>LNAC01000560.1:790083-866560 GCA_002007465.1 Ailurus styani | reverse complement strand
GAGCCTGGGGCCTCAGCCCTCAGCCCGCCTCAGAGAAAAGCAGTCCCTCCCGTCTCCTGGTCTCCGGCCGCGCTCCGAGCTCACCCGGCCTGTGACTGAGTGTCTCTATCTCTGGCGCGGCCCCGCTTAGAATCTCCAAACCCGGCAGATCCTGCAGCCGCTCCCGCACTGCTGCTCCCGGAGGAGGAAGGTGAGTCTCTCCGGGTCTGCTGCCCGTGGGGTCCCCGCTCACAGATCAGTGGCCCGGCTGAGCTTCAGATCCCAGCCCAAGGTAACCCCAAGCTGAGAGACACCTCAGCTCAGCTCCGTCTCTCCCGCCGGCTTCTCTCTGAGACCTGGGAGCTCGGTCGTGCTCAGACACCCCTGGTCTTTTTGTGTCCCCGTGGGTCCTGAGACCACACTGTCCCTGCAGGGACTTCACCCCCCGCTTGGTCTCTGGGGCGACGTCCCTCAGTGGAGCCGACTTCTCACAGTTCCGAGTCTGTGCTCTGTTGCTCGCTCCCTTGCCGGCAGCCGGCCCCTCCCCCCGGGGTCTATCTTCCTGTCGCCGCAGATTCACCTCTCCGCACGTCCTACCTTCCAGAAAGTGGTCGATTTTCTGTTCCTAGACTTGCTGCTCTTCTTCTCTTCGATCTCCGGTAGAATTTGTAGGTGTTCAGAATAGTTTGATAGCTCTGTGGGTGAATTCCTGGGACCTGATGATAATTGGTCTCCTACTCCTCCGCCATCTTGCCGCTCCTCCTAACTTTTTTTCTAATAACAAAGTAAAATATATTTAATGTTGAAAACTTAGAAAATATAAATGTGCCTAAATTAAAAACAGAATGAAAAAGCAAATCGTTAATAATGCCATTACACAAGGTAAACACTGAGATTTTTATAAAATGTTTTTCTAATATTTCCCTTCATAAAATTATGCCTATATATATTTTTTTTTACAAAATTGGTTCATGCAGATATTGTTTTGTAGTCTGTTTTACACTTAGTAATATTACAGATCATTTTCCTTTTTTTGATAATTTTCCATTTTGATAAATATTCTCCACATGATTTTTGTTTTAAAGAAGATATTATTTATTTATTTATTTTGTCAGAGAGAGAGAGAGAGACAGAGAGAGAGCAGGAGCAGGGGAAGCCGCAGGCAGAGGGAGAAGAAGGCTCCCTATTGAGCAAGGAGCCTGATGTGGGACTCCATCCCAGTATCCTGGGATCATGACCTGAGCTGAAGGCAGACACTTAACTGACTTAGCCACCCAGGTACCCTTCATGTATATAAATTTTGTTTTGTTACATATGTGGTTATTTCCTTAATTCGTAGGAGTGGAATTTTTGGTTCAACCACCTCTTTTATTTTTACTCCCATAACTGTACCATTTCTCTCAGATTTTAAAAATAAGCCACTCTAATTTCCATACTCTTATTCTTCTTAGATAGTTCTTAATCATTGCCCACTGACTGACAGACAATACCCAAGTTCTGTGTCCAACTTTTGTGGTGAATAAAACTGCAAATACTTGTGAATTTGCTTTCATCATTGGACTTTTGACCTTTTTAGGTCAGCAATGTTGAGGTCAGGAACTTTATGATTTCAGTGGTGAAAAAAATGTATCAGGGAAAACAACAAATGTAGGAATATTTTATGTTTTTATGTCCCATAGTAGATGATAGAAAGATAGGNAGCAATGTTGAGGTCAGGAACTTTATGATTTCAGTGGTGAAAAAAATGTATCAGGGAAAACAGCAAATGTAGGAATATTTTATGTTTTTATGTCCCATGGTAGATGATAGAAAGATAGGGTTTTTTTTTTTAAAGATTTTATTTATTCATTTGACACAGAGAGAGAGATCACAAGTAGGCAGAGAGTCAGGCAGAGAGAGAGGAGAGAGGAAGAAGCAGGCTCCCTGCTGAGCAGAGAGCCCGATGTGGGCCTCGATCCCAGGACCCTGGGACCATGACCCGAGCCGAAGGCAGCGGCTTTAACCCACTGAGCCACCCAGGCGCCCGAAAGATAGGGTTTTGAATAAATCAAGAATATGGTAGGCCTCAGGAAGCAAGAAAAATCTCAAATAAACAACATAACTTTATATCTAAAGGAGCTAGAAGGACAATAAACAAAGCCCAAAAGCAGAAGGAGGGAATAATAAAGAGTAGAGCAGAAATAAATGATATAGAAACTAAAAAAAAAAACCAATAGAATAGATCAATGAAACTAGGAAATGTTTTTTGAAAAGATCAACACAACTGATAAACCTGTAGTCAGACTCATTAAAAGAGAAAGAGGACTCAAATAAACAAAACCAGAAATAAAAGAGGAAAAATACCAACACCACAGAAATACAAGGGATTATAAGAGAATATTATGAAAAATTATATGCCAACAAATTGGAAAACCTAGAAGAAATGGATAAATTCCTAGGAACACATAACTTAAAACTGGAGACATTTTTAGGGTTCCTCATAGGGATTGGAAGAAACTCATCTAAGACAATGATCCTGAAGTTTAAAGTTCTTTAGCTTTGCTAATCGTGTCGTTGATTATTGCTCTTATCACTTGTAATTGTAGTTAAGTATTTAATTTCTCTATTGCTAAACTGTGAGCTCCATTATCTATTTACCTTTGTATCTTCAAATGCCTAAACGGGGACTAGGAGCATAGCAAGCGCTAAATAATTATGTAGTAAGTACTGGGTGAATAATACTTTGTTTTGTAAGAAAAGAATATAGTCAGTATGAGTTTGCCCCTTCAAAATTGGGCATAAACCATATGATCTCAAGATAAGTTCATGTATAACTTTTTAAGGGTTAATTTCATCATTTTATTTATTTGTTTATTTATTTATTTATTTAAGATTTTATTTATTTATTTGACACAGAGAGAGAGAGATTACGAGTAGGCAGACAGGCAGGCAGAGAGAGAGGAGGAAGCAGGCTCCCTGCTGAGCAGAGAGCCCGACTCGGGCCTCGATCCCAGGACCCTGAGATGATGACCTGAGCCGAAGGCAGAGGCTTTAACCCACTGAGCCACCCAGGTGCCCTCATCATTTTATTTAAAAATCAGTGCATTAATCCACTACAAATTTTGAAATAGTTGTATTGCTATGATAGTTTGCCAAACAAAATAAATATGTATAAGATACTAAGTATGCATTAAACTAATCTAGTGTTTCTGACTTATCTATGTATGAAGGGTCATAATTATGAATTTTAAAAAGAAAGTAATTTAGGAGGAGCTTGGGAAGATGGCAGAGTAGGAAGACCCTGATCTCACCTTGTTCCATGTTTACAATTAGATACCGTACACTTCCAAGTCAATAAGCCAGAGAGCAGTAAGAAGACAGGCAGAATGAAGTCAAAGCTGCACCTGAAAGGTTAGGAAACTCAGAAGAGCAGAGGAAGGCCTCCTGCAGGAGGGAGGGAACTATGTACCTGGAGAGGGCCAAGAAATGGGGCCTCACACCACAGAGCTCATATGGGATAGAGTAATCCCCATAACAACTGGCTTTAAAAACCAGAGAGGCTGAATCCCTTTAGTTTAGAAAGATGGTGGTACTTGTAACCTGGAGCTTTAAGAGCTGTCTCAGCACTGGGAAGGGATAGCTGGGTTGCTGCCCTTAAAGAAACTGCAGCTTAATTGGAGAGGCAAGTTTATACCACACGAGATGGGAGACAGATCTGTTCATACTGATTTCAGTGTGTTGGGGGACTTCTCTCAAAACACCAAGCTATAATGTAATTAAATTGGCAGAATATGGCAATAATGAAAAAAATCATAAAAACAGCAAAAAAAATTCAGTAATTTACAAAGGAAAGCCCATAAAGCTAGCAGGAGACTTTATAGTAGAAACATTGTAAGTTCAGAGTTCTCTGTATTCATTCATTCATTTATTTATTTATTTATTTATTTTATTTTTTAAAAGATTTTATTTATTCATTTGACACAGAGAGAGAGAGAGATTACAAGTAGGCAGAGAGGCAGGCAGAGAGAGAGGAGAGAGGAGGAAGCCGACTCCCTGCTGAGCAGAGAGCCCAATGTGGGCCTCGATCCCAGGACCCTGGGATCATGACCTGAGCCGAAGGCAGCGGCTTTAACCCACTGAGCCACCCAGGCGCCCCGTTCATTTATTTTTAATTGAAGTATACTTGAAGTAAAATGTTACATTAGTTTCAGATGTACAACATACTAATTGGAGAATTCCCTGCCTTTAAAACAGCAGAAGGCATTAGGTACCTGGGTGGCTTAGATGGTTGTGTCTGCCTTTGGCTCAGGTCATGATCCCTGTGTTGGGCTCCCTGCTCAGTGGGGAGTCTGCTTCCGCCTCTCCCTTTGCAGTTTCCCCATGCTCATGCTTTCTCTCTCAAAAATAAATAAAATCTTAAAATAAAAGTTTAAAACAACAACAACAACAAAAACCAAAGTCATGCTGAGACCATATTCCTTGCTGCATGACAATTTTCTTATTCCTTTTCTTTTTCTTTTTGTTAAATATTTTATTTATTTATTTGACAGAGAGTGAGCACACACAGGAGCACAAGAAGGGGGAGCAGGAGAAGCAGGCTCTCTGCTGAGCAGGGAGCCCTCAAGTGGTGCTGGATCCCAGGACCCTGGGATCATGACCTGAGCCAAAGGCAGATGCTTAACCAACTGAGTCACCTAGGCATCCCTTTCTTATTCCTTTTCATCATGGATGTGATTNTGGTGCTGGATCCCAGGACCCTGGGATCATGACCTGAGCCAAAGGCAGATGCTTAACCAACTAAGTCAACTAGGCATCCCTTTCTTATTCCTTTTCATCATGGATGTGATCAGTCCCACCTTTGGGACTCTATATAAACATCTGTCTTAGCTCTTTAGTACTTCATTATAGAATTTGTGAACATAAAATTCCTGTCCTAAACCAGACATTGAACTGTTATAGCATTGGGATACTTTTCACAAGTCCAGATGTCTGTTCTCTATGTTGCCTAACATTCTGCCTGTTTTCGTAAGCTCAGGCTGTCATAACAAAATATTCTGAACTAGGTGGCTTAAACAACAGGATTTTGTTACTTCAAAATTTTTTTTATTGAAGTATAATTGACATACAGCATTGGTTGCAGGTGTACAATATGATCCAATACTTGCATATATGGTTAAATGATTACCACACTAAGCCTGTTAACATCTGTCACCATATATAATTAAAAATTTTTTCTTATGATGAGAATTTTTAAGATCTACTGTCTTAACTTTAAAATATGCAATATAGTATTATTAACTATAGTCACTATGCTGTGTATATATCACCATGACTTATTTATTTTATAACTAGAAGTTTGATTCCTTTCACCCATCTCACCCACTGCCCCACTGCCCACCTCTGGCAATTGCCAATCTGTTCTCTGTATCTAGGAGTTTGTCTTGCTTTTGTTTTTAAATTCCCACATATAGGTGAAATCATATGGTATTTGTCTTTCTTCTACTTATTTCACTTAGTGTAATGTCCTCAATTCCATCCATCATGTTGCAAATGGCAATAGTTCATTTATTTTTTATGGCTGAATAACATTACATTTATATGTATATATACATACCACATTTTCTTTATCCATTTGTCTATGGATAGACACTTGGACTATTTCCATATCTTGGCTATTGTAAATAATTCTGTGCTGAACAGGAGGGTGCATATATCTTTTTGAATTAGTTAAGGGACAGGAATTTGTTTTTCATAACAAAAAGGAGGTTGGGAAGTCCAAGATCGAGGTACAGGCTGATTCACTTCTCTAGGGTAGGCTTACATCTTGGCAGATGGCCACCTTCTGACTATGGGGTTTTTTTTTTTTGGTGAGGTAATTCATAAATATTTTAATTAAGCATTTAGAATATATATACTTTTTTCTCAAATAATCAAAATAAAAACCCTTTAGAACTCAACCGTTAAAGAGGAAACTTGACGAAATAGGAATAAGAGTCTATTCTCACTGTGTTTTAACATGTTGGAAAGAGGGACAGGGGAGAGGGAGCTCTCCAGTGTCTCTTGTAAGTACACTAATCCCATCATGAAGGCCCCACTCTTAGGACATCATCTAAGCCTAATTACCACTCAAAGACCCCATTTCCAAATATCTTCACACAGAATGGGGCGGTCATGGCTACAAAATACGAATTTAGGGGGCATAATTCAGTCCATAGCACTGCCGAAAATAATAGAGGTTCTCAGTTGCTTAAGAAATGAGGTCCTACTGCAAGGAAATGTGCAAATTCCTCTGAACTACTGAAGAATATTCTAGTTCTTTGCTTTGGTTCCTGGTTTATTCTCCCAAGATTTGATCTTGGATTTGTCCCTGACTCTAGCTTGTGTTCTGTGTTGTAGATGTGTGTCAAAGATAAATATAATTGGACATTAAATTGTTGAAAACAGATTTTAATCAGAATCTACTGACGGTAGGGATGCAGAGAATGAGGAAAGGGGGAGAGCACGGGGCTCAGTAGAGTCAGAGAATTGAAAAGTCACAAAGGGTTGGTCGTATAAATATGATTAGGCCAGCTATATTTGCTAGCTGGCCGTTATTGGAATTAGCATTCTATCCCTCCACAAAGACTGAGAGAGATCAGAGGCCCTATGCTTTCTGATGATTACATTTCAGAGTAATGATTCTCAGGTCCTTGAGACATTTCTAAGTTGTAAAGGATACATATTCACAACTCTAAGTCCTTTTTAGTAAATGCTCTAAAAAAGGGAAGTCAGAAGCCTATGTTGTGTTGGCTAGAGGAAATTAAATTCTCCTGGCAGTGCTGTGCTTCTCAGGCAGGCATTTTAATGGAGGATAGTGGTCAGTAGGCGGGGTCAGTCATCCTGGGTACGTGGCCTTATGCTGCCAGGAGCCAAGCTACAGTTTGGTCAGATCTCTTAGTGCAGTGTTTTGGATGGAGTTGTTATGTGCTGAGAGTTCTGCAGTTCCCATGGTGTCTTTGTATATTTGATAAATGACCTCAGTCCATCATTTAGTGTGCTTTTGGCATCCACGTTGCATTCTTTCAGACCTCTGACCTCTGTCCATTCCTTTCCAGTTGTCCTATTTCTGTCTCACCACTGTCAACTCACAAGGAACCTACTCTGCTACATAAATCAACATAGAATACTCATAAAGAAAATTTTAAGCTTATAAGGAAAGTATTCATTTTATAAGACAGTACGTGTGTGTATACACGTNTCATAAAGAAAATTTTAAGCTTATAAGGAAAGTATTCATTTTATAAGACAGTACGTGTGTGTGTACACGTACACACACACACATAATATATGTATGCATATACATACACATTCAGAGTGGAAGGTATAGAGAGTTATCCAGTATACCCCCACCCTCACTAGGCATAACCTTCCCCACTGTCAACATCCCTCACTAGAGTGTGACATTTGTTACAATTAATGAACCTACACTGATATATCATAATCATCCAAAGTTCATAGTTTACATTAGGTTCAATCTTGTTGTACATTCTGTGGGTTTGGACAAATGTATAATGACATCTGTCCATCATTATATATATTTATATATCCATTATTCATCCTTACAGGGTATTTTCACTTTCCTAAAAATGCTATGTGCTCTGCCTGTTCATCCCCTTGAAATGTACAAACCCTGGCAACCATTGATCTTTTTACTCTCTATAGTTTTGCTTTTTCCAGAATGTCATATAGTTGGAATCATACAGTATATAGTCTTTATAGATTGCTTTCTTTCACTTATAATGTTCACTTATTTTCTTTTATGCCTGTTCATGGTGTGACAGCTCATTTCTTTTTAGTACTGAATAATATTCCATTGTCTGGATGCACCACACTATTTCTTAAGCTGCATCTATTATCACAAGTATTTCCCAACATCAAAGTAGTAGTTGATTAGTGTGCAGTTGTAATTAGTTTTCAATCTCATGGCACATGACCATCATATCTGGTAAATCTGAAAAAGTTACACATGATCCCAAAAAAACATGAGACATTCAGAAATAAAGAAATAAAGGAGCTCCTGGGTAAATAAGTTGGTTAAGTGGCTGCTTTCAGCTTAGGTCATGCTCTCAGGGTCCTGGGATGGAGCCCTGCATCTGGCTCGCTGCTTAGCGGAGAGCCCGCTTCTCCCTTTCCCTCTGCTCCTCCCTCCTGCTTGTGCTGTCTCTCTCACAAATAAATAAAATCTTAAAAAATAAATAAAAATAATAATTCCTAATAGAATTAGCCAGACTTAAGTCATTCATAAAATATAGTTTATTTCCATAATTTATTGAAGAAACTTTTTTTTTAAATATATAGTGGCCAAACTCTTTTTAAAAATCCCTAGATTTATATTGACTCTCAAATTAATTTTACTGAATATCCTTGAAATTTTGAAATATATCCAATATAATTGCTTAACCTGTGCACTACAAAGCATTCCCAAATTTTTTTCCCTAGTCCAAATCTGTGGTACATTGTCTTTGGTTACCTGACTATCCTTAAGCGCCCCCAGTGAGGCCATAGGAATTATGCAAAATGACCCTGGAACCGCATATTCTCAAATTTGGTAATTGTTCTTTGCCTGACTTCCTGACATTCTCACATCTTAGCACATCTTCATATCTTTCCCTGGTTGGACTTAGTAACCTTGCTCCCGCCTGCCTGCCTATAATGGCATGGTCATCTCCACTGACCACTTTCATGAGAGATTTTTTGTCTCTTTCTTCTTACTCATACTACCACCTCCAACCCTCATTTCTACCCCCCTTCCCAAACTGCAGCCTCTGTACCCTTGTAGCTGTGATTACAAACTGCTACACTCTAACACATATCTATGAGACATGGCTGGTCAGCAGGAGGGCCGGAACTTTTCTACTAATTTTGAAACGTGTCTTTGTATCTTCTGTTTTTTAAACTTTTTTTTTAAAGCTTTACTGGGTGTTATATGCAACTGATGAATTACTGAACACTATCTCTGAAATTAATGATATAGCATATGTTGGCTAATTTAAATTAAAAAAAAACTTTTAACTTCAAAAAATTTGTCATGTTGAGAACCTTTAACTGAACCAAGTCAAGAATATAAACATATTAAACTTAAAATAAAATTTTAACACACTTTCCAAGAGTGTCCACAACAAAAAAGTGTGTGAACATGCTGATATCAGGCCTAAATGATGAGCCAGTGAAAGCACCATCAGAGGCTTTTCCATTCCCTAAGTAAGCCACTGAGCAAATAGGCCTCAGTTCCGTTGGTTGTAAAATGGCATAGTAGCACTTTTCTTAGCCATCTCACACAGTCCAGTGAGATACTGAGAATGAAAGTGCTTTGAAAAGCAAAATGTGATGCATTAGATCTGAGGAATGATGACTATGCATCTGGTCTACCTTTCTAGGGTGGAATGACAGGGAGTACACTACCAATAATATATAGAAGGTTGTCATCTGGGATCAGAGAAATGAAATAAATAAGGTCCTAATCTTCTTTAGGGTGGCATGTTACAGAAAATGATGAATGTTGTCAAGACAATTGAATTTGGAAGGAAATCAAAGCAATGATTGAAAAATGTGGTTTGAGTTGCTGAGACATTCAAATACAAGGACCAACAGAAATATCTAATGTAATACATAGTCCTCTGATTTAAGAAGATGATAAGCTAGTCTATATATCAGTGTTCATACTTAGAATATCAAGCAAAGCCTTTGATCTCTTTGTCAAACTTGGAAAATCAGACTTCTGGGGAGATAGAAAGTATTTTGCTGTAAATTCCTTGTTTATCCCTTGTCTCTCAAGTAAGGGCAGCCTTTGGGTGTGAATAGGGTAAGATTGTACTCCCTTGGAAGGTTTGGAAAGCTGCTTTGTTACCTGAAGTCTAACAATGAGAAAACTGAATAAGTGAAACAGTGGTAAATGCTAAGAAAAAAAAATGAGGCAGAAAGTGTATAGGAAGTGTCTGGGTAATTTTGGATAGAATGACTAGGAAGGACCCACTATGAAGAATATATTTGAATAAAGATCTAAAGGATGTTTCTATGCTCAATAAATAAATCATGCTTCATTCCTTTTCTGGTAGCTCCACTGACCTCAGGCTCTGGGAAGAGGTGGATGGATGCAAAAGCTGTAGAATTATTTAGTCACATAGTATTATAAGCAAATGAAAATAATTTTATTTCTATTCCTTAACTATCTCCTCTGCTAATATTTTCCCAATTGGTACTGAAATGAAAGAGCTACCATTATTTTATAGTTAGGATGAATGGGATAAACTTGGACACAATGATTTAAGAAAAGTATGTGATGAAAACTGAACTTATTTTTTTTTTGGAAGTTGAACTCATTATAAATTGAGATAGAAGAAAATAGAATAAACATTTTTTGATTTGAATATTAAGTTTCATTAAGATATAATGTACTCTTTGTTATTTCAGTGACTGACACATGTTAAACATGCAGTTTAAAAAAGGTTCTGGAATACTATTCTAGTGGGTTCCTGGCAAAGGCAGAGTGCTCTTGAGTCATACTAAAAGTGTAGTTACTTCCTACTATTGAGCAGATACATATGCTAGTTATTGTTATCTTTACTTCTATCTTCAGAGTGGATATAGACTCATGTTCACGTTGGTATATAGCTATCAAAATACAAGTATATAATTAGACAACTACACTACAATTATGCAACTATAATATAATTATATGATACTATCAAATATAACTGTTCTCATGAAGACAATCATAAATTTAGTTAATGAGAATGGTTCTCCATTATATTCACTCAGACCTCCAAGTTTGCCTTATTTTTTCTGGTAGATAAAATTAGATAATATGTAGGAGAGAGAAAGAGTGAGAGGACAAGGGAGAGGGGGAGAGAGAGGGAGAGAGAGAGAGAGAGAGAAAAAGGAGGGAAACATTTATAAAATGTTAACTTTTGGGAAGTCTGCATGAAGTGTATATGGGAATTCCTTATATTATTTTTTGCTATGTTTCTGTAAGTATGATATTATTTTTTTAAAAAATTTAAAAATGACTTTACCCTAACATTTTATTAATAGTTGGATAGTTTGGTATGGAATTCAAGGTTCATTTTCCTCAGAAACGAATGACTTTGCTGCACAGTTTTCTCATACATTGAAGCTAGTCTGATGTTTGTTTCTATATAAGTAAGCCTGGAATGCTATATCCATTTCATTATTTGTTTCTTGGATATTGATTTATATCTTTATTACTTATTTACTACTTATTTGTTGGGTTCTTAAACATTTGTTGATACTCTTGTAGGCGTTCAAAATGGATCCATTAGCAAAACAGATTAAGGTTCCTGCCATTCTGGAGTTTGCATTCTAGCAAGGTGGATGGTAGGTAGGGGTAGACAAAATAAAAATAATAAGTTCATTATATACTTTCTTAGAAAAGGAAAAAAGTAGAATAGGTAAGGGTGATCAAGATTGAAGTAGGAGTGGTTTGAAGTTTTAAATGTGGTAGCTTAGGTATCATAGATAATATGAAAATTGAGCAATCCTGAAGAATTATCTGTGTGGCTATTTAGGGGAAGAGCGTTGCACAGAGGGAATGACCAGACTAAAAGTCCTAAGGAATGTGCCTTTGGTGTTTAGGAATTGCAGAGAGGACAGTGACGTTGGACTGGAGTAGATAGAGGCAGAGCAGTAGAACATAGAAGGTGAAGTCAGAGAGAGAATGAGGAGTCAGATCGTCTGGGTTTGTTTCTACTGGTTTTTTTTCCCCATTAATTTGGATTTTGTTTTTTAATGAAGGGGTATTCATTACTAGGTGTTGCGAAGAGAGTGACAGGGCCTACCATATATTAAAAGGATTGCTCAGCTGCTGTGTGGAGAATAGTTCATAGAAGCAAGAGTAAATGCAGGAGACCAGGCAGAAGGTCACTGCATAATTCAGGTAGGAAATGTTGTGGAAAAGACCAGGTTGGTAGCAATGGAAGCAATGAGAAGTGTTAGGATTCTCAGTATATTTTGAAGGTAAAATGTCATTATTTCCTAGCAGCTTAGCTGTGGCATATGAAAGAACGCAAAAAATGAAGAATGTCTTCAGGGTTTCCATTAGGAGCATTGACAAGAAAGAATGGACACCAGATGATATGGAGGAAGCTATGAGCTGAGCAAGTTCGGAGGTGGGGAAGATCAAGCATTCACATTTTTACAAGCTGATCATGACAGATAGCCAAGTGGAGATGTTAAAAATATAGTAGGATATACCAAATTATTATAAAATGAGTTATTCTGAAGTCATTTTCACTCCCTTCTTGATCCCCTATTTCTATCTCTGAAATCTTGAATCTTGCCCTTATTGTAGGTTTCTGCTATCTCAGAATGATGAATGAATAAATACATTTATTAATTTACCATTTTGATTAGCAGAAGGAAATTTTCGAAGCATAATTTTACCTGACTCAAAACCCCCAGGCTTATCTATGATGCCATGCTGCAGGCTTTTAAAAATTTTTTTTTATTTATTTGAGAGAGAGAGAAAGACAGAGAGAGAGATAGAGGGAGAGAGTGCACAAGCAGGGGGAGTGGCAGGCAAAGGGAGAAGCAGGCTCCCCACTGAGCAAGGAGCCCCACGTGGGATCCCAGAACCCTGGGATCATGACCTGGGCCAAGCCAAAGGCAGGTGCTTAACTGACTGAGCCACCCAGGTGTCCCAGGCTTTTCAGGACAAATAGCAGGAGTGAATGGATTGGATCCTGTGAGAAACGTTTCACTCATGGTCCCTTGTGATAGATGAGAAACTGTCCAGTGATCAACATTTGGATTACCAGCAAGAGTGCTGATTACTCTTATTCTAATGCAATACAACTACCATGATGCAGTGTTTAATTTCACAGAACCCATTGAACCATATCACTTATTTGATGGCTCTTTTACATAAACAGTTTAGCAGAGATTTCCTGGCATATACTCATTTATCTCTGATCGTTGGCCTATATAATAATTTAACTGGAGCTGTTTCTTTAGTCCTATATCCAAACACATTTCATTTAGTATAATTAATAGATATTTATTTTTGCTGCCAAAAACAAAGCAATAGCAATCTGAATATGATTATCATTTTCTTTTTCTGGCCATTGACACAAATTCATTACACCACCCCATTATGGTTGCCCATTCATTTCACAGCTATAAGCAGTGACACATAGATTTTTTTCTTTAAACCACAGATGTTGATTTCCATATTGTTGCCCCGGTGCATAAACACTTCCCTTGTATATCATTGCTGGGTGAATATTTCACTGGAGCAGTTGCTGATGCTTAAAATATAAATGATATATGCACATCACTTTGCTTTTCCTCTCCTTGCATAAACTTTCACTACTTGCCGATGAGGACTGAATATTTAACATGCAGAAGCATTGAAGTACACCTACCTAACTTCTAAATCATTTATGACTAAAAGTTGACATCTAGAAGAACTGTTCAGCCCTCAGTAGAAATAATACAGTGTAGAAACTTAGGTAGGCATCTCTCTTGGATTAGAAAAATAAACTCCGTTTTTTTTTTTTATAAATCATCTAGATTCATAACTATATAAAGCTGAAAGACACCTGAGAAAATGTGGGAGGGATAAGAAACTAACATTTTAGGAACATTCATATAAAACTCATGCTGTGCAAGGTACTTTACACATATTATTTCATTGAAATTCCATAGCAACTCTAAGAAGGAAGTGCTAATAACTTGATACTGAAGGTAAGGACACCGAGGCTAAAATGGTTAAGAAATTGAGCTAAGAACCATATAGTAAGAAAGTGAGAGACCTGGGATTCTGTTCTAGCTTGTCTTCCATATTACTCTGTCTCTTGATTCTCTAATTTTAGAAATGAGAAAAATATTTGGATATATTTAGTGAGTTATTCAAGGTCAGGCAGGTGGTTTATGGCAGAGCTGGGACTGGAAACCAGAATCTCTCTAGGATCTTCTTTTATATTTTTCTCTCTCCCTAGAAAGGGCCATAATTCACAATACTTAGAATTTAGCTGTATTTTGAAATTATAGGAATTCACAATTTGATTTTTCCCTGGAAATAAAGAGTTCTCACTTTCAAAGAATAAGTAAGTGAAATTATTAAACAAGTTCACACTATTAATGCAATTTTGACTGTTTTAAACATGTGACTCTTTTCTCTTAGACTTTGAAGTAAGACTGGTCTTATGTGTTGGTAAGGCCTATCTTTGCACTGAGGCCTTTAGATAGGAAACCGAGGGCTAAAGAGTATAAGTGACTTCCCCAAGGAGCCATAGATGCTTAATAAGTGATGAGCTGCCATAAAAGGACAGAACAATGGTAATGTGATCAGAGAGAGGTTTGTAGTGAAATATTTGTAACTTTAAGTAGAAATAGTATTTATTCATTCAATCTAGAATTATTTACCAAATGTCAACTATATACCACATACTGTATAGGTCTAGGGATATAAAATTGAATGAAATAGAATTTTGAATTTAAGAAGCTCAATATCTAGTCATAATAAAAAATATAGACAAGTAAATAAGCAATAACAGTTTTTTTTAAAAAGATTTTATTTATTTATTTGACACGTGGAGAGCAAGATCACAAGTAGGCAGAGAGGCAGGCAGAGAGAGAGGACGAAGCAGGTTCCCTGCCAAGCAGGGAGCCCGATGCAGGACTCGATCCCAGGACCCTGAGATCATGACCTGAGCCCGAAGGCAGAGGCTTTAACCCACTGAGCCACCCAGGTGCCCCAGCAATAGCAGTTCTGAATCCTATTCCCGGCAAAGGAAAAAATTAACATAGACTTCTGCCTTCCTCCCTCAAAGTCAACCATGGAAGGAAACCCAAGAGGTAATGAAGACTTCTGTGAAACCTATGGGGGTAAACTGTTGGCAGAGAGCTGGCTGGAGCCTAGGCTGGAGATTGACCAGTGAGGCTGTGAGAGATTAAATTAGGGAAAGAAATCAGTTAGAAATCTGCTCTTGATTCTCCTCTGCCTTTGTCTCGGGAGACCCAATACCTGACTGGTCACTATGGGTATTGACAACTAGACTTTAGACTGCTGGTACCCATGTCCTTGGAGTGGGGCTTGACTAGTCTTGGGTAGTACTTAGATACACACCGCAGGAGTAAAAACTCATAGGCCAAGATAATGAGACATCTGAGGAGCACAACCACTTTTAAAAGGATAAAGACAATAAGTATAAATTATAGATACCATGTAAATCAGGGATGTTAGAACAGCAGGATAAGGATTTTATATAAGCACAAAAATCTATCACAAAGAATAAACTACAGATGGCCAACAGATATATAAAAAGATGCTCAACATCACTAATCATCAGGGAAATGCAAATCAAGACTACCATAAGATATCACCTCATTAGATGATCAGATTAGAATGGCTATTATCAAAAAGATAAGAAATAACAAGTATTGGTGAGGGTGTGGAGAAAAGCGAGGATGTAGAGAAAAGGTGTGCACTGTTGGTGGGAATGTAAATTGGTGCAGCCACTATGGAAAACAGTATGGAGATTTCTTGAAAAACTAAAATTAGAACTACCATATCATCTAGCAGTTCTTCTCCTGGGTATTTATCTGAAGGGAATACAAACACTAACTTGTAAAGATATTTGTACCCCACACAGAGGAGTGTTATTTAGCCATAAAAAGAAGGAAATCCTTCATGTGTGACAATATGGATGGCGCTTGAGAGCGTTATGCTAAGTGAAATAAGTCAGACAGAGAAAGTAAAATACTGTATGATTTCCCTTACTTGTGGAATTTGAAAAAACAAATCAAAACAAAAAAACCCCAAACGCCACCACACTCACAGATATAGAGAACAGATGGGTGGTTGTCAGAGTTGGGGGTGGGTAAGGGTGAAATGGGTGAAGGGAGTCAAAGGTACAAACTTCCAGTTATAAAGTAAGTAATGGGGATGTAATGTAGAGCATGATGACTGTAGTTAACAGTACTGTATTTCGTATTTGAAAGTTGCTAAAAAATAGAGCTACCCCACAACCCAGCAATTGCCCTACTGGGTATTTACCCCAAAGATACAGACATAGTGAAAAGAATGGGAACATGCATTCCAGTGTTCATAGCAGCAATGTCCGCAATCGCCAAACCATGGAAGGAGCTGAAATGGCTTTCAACAGATGAATGGATAAAGAAGATATGGTCCATATATACAATGGAATATGACTCAGCCATCAGAAAGGATGAATATCCACCGTTTGCATCGACATGGATGGAACTGGAGGGGATTATGCTAAATGAAATAAGTCAAGCAGAGAAAGACAATTATCATATGGTTTCACTCATATGTGGAAAATAAGCAATAGAGCAGAGGACCACAGGAGAAGGGATGGAAAACTGAAGGGGAAGAAATCAGAGAGGGAGACAAACTGTGATAAACTTTGGACTCTGGGGAACAAACTTAGGGTTACAAAGAGGAGGGGGCTTAGGGGAAGGGGGTGACTGGGTGATAGGTATTAAGGAGGGCACATGTTGTGATGAACACTGGGTGTTATACACAACTAATGAATCATTCAACACTACATCAAAAACTAATGATGTACTATATGCTGGCTAACTGAATGTAATAAAAAATAATTAAAAATAAGAAGAAAAATGTTGAGGGGCTCCTGGGTGGCTCAGTTGGTTAAGTGGCTGCCTTCAGCTCAGGTCATGATCCTGGAGTCCTAGGACTGAGTCCCACATCAGGCTCCCTGCTCAGTGGGGAGTCTGCTTCTCCCTCTGACCTTCTCCCCTCTTATGCTCTCTCTCTCTCTCATTCTCTCTCTCACATAAATAAATACAATCTTAAAAATTTTTTTTGGTAATTACAAGTTTTGACAGATTTGTAACTAGACTTATTTTGGTGATCATTTTGCAATATATTGTATATCTGAAACTAATAAAATGTTATAGGTCAATTATATCTCAACAGAAAAGAATAACCTAAGATATTAGAATTTTAAGAAAAGGAAATAATCATAAAAAATCCAAATATTTGGTATAATAAATATAACATTTGAAATAAAGAACATAATGGGATAAATGATGAAATAGATACAGCTGTAAGGCAGGTGAGGAAGCTGAAAGCCAAGTGAAATTCTTTAAGGAAGAACAAGGAAGGGTAAATACATAGACTATATTAATAAAAATTAAGAGAAATAGAGTATAGAAATTGAAGTGCCAACATTTGGATGATAGGAGCATAAAAGTGAGAATTAAAAATATAAAGATGATTTTGAGACTATAATGGAGGTAGAGTTCACAGAACTAAGAATTAAGAAAAATGACTAACCTAAGGATAATGGGCCTAAAGCATCAGACTGAAAAGATAAAGACCCACATCAAAAAACATAATAGAAAAAATTAAGAATATAAGACACAAAAAGAAGTTTATAAAAAAAATTCAAAAGAGAAAGAGCAGACCGTATTTATAGGAATAAGAATCAAAATGATTTCAGAGTTGTCAGCAACACTGGATGGAAGAAGATGACGATTTAACATTTTTAAAGTTTGGAAGGAAAACGATTTTGGTCTGGGGATCAAGACGGTACTGGTCTGTAATTCAGTTCTCTTCCTATCATGGAGGGGGGTGGCATGTTGTCTTGGGCGGTGGCAGGTGGCCTAGTCTAATATGTATATAAACTTGCTGATAACTGACCTTCTGATAAATAGACGTAAGAATATTTGCTAGGAGAAGAATCCTTATGTGTGAATTTTCAATATGTTTCTGGGTTAGTGTTACTTATAATAAATAAACTTATAATCTATGGATTAATGACAGATGGCTCCCCAAAACATGGTCATGCAATCTATACAACTACCTAGGGTATAATCCATGTTTTGTAACCTAAAAGTGTGTGAGGTAATTCACAAACCTTAGTCAGAGAACTCATCTGTTAAGTTGTATAGAGTATCTAATGAAAGGAAGGATTTGAAGAACCATATGGGATGTTACAGATCTCTTCCTGATTTACTTGTGCCTCTTGATTGCTTCCAACCTTAAAGTTACTAGCAGAGCTTGATACCAGATAAGATCTAGAGTCATGTGAGGCTGATTTGATAATCTGGTTTTTTTTAATGTTAGCACAGAATTTAAAATTTTGTATCCAACCAAATCATCGAAGGCATAATAAGGAATGTCCTTAAATCTGATAAAGTTCATCTTAAACACATGCACACATGCACATATCCCATTAAACTAAATTGAAAAAATGTAAGAAGTATTCTCTGTAAAATTAGAATTGAGAATTGAAACAAGGATGGCCACTAACCTCAGTTCAAGTTAGCAATGTAAGGAAGGCTCTACCTAATATCTAAAACGATGAAAAGAAATTAAAGGCCTAAGGACTGAAAAAGAGGAATTAAAAACCAACATTTCTAGTAGATTATATGATTGTATATTCTTAACCACTCCAGAAAAATTGATAAACAGATAATAAAAATAATAGAGTTTAACAAGGGGTAAGATATAAAATCATTAAACAAAAATAAATTATATATCTAAATTTTAGTAACAAATAACTATTGAACAAACTTGTCATACATATGGAAAAATAAAGTTAGTTCCTTATCCATGATGCACAAAAATCAATTGCCCATGGAGAAAAGATTTAAATACCAAAAACAAGCTTTTAAAACCTTTACCATATATATATATATAGTTAAGTAACAATCAGATTCTTCTACCAAGATGAGCTAAATATATATAGCTCTACTATTGGAGATAGGGAATAATTTCTTAAAATACAAAAAGAACTAACCATATGGAAAAAGTGATAAATTTGACTTCAAATTTCAAAATATAAAATGAAAATTATTCATCAAGTCATTTTAAGAAGGTGAAAAAAACCAAGTTGCAAATTGAGATGTCTGCAATATGCATAATCAACATAAGATTTATGTCATAAATATTTAATGAACAACATATCAATAAATGTCAACACAGATGAGGAAACACATGTGGCTATTAAGCCTATAAAGATATATTTAACTTTATTGGAATCAGGGAAAAGCAAATGAGACTAGGATGAAATACCATTTTATATCTGTTTAGATGGGAAGAAATAGAAAGGCTGACAATACCAAGTGGAAATGATGTGGTGTAGCGGGATCTCATATATTGTTGGTGGGAGCATGAATTCGCATAGCAAATCAGTTTGGCATTTTCTCATAAATTGAACATTTGCATATCCTGTGAGCCATCAATTCTGTTTCTACATATATACCCTAGAGAAACTTTTGCAAATTTTGTACAGGAAACAGACAGAGGAATGTTTATAGCATGTTCATGTTAATAAAAACCCAGAAATAGCCTAACTGTCCATTTATAAAAGAATGGATAGTGATATGTTAATGTAAGGATGCTTATAGTATTCAAAGTGAAGAAACCATAGCCTAAGCAAAAATTCAGATCAACTTTAACAATGTAATATTGAGTGGAAAAGGAAGTCCCAGAAGATTATTTAAGTAGGATAGCTTTTCATAGAGTAGAAAAACATGGAAATCTCCAATATATACTTTTTCTCAGAATATATATGATATAAAATATTATATATATGCATGTATGTATACATATATAAATAAAATGAGTGGATAACTATCCACATATAACTACACACTTATGCATGTAGAAAGTCAAGGAAACCCACCATATAATTCAGGGTAGTGTTCAAGATAGTGGTATTCAGTAGTATTCAGGGGATGGGATTGTGAAAAGCCCCAAAGGTATATGGAAGTCACTGTCTTTTTCTAGGGTCCATTCAGATGGTGGTTTTGCCAATATTTATTACTAAAGAGAAAGGAAAGAATAGAAGAGGGCCATTCAAAGACAAGGGATGAGAGTGTATCATGAACCAATGATTATAATCAATCAAATTTTGAGTTCTTGAATTACATATATATGCCCAAATCTAAAGTAATAATGGTATCTGCTATGATTTGGATAGGTACAGCAAAGCAGTATTTAATCCCAAATGGATAGAAGGAAGAATCTGAAATTAACTTCCCAAAGAAAAGGAGGTCTGGATTATTGATAAATAATTTTTATTGTGCATGATAAGGTACTGTGCTAAGCCTTTGATATGTGTTGACTCATTTAATCCTTACAATTACAGGTAACATTATCACATTTATTTTAACATGTACAGATAATTTAACAATGTCATACAACTAACAAGTGGCAGTTATTCTCTGAGACAGTTATTTACTTCCACATGCATGGCACTATTCCTGGGCTCATGAGACTCTATTTTAATTTCTGCCTTCTTCATCAAAGTTCAAGGTCCTTGATAGTATGACCCATGTCTTATTCATTCTTTATTTACAGACCTCGGACAAGGTGTAGAACACGTTATTTGTTTATTAGGTGCCCATAGAATGAAAACGAATGAATGAACATGGTCTCTGTCCCTAAAGATATTATAGTCTTTTTTCCAATGGGCAAATGGGGAGCAAGATAGTATAATGCATAACATTTACTTCCAGAGAAATATGCACAAAGGTCATGACCTATTGTGGGAAATCATTTAAGTGTCTTGGAAGAGTAGTATCTTAAGGAGCCATAATCAGTATTCAGTCTGGACAAATCTTTTGTTTTTGGGAAAGGGTAAGAATGATGCCAAGTAGATCAGGAACTCAAAATTAACCGGCCAAGGCTACTGATCTGATAGGTGCTTATATAGATGGGACATCAGATAGATAGAAAAGAAAGCATTCAAAGTAGAATGCCATGGACTTTCTAATATAATATATAGTAGAGCAACACATTAGTTTACCCAGTGTTAACCGCAGGAGGATGAGATTGAGGGAGTAGAAAGCACAGTGGTGGCAAGGGCCCACGTAGTTTGAGATATGTGGTAGTGGGCATCAAAGCTTCTAGCCATCAAGAATGGTTGAGGTTCACTGTATTGTGAAGGTCCAATTAAATCAAGGCTATGTGGGCGCCTGGGTGGCTCAGTGGGTTAATGCCTCTGCTTTCGGCTCAGGTCATGATCTCAGGGTCCTGGGATCGAGGCCCGCATCGGGCTCCCTGCTCAGCGGGGAGCCTGCTTCCCCCTCTCTCTCTCTGCCTGCCTCTCTGCCTCCTTGTGATCTCTCTCCCTCTGTGAAATAAATAAATAAAATCTTTAAAAAAAAAATAAAAAAAAATAAATCAAGGCTATGTGATAGCACAGAAGAATGATGAAGGTATTTCTCATCTTGTAGTCCTGGCCACCCTGTCTCCCCTGGGTCAGGTCATTGTGGGGAGAACTCATCAGTACCAAACATAATGAGCAATTGTACATATAGATTAAATTTCCCTCTACTGGGTAATGAGAAAAAAAAATCAGTATAACATGGAGATTAAGAATGTGGATTCTAGAGTCAGACTGTTTAAATTCAAAATCTAATTTTGTCACTTGTTAGTCATGTGACATTGTTACTTAAATTATCTGTATGTGTTAAAATAAATATTTCCTGTATATGAGGATTAATTAATCNTAATTTTGTCACTTGTTAGTCATGTGACATTGTTACTTAAATTATCTGTATGTGTTAAAATATTTCCTGTATATGAGGATTAATTAATCCTCATAATTAAGTGAGTCAATACACTTTAAATGCTTTGAACAGGGCCCGACACATAGATTGTGCAAAATAAAGGTTTTCTATCAATAGCCTAAACATCCTTTTCTTTAGAAGGTTAATTCCAGATCCTTCCCTTCATCCATTTGGGATTAAATGCTGCTTTGATTAAAAAAAAAATGCTGCTTTATTGTACTCTTGTGACAAGTTATACTACCCATGTCATTTATAACTACTATATATTTATACCCATATCATTTATAACTGTGGTAACTACTATAACTACTTATACATAGCCATATCAAATAATAACTATTACTTTAAATTTGTGCATATCTATGTGATTAAAGTACCTAAAATTTTATTGATTATAATTATTGTTTCATGACACATTCTCATTTCTGTCTTTGCTGGGCCCACTTCCTTCCTTTCTCGTTAGTCTCAGAGGAGTCTTTCTAGAGGGAACAGCTTTGCTTCTGTGGATTTTGGAACCTCAGTTTCTTCATTTGTAAAATGCGCATGGCAGCAAGAATCTTGTGTAGTTATTTGAGGTTTAATTAAGAACATATTTAACTTATCTGAAGCATAGTTTGTGTTATGGGCTGAATTGTTTCCCCTCCAAATCTCTTATTTTGAAGTCCTAATCTCTAGTACATCAGAATGTGACTGTATTTGAAGACAGGGTCTTTAAAGAGGTAGTTAAGTTAAAATGAGGATGTTAGGTTGGGCCCTAATCCAATCTGACTGATGTCCTTATAACAAGAGGATATTAGGACATGCAGAGTGATAAGAGGCCTGGGCACAGAACTGCCATATGAAGATGCCAGAAGAGACAAAGAGAAATGTTAGAGGCAACCAACCTTGCTTCCACCTTGATCTTAGACTTCTAGCCTCCAGAAATGTGAGAAAATGAATTTCTGTTATTTAAGCCTCCTATTCTATCACATTTTGTTATGGAAGTTCTAGCAAACAAATACAGTTGGCACTCAACGAATGAGTTTGTTTTATTTTTAAACTTTTAGTATTGGACTTGGTGCCAGTCAGCCTTGGTTGGGATTCTCTGTATCTTCATGTGTATCTGTTTCTTCATGTATAACATGCAGTGACTATTATCTGCCTTATCTTTTGTTGTGAGGATTATAAATGCGTTAATATATACAAAGATTTTAGAATAGGGAATTGTGATTTTTTTTTGTAAGCCTCTTCATGTCTGCCTGATACTTCCCTTATCCTGACTACATAAGTGTTGAAAACACAAATAATGGATATATGTGTAGTTCTTTTTTTTAAATCGAGTTTTTGATTTAAATTCTAGTATAGTTAACATACAGTCTTTATCTAGTGCTTTGATGTACTGAAAAAGCCTCCTGACTTCTGTCCCTACTGTCAGTCAGTGTCTCATACAATATATTCTACACATTGCTCTGGACTAGATTTCCAGAAGTGCCTCTTTGATTATTTTATTGTTAAACAGCTTTCAGTGGCTCACACTAACAATGAAATAATTTCTACATGGTCTACTTAGGCACTCAAACCTTTCAAAAACCTGGATCCTAATGCCTGTTCAGACTTACTTCCTATAACTTTGCTCCCTACTCCAAATCCTCCTATTTATATTACTACTCATAAATACTTTTAAGTACTGGTAAGTACTTAGATTAACTTATGTTGTATCATCTTCTTCTAAACATAGTTTTTCCTACTTCTATGGTTTGGTCCATACTTCTCCTTCTACCACCAATTTTTTTTTCTATGTTTACTACCCCTATTAAAATACTAATTATTATGTCTCAGTTGGTCTTGTGAAGTTTTAAAAATAAGTTTTGCTTGCACTTCTAAACTTTCATCACTGCAGTCATTAACTTTAAAGAGTTGTTGCATGGATAGATGTATGGATATATGGATGGATGGATGCATGAAAGGAGGAATGAAAGGACACACAGGCACATTATAGACATACCTGTTTTTCTATCAACTTAGCAAAATCATTTTGATATGGTAGTTACATTGAGAAGCACTTAAAATTTTGATTGCTATGAAAAATTTTACACTTTTGAAATAAGTTATTAATTGCAATGAGTGATTTTAATGACTTATTTAAAAATTTTTCCCATTATCTCCATTTCTACTTAAATATCTTGGTCAAAATTGATTTAGAAACTATTGCATCTGCATTATTACATGCCCCAATACATGAGTTGAAATTGAAAATTTATTTTAAAGATTGTGTTCATTAAACTACTAAGATAAACATGTTGTTAGGCTTCCCTAATATTTGTGAAACTGAATGAGTAGTTAGATAGATAGATGCATTTATAGTAACATTATAATTTTCTTTTCCGACAGGGACATTGGTAAGGTTAATTAGCCTGTAATGATTTTTTTCCCCTTGATTAAAAGACACTATGCAAATACAGAGTACAGAATAAAGAATTCTATTAAAACCACAAAGGTTATATTGTCAGTGGCTATAGATGAATTTAAAAAGTTGTTCCAGAAGAGAGAAAATCTAAAACATTATTTCAAGCCCTGAGGCATGGCTTCCAGCTAAACGTCTGAATGTGTTTTCATTCAGATGAGACCACAGTCATTTAGTAGATAGAATTATGAACTTAAGACTCTAATGGACAGACAGAAAGTATGGGGGACAAATATCTATTTCTCTCCCTCTGGTACCCACACGTGCTCCATTTCATTGTTTACTAAAAAATGAACATGATGTGCTTCCTATCCCATCAATATCATGTGCATTGCTAAACCCACAAGTTAAACTATCTGACATAAGGAGGTCCTGTCCTTATACTGTATGATGTGTATTTGGCTCTCAGAATTTCATTCTCACTAGCCTATACCAATAGATAATAAATACTTTTGCTGTGCATGCTGTCTCATGGCTCCTTTCCAACAGCATTAGAAGTAGACAACATAGAATACCATTATGCTTTGCAGATGTTTGGAGGTTCAGGAGGAAACTAATATCTTATTTTTCCTGGACTGCTATAATAGAATATCATCAACAGGGTGGTTTAAACAGCAAACATTTACTTTCCACAACTCTGGAGGCCAGGAAGTCTCATATCACAATGAAAGCCTTCATCCTTGTTTGTAGATGGTCATTTCCTTGTTACATGGTAGAGAACAAAGAAAGAAGAAAAAAAGCTCTATCCTGTCTTTTTTTTAAAATAAGAGTGCTAATTCCACCATGAGACCTCCATCCTCATGCCCTAACCCTAAGGGCCTTATCTGCAGATATCAGCACCTTGGAATTAGAGTTTCAACATATGAATTTTGGGGGTACACATTGTTCAGTCCGTTGCTGAAAGCTAACATTTTCTGAGCATCTGCTATGTTACAGCACTCGAATTTGTATTTTATTAACTTGAAAAGCTCTCACTGACATTGTATTAGGCATCTTCGCTATGAAGAGTAGCTTCCTCTATCATAGCACTTATTTTTTTATATTATAATCAGTAATTTAAGTGTCTATTTTCTCTCCTAGTGGGTAAGCTCTTAAGGGCAAGGAACATGCCTATCCTGTTAATTTCTGTATTCCCCAGCCCATTGTTTGGCACATAGTAGGAGTTCAATTAGTATTGTTAAAGAATGGAAAATTTATAATCTTACTTAATCTTCTCATTAACACTCCCAACCTCTCTGTATTTTACAATGGCAAAGCTAAGAGCCCTCATGATTGTAATGAAAATCAAAGATACCTCTAGATTAAGATGGCATATTGTAACTGCAGCACAGACTTTCCCTTTCCTAATTACACGAACAAAAAATAGTTAAAACTACTCAACACACACACACAGACAGAGACACAGATACGCAGGTACACCCCCGGCAAACCACCACCAAAGAAAGGGCTGCAGTCTATAGCAACAACCTTGAAAAATTAGTGGCCAAGGAAAGAAAGTAAAGGTTTTACAGTGGAATATAGAAGTGTGGTACAATTTGGCTTCTAGTGGCATCCAACCCTCTTCCCCATGGTCATACCCACATCATCCCCCTTACCTCTAGTAAAAATCTAATTAGTAAGTGAAAGCTATTAGAAATAGCTATTGGAGGAGAAACATAAAATGAAGTAAATCTTGACACTGGCTTTCTTTGTGGAATGTGAAGGATCCTAGGGATATCCCTTCCCCACTAGCTCTGCCAGAGGGGTATAGGTGTTTATTAAGAAATGACTCTGGGAGAGTTTGTGCTTTGGTGAATGCTGTGAAAGATGTAAGCCTGATGATTCACAGACCTGTACCCCTGGGGCAAAGAATAAAAAAAAAAAAAAAAGAAATGACTCTAGGTCTGAGGGGAAAAGATGCTGATGTGCCAGGCTTGGAAGTCGAGAGTTGTTTGGGGGGGAAAATAAAGCTTCATAAATATTAAATAAATAAATAATAAAATATAACATTACGATTAAGGAGAGTCAGTCCTAGAATAGGATGTTTAACAAAGTCTCAGAAGACAGAGTAGTCACTTTTACTCCAAAGACTTTATACCTGCTTAGTTTTTCTCCTACCATTTTTATTCCCCTAAACAAGAAATATCCAGACCTAAAACTGTAGCTAGGGACAGGAATGGTAGGAAATAGCTCCAAGAAATCACCCACATCATATTGGAGCAAAGAGAATGACCAAGCAAAAGTCCCTATTTTCTTATGGGGAAAAGAAAACAAAAGCAAAAATAAAACCAAAAACACATAGTAATCTTCTCCACTATTACAACAAAAAGAAATTAAAGTTATTAAAAGATAAAAAATCAACATAAGATTAAATCTAACTCATGGGTAGAAAGAAATTTATGCTGTATAGAATCAAAATCTTTCAACTGAAGTTTCTGTTTTACCCTTCTTTTATATAAGAGACATTATGATGCATTTCTCAGGTGTAAAGTCATCTGGGGCACTGAATAAAAGTACATTAATATTTGGAAATACTAATGTCTGCAAAGTATCATTAATTAAGGCCCCATAAACCTATGATAGGGCTTCCTGTACTTCCATGTCTTTAACTTATTTCTACTATGGAAAAATCAAGGTAATTAGTTTTGACTCATATTGCCATATTCTGAATTCTCCATCTATCTGTACCAAGAGTGATATGGTAAGAGTAATGCCAACTTCTGTTTAATGATCTCACTGCATCTATCCCTTTAGTATTGTAAAAAATAAATTGCTAGTGTAAGAGAAAAGCAAAGAAAGGATCCATAGGAAATATTGATGGTATTAGTACTTGTTTATCCAGATAACACACTGATGAAAATGCTCCATTTGTCTTCCTGCCTGCCTGTGTGTGTGTGTGTGTGTGTGTGCGTGCGCATGTGTGTGTATCTATTTATTTATCCATTTACTTTGAATAAAGAAGTGAGATATTGTCATGGAAAGGTATATTAATACCCTTGTTTGAATTAAAAAATAAAGTCAGGATTTTGATCTGAGAGAAATTAAATATGTTTTACTTATGGTTTGATAATAACTCATTTTGTCAATTAGGTTATTTTGTGAGCATTTTTCATATATTAAAGTAAGCTAATTCGACTCTTAAGATTTTGATGAAAATGTAAACTCAAAAGATATATTGTTTAGAAGTGATGCAATAATGGGTATTAGACTTACTTTTGTTTTATAAATAATTATAAAACTGGACAAAAGTCATAAAGCAACTGTTTTGGGGGACATTACACAATAGATAATACAAGATTGTGATCTCTGAAGAAGTAAAATATACCAGGGTAGTTTTATCTGTATCTTATCTTTCTGCCTGGCAGAGAACAAAAATGTTAAAGAGTGAAAGAAAGTGATATTGGAACTTATTGCTGCTGAAGTGGCTGGAATTTGCAGGGCAAATTACTAGAAATAAGAGAACTGCCCAGAGAGAAAACTTTAATAATCTGCTTAGGAAATAACACTGAGTCTTGCTGAAAACTAAGATCCACAAATGCAGGATGAAACTTGGTGAGACCTGGCAGAGAACAGCTTTAAAGTGCATCTGCACTTTAAAAGAAATATTAAAGGACATTCTTCAAAATGAAGGAAGATGATATCTGAGATAGAAGCTCAGATATCTGTAAAGGAATGAAGAGTGCCAAAAATGGTAAATATTTGTGTAAATAGAAAACAGTTCATTTTTCATTTCTTAATTTCTTAAAAAGACAACTGACTCCTTATTTTATTAATTTTTTAGTAATCTCTCTGCCCAGCATGGGGCTTGAACTCATGATCCTGTCGGATATCAAGAGTCAATGCTGTACTGACTGAGCCAGCCAGGCATCCCTGACAGTTGATTCTCTGAAGCAAAAATAATAATAATGTGTTGTTGATATATAAAAATATAGAAAAATATATAAAAAAAGACAGAAAGGAGGTAAATGGAAGTATATTACTACAAATTTCTTATATTCGTATGTGAAGTGATATAAATTCAATTCCATGTAGATTGTAAAAATTTAAGGTAACAGAATTTGTAGAATAACCCCTAAATTTTTTTAAAAGGCTATAGTAATATAGCCAATGAAGGAGATAAAATAAAATACCATATATATTATTTAAATCCTAGAAAGGAAGTTAAACAAAAAGATACATGGATGTACAAATAAAAGACAAATAGCAAAATGGTATTCTTAAACCCAACCATATTAATAATTACATTAAGTATAAACAGGCTAAGGACTCCAATTTAAAGGCAAAGATTGCCAGATTGGATTAAAAACAAGACCCACCTATATGTTGTTTACAAGAGAAAAATGTAAATATAAATATATCACTAAAAGAAACATAAGAAAATCAATAAAGATAAATAATGCAGACATCCATCAAAAGAAAAATGAAAGCTTAGTGGCTATATTACTGTCAGACATAGTAGATATAAATACAAGAAATATTACTAGAGGAAATGCGGTACATTTCATGATAAAGAGAGATCAGAATACTTCAGATGTCTTGAACTCTTGGTGAAGGAGTCACTAAAAAAGACAAAAATCTCACCTAAAATGAGAAGCCTAAAATATGCATTTCCCCACTCTACTGGAAACAGGGAATTGTTTAAATTTTAAACAATTTAAAAATATTTTGGTGGGGAGCCTGGGTGGCTCCGTTGGTTAAGCATCTGCCTTCAGCTTAGGTTATGATCCAGGGGTCCTGGAATCGAGTTCCAGCATTGGACTTCCTGCTCAGCAGGGAGTCTGCTTCTCCTTCTCCCTCTGTCCCTCTTCCCCTCGTTCTCTCTCTCTCAAATAAATAAGTGAAATCTTTTTTTTTTAAAGATTTTATTTATTTATTTCACAGAGGGAGAGAGATCACAAGGAGGCAGAGAGGCAGGCAGAGAGAGAGAGGGGGAAGCAGGCTCCCCACTGAGCAGGGACCCCAATGCGGGCCTCGATCCCAGGACCCTGAGATCATGACCTGAGCCGAAGGCAGAGGCTTTAACCCACTGAGCCACCCAGGCGCCCAAATAAGTGAAATCTTTAAAAAAATATTCTACCATGTTTGCTGCTCTGATTAGTCTTGTGCATGTTTTTCCTGTGAAATGCTGTTTCTCCTCTTTGAAACTCCTTCTTATTCCTCCTACGGGGGATAACTCAGGTACAAAGCAAATCTCACAAGTCCCTCTGGGTGGTCTTCTCATATTTAATCCTTTACTAGTTAGTCATTCAATAAATGTTTATTGAGCTTTTACTATCTTCTAGGCCCCGAGGATATAACAATGAATTAAATTCCTCCTGGGAGATAGGGGATGGAGAATGGAAAATAAATAAATAAATATGGAGTACGCCAGGCAGTGATAAATGCAATAAAAAAAAATAAAAATAGGATTTGGGAAATGTCATTGAGGAGTGCTAAGTAAGGCATCTTTGTAATGATGTCATTTTTTGAAGACTTGGAAAGAGTGAGCACATTCAGTTAACTAGACGAAGATCATTCAAGGTAGAATGTGTAAAGGTGCTGAATGAATCAGGAGTACATTGGCTAAGTGTGTGAAATAGATTAGAGTGTGGCTAGAGGAACATGAAAGAGGACCGAGTAGTAGGAGGCCAGAGGAGTAGTGTGGAGCTCCATTATGTAGGTTTGTAACTGTTGCTACATGGACTTGGATTTCTTTTCCCTGAATGAGATGGGAAGCTATTGGAGAGAGTTCTCAGCAGAGGAGTAACATTATTTGACATATTCCATGCTATCTCTCTTTGTGTAGTGTGGACATTGAAATTCCTATCCCTTAAGGTAACTAAAAGGATTATGCAAGGCAGATGAAAATACTTGTAGGCTTTTTGGCACATCTTCAGTACTGGATTTATGTCAGTGCTTTTATGTGCCCTGGTAGTGATCCTTTGAGCTATTTAGAAAGATCTTTGACATTCAGCTATTGAAATACTGTTTTTTTTTTTAAGATTTTATTTATTTATTTCACAGCGGGAGAGAGATCACAAGGAGGCAGAGAGGCAGGCAGAGAGAGAGGGGGAAGCAGGCTCCCTGCCAAGCAGAGAGCCCGATGCAGGCCTCGATCCCAGGACCCTGAGATCATGACCTGAGCCGAAAGCAGAGGCTTTAACCCACTGAGCCACCCAGGCGCCCTTGAAATACTGTTTTTAAATATTCATGTATCCTATGAGTGACTAAGGAGATAACCATTTTTTTTTACAATTAATGGAAAAACAAAACAAAAACAAATATCCATTAAACCTGTAACAGGAATACTTATAATAATTTTCTCCATTAAAATTTCTTTTTCTTAGCTTCAGATTAAAGAGAGATAGTCTTTGTTTATAACTTAACTTTGTTGATATCTGCTTATAACTTAGCTTATCATCTCACTTAGCTTCAGGATTTCTGGTAATATTCTCAACTGATTATCACTAGGCTGACCCAGCAACCTTATTTCATAGAGGCTTTTTCTGTTTTATTCCAGTTTCTGGCTTTGCCTTTGGTCCTCTGTGATAAGGCAGGCATTGGGAATGGGTTTTACTTTACCCTTCTAACTCTCCTCCCTGACACCATTCTGTCTTTTTCAGCAGCTTCAAAAAGAAGCTAAATGTAATGTTGGCTAAGAAGATTTAAGGTTCACCAATGAATTTTAACTCTGATGTACATGCTTCCTATTTTTTAACTATCACAGGCAAGTCTTCAGTTGATAACTCAACTCTGAACAGTCTTTGGTATAAGTTTTTGTTTTGTTTTGTTTTTTGTTTTCGTTTTTGTTTTTGCAGTAGGGGAACCGAAATAGGTTTCAACCTGGGAAGTTTTCAGAATTTCATGTCATGAGATGAAGATTTTCAGTACTCAAAAAGAATAGTATTCTCTTTTTTCATTGTATTGGACTTGAATTCACTTTAAAAGAATCATTCTTTCCTACACATCATGCCCCCTAGTTTGTTATATAACCAATTCTTCCCATCTGTCTACCCCCTTTCCACTCTTCCGTGTTCATTGTATATTCATTTGTGTTCTGTTTTTGTGTCCCAAAGTTTTGTCCTAAATATTCAAGTATGAAACTTAGGTGAATCACTGAATTTGTCATAAATACATTGTTAATCTTCTTGTTGATTTATTTGTTGTGAATGATTATTCATGACATGCTGGTTGCTTGTCTTACAGCCTTCCTCTTATTTTTGGCATTTATCCATCCATGCAGCCTTCCATCCATCCATCCATGTAGCCAGATAGCTATCCATCCAGCCATCTGTCTAAAAAATATTCTCTATGGTTTTACTAAATTCAAGCACTGGGCTCTAAAATTTGATACAAAAAATGAATAATAATTATAGATGTTCAATATATATTTGTGTTTTGATTAGTTTAAACAGATTTATTGAATCCATTGAAATTTAGTTTCAATAATATTTCTACCTTTATTTATTCACATGTGAATTCATTCAATCTGATCCTGGGTAATACTCCTAGGTATTACCTAAAAGTTTGTTGGATATGCAGTTTTCCAAGACCCAGCCCGACTTATGAAGTCAGAATTTGATTTTAACCAGATATTCAGGTGAATTCTAAGCATACTAAAATTTGAGAAACATGGACTTAGAGTAAGAATAACCTGGCAGTTGAAGAAAGTAGATAAATCATTTTAAACAGAGGAACGACCACATGGAAAGGCATAAGACATGGAGACATATGGCCTATTTGTTCTGTTAAATCTTGAGGTGCATCAGAGAAGAGAAGGGATAGGAACTTGGTTACACACATGAGGACCAGACTGTGAAGGACTTAGAAGCAGTGTAAAGACTTTGAACTTTTTCTGAACCACAGGGAGCAATTGGAAGTTTTTAAATAGATCAATGACATGATACTTTAGAAAGACAACTCTAGAAGCCATGTGAAGAATGGGTTAGAAATGAGTAAGGAAAAGTCTGTTGACTACTCAAGAAGTTATTTTAGATGAGAGGACCTGAACTAACATAGTGAATATGAAGAGCAGGAGTTGAATTCAAGAAATATTTTAGAAATTGAAATTATGGGGATTATTTTTTGACTGAATGAAGGAGAAGCAACAAAGCAGGAATGACTCAGAGGTTTCTACACTGTGTGCCTGATTGGTGATAGCACTGAGGAGTTAGAACATACAGAAGAAGGAGAAATTTCTGTAATGGAGAGAATAAGTCCATTATTGGACATACTATCCACAAGGACCTATGAAATTTCCAGATGGAGATATTTAGGATTATGTTTTGGAAGCTAAGAAATGTTGTGTTTTGAGATAGAGAAATAGGAGTCCGAATTTAAAGGTGGAAGTTGAAGAAGATATAGGGATATTTTAAGATCACTTCTGGGGTAGCACCATAATAATGTCTGCCCCAAATCAATGTCAAACTGCTAAATAAACAGAATAAAAGGAAAGAGGAGGCATTAACATGAGGAGGAGACAGAACTCAGAGATAATGTGAAGGGAAGGAATCAGTGGAGGATTACACGAAAGTAATAACCCAGGGGAGGTACAAAAATTGGGATCAGGAGTATAAAAAGTGAGTTGGCCTTGGAAAGAAAGAAGAATACCTACCTCTCCTTCCCTGAGAGAGAAAAGATTAGCTGCGGTTAAGATTTTAAGATATGAGTCAGCCTGCAACGGGAACTAGGGGATGGGAGGTAAGGAAGTTTGTGCTTTATGACTGCTCTTTTCTCAATAAGGTAGGAAGCAAGGTCCTCTGTGGAGAGAGAGTGGGCTGGGAAGGGATCTTGAAGACAGTGATAAAGGTTTATAATAGCCACTTTAGGGCATGGGAGAAGTAGCTGACTAGACAACTAAAAGGATTGCTGGGCAGTGCTGAAAGCCTAGAAGAGTCTGGAAACTATAAATAACTTATTTTCTCACTCTATCATTGCATGGCAGTCTCTCTTTCCTCCCTTGCCTACTTTCTTCTCATTTATAGTTTGAGCAGGAAATAAATTTCCAATAAACTTAAAGCCTAATTCAGGGAAGAGGAAAAACAGTCTTGAATTTCAAACACCTAAGATTAATCTGCTTGAAATTTTATGCTTTAATTATAATTAATTGCTATACTTCCCTAATGAAAGTACCACATGTTCATTATGAAAACTTGAAAGATAAAGAAAAATAAAAGATAGGCTAATATTTTCCATTGAGAAAATAATTGTAGATATTTTTTTCTTCCAGTACTTTCTATAAACAGTTTTATTAGCTTATTATATGATTGTGTTAATCATAGATAAAATTTTTTTGTATCTTTCTCTTTTCAACTCCTTAAGTTTGTAACTGTTTTTTTTTTTTGCTGATCATAAGAGCAATTTACGTTCATTGTCAGTTCTTGAAAACGCAAAAAAATAAAAAGATGAAATTGTAAATCACTCATCATTTCATCATCCGGAAATAATAATTCAGTTGTAAAGGGTTTTGATAAAAGCTTTTATGTCACAATTTAGAAAATGTGTTCTAGCAACATTTCCTGCTAATATTTGATCCTAGTTCTTCTTCATTAAATTTAAATAACCTGGACCATAACAGAATTTTATCTGGAGAATCTCTAATTAGTGCAGCTACTACAAACAACCCAGTCAACTTTAGCTTTCCCCCCACATCCTACTGGCAGAGGTAAGGACTCAAAAACAGAATGTGGAGAGGAGGAGAAAGCACTGTCAATTTAAACAATAATGTTCCTGTCTTTGAAAGAATATAAAGTATAGTTAGAAACATGAAATCTGCTCTTGTCATGAATGTGAAAGCTATTCACCTTCTCTCCCCTTTTGCTTCCTACTCCACAGATGACTTCCATCAATTATGTCCTCAAGCAGTTGTGGCTCTAGAAATTCATATGAGTTGGGGGGGCTTCTAGGAGTTTAATAATCTCCAACACTGATACAGCACTGTCTATGAGTCAGGCAATTTTCTAAGTGTTTTTACAGAGATTAATTTTATTTAACCTTCACGACTAAACTAAGAGATGGGTAATGTAATTTTTCCCACTTTGTAGTTAATGAACCAAAGTTATGAAGAGATTCAATAATTTGTGAAGGTCACATTCTTTACGTAGTAGAACTACATTCCAAACCTATGCAGTCTGTCCAGCAATTCTGTTCATAACCTCTGTATGATATCTGGTTGTAATGGTGGCTGAGTGATTTGCACTGAGTTAGTATTGTGAAAACAGATTTTACTTAGAATTTTTTTTTCTTGTTTCATTACTGGGGGGTGGGAGGGTAGGGATAGGGTGGATGGGTTATGGACATTGGGGAGGGTTTGTGCTTTGGTGAATGCTGTGAAAGATGTAAGCCTGATGATTCACAGACCTGTACCCCTTGGGCAAATAATAAAAATAAAATTAAAAAAAAAAACATAAAAAAAAAAAAGAATTTTTTTTTCTTCTTTTTTCATGTGGCTTGAGGGTGGTCAGTGTTCTCCCAGCCTCCACCCCTATTCCATCATCCACATCCAAACTGTTTCTAAATTTTCTTGATGGTGTCCATGAAATGGTCCAGATGTTTTAGTAAGGCTTATAGTGTAATTTCCTCTGTATTCTAGACTCTTATCATGGATTTTTATTTGTTTGTAATTTTTTATTTTGGAATTGCTGTCATTCTCTCTGTGCCTCCCAGGGGATGGGGAGGACAGCTTGATGCAGGTGGTTCTTGCTTTTTCAAGCTTAGAAATTCTTACGGCATTGCAGTTTAGTCCTATATCCTTGAATAGTTTAAATAGTTATTCAGCCACTTCTAAGAGTTTATAGATAATAGATACTGATTTTATTCTTAAACTTAACAACAAAGCTCCTTTCTCGCCATTAGTTTTGCATGACATACTGAGTCCTGCCTCCCTTGACTGCTTCTTCTTTAGTTTCTAGGCTTGGAATAGTTGCCTATCTGTGCCAGCACTGAGAAGTCTGGAATGCCAGCTAGTGCTGTATTCAGGGTTCTCACAAGCTGCTGATTGGAGGAGAATGATGAAAATGGTGTCTGCTGATGCTTATGTCACTTATGAGCTAGGTCAGCTTGCTCCTAGCTAGGCTAGGAGACCTATTAAAGTTGACCGTTGGATCTCCAGGGGTGCTGCCCATAGGATCAGCTGGAAAAAATATTAAAAAGCATTATGGTGCAATAAAAAGAGAAGTAAATTCATTATTGAATTCATATCACAACTTTAATCATATAATGCCTGTTTTCTTTTTTTCTTTCCTTTTCTTCCCTCCCTCACTTCATCCCTCCGTCTCCCCTCCCCTCCCCTCCCCTTCCCTTTCCTTCCTGCCTGCCTTCTTTCCTTTTCTATTTCTAGAATGAATATGACTTTGTACTTAAGAGCCCGGCTCTGAAGTTAGATTATCTGTGTTCAAAGCTTGATTTCATCCTCTTACAAACTGGGGACCTTGGTCCAATTAATTTCTTTGGGCTTCACTTTCCTTATCTAAGAAGTCACCTCATAAGGATGTTATGAATATTAAATGAGATACCAGTAAAATGCTTAGAATAGTGATTGGCTCATAAGCATTGTGAAACTCTCTCTTTAGACTACATTCCCAAAGAGTAGGTGTTCTTTTCATTATGTATGTCCAGTGCCTAGAAGAGTAGGTACATTATAAATATTTGTTGAACAAATGAATGAATAAATGAGTGGATGAATCTATCACTAAATAGCTATGTGATGTAGAGCATATAATTTAACCTGTTTGAAGATGTGTGTTGGGCATTTGGGATATAATGTGGACTCATATGGTTGTGGAGAGAATTGAATGAGATAAAACTTTAAAGGAGGCTCAAGAGCCCAGAGTTTCAGAGCAAAGTCTTTGATGTCAGGCACAAGTAGTCAAGACTTCTTCTGCCACTAGGTATAACCTCGAATGATCATTACTTCTCTTTGAACCTCAGTTTCCTCATCTGCAAAGTAGACATCATAATTCTTATCAGGAGATTGATATAAGGATGAAATGAAACATGTATATGATTAGAAATCTTAAATGTAATGTAATCTTAATGTAATCTTAGTTTGTTATCACAGGAAACGATTTTATAAATTTGAGATCACCATAAACAGAGATTTTGACTTTTTAAAATTAAATAGACAGTTTTCTATTAAATTCTCCCATGAGGTGGCACCAATGAGAATCTAACTGTATCCTGATAATTTAGAGAAGATTGAAGGGAATCAGGGAGTCAGCTTTTTGTTTAAGGAAAAGAATTTGATGGTTGTTTTGACATGACAAGTTGAGATAATTCAAGCTTCATAACTAGACTGATACGGTGTCCTAGAAACTAATTTTTTTTAAAGATTTTATTTATTTATTGGACAGAGAGAGAGATTACAAGTAGGCAGAGAGGCAAGCAGAGAGAGGAGGAAGCAGGCTCCCTGCGGAGCAGAGAGCCCGATGCGGGGCTCGATCCCAGGACCCTGAGATCATGACCTGAGCTGAAGGCAGAGGCTTTAACCCACTGAGCCACCCAGGCGCCCAGAAACTAATTTTTTTAATGATAGAAAGGTGATTTACCTAAAAGTAAAAATTTGTTTTTTTATAGTCCAGATAAATACATTGTTTTGAATTTCTTAATGATAAGGCAGAAAGATGAAGGACACTAAAAAATTTGTCTTACTATTTAACGAACATAGAATTTTCAGTCTTGTGAAATAAGATTATTTTCTTCTATTTGATGTGGTGGAATTTATTTTCTTAAGAACTCAGAGTATTCCTTGTGTAGAAACTAGGAATGTGAGTGTTTTGCAATGACCACTGAGTTTATGTCGGGGAGAGGAAGATCATTGTGTTCTCTTTATTGTACTCCATTACCCCTGACACTTCATCTCTCACATGTCTCCCCTTCTCCCCTCCTCTCTGTACTCATCACCCAGGCCTACTTGATGTATATCTTAACAGCGCAGCATACGTCTACCCTAGGGGCTTTGCATTTGCTATTTCTACTATCTAGACTACATCCTCTAAATATCCTTAAAGCTACCTCTCTTATGTCCTTCAGGTGCTTAAATATCACCTTCTTGGTGAAGACTTGTTTCATCACCTCGTTGAACATTGCAGCATGTCACTCCACCCGGCTTTCCTATCCCTACTACCTGCTTAGTATTTCTCCATTGCACTTACCAAATTGGTATCATGAGCAGAGTTTTCTTATTTATTTTGTTCATTGTCTGTCTCCCCTGACCTCTTGGCATAAACTTCATAATAGCAGAGATTTTTCTGTGCTTTGTTTGCTGCTGTATCCCTAGCATTTAAAACAGTGCCTGACATGTCATAGGCACTCAGTAAATGATGAATGAGTGAATGAACTCTACAAATTAAGACAGAAAACAGTTGTAATTTCTTGTGGTAAATTTCTGGTTCATAATTAAGGCTCTGACCCACATGTCAGATCAAATGTGGTTGGGCAGGTTGCTATACTCCAGATGCATAATTTCAGAAAAATTTTCTCTCTGTAGTTGTAATTTAGTAGACTAGGCTAAATACCGTTTCCCCCAAATTCATATCCACTGAGAACTGTGAATGTAATCTTATTTGGAAATAGGGTCTTTGCAGATGTAATCTTGTTAAGATGAGGTCATACTGGATTAGGGTAGGCTGTAATCCAATAGCTGATGTCTTTATAAGAAGAAAATCTGGAAACAGTCGCACAGAGAGAATGCCATATGATGACAGAGGCAGACATTACAATGTCATGTCTACAAGTTACAGAACATGAAGGTTTGCCAGTAAGAACCAGAAGCTAGGAGAAGGCAAGGAAGGATCCTCCTTTAGAACCTTTAAAGAGAGTGTGGTCCTGCTGGCATACTGACTTTGGGCTTCTAACCTCCAGAACTGTGAAAAATAAATTTCTGGGGTTTTTTTTTTCCCACTAAATTTGCAGTAATTTGTTATGGCATTCCTAGGAAACTAATACACATAGGAATTGAGCTCATTCATTCAGCCATTGATTCACTGTGCAAACAGTTTTTGAGTATCAGACAGTGTGTTAGGTGAAGATAAATGACCCAGTTCTTCTTGTCCTCTAGTTGTTCGTAGCCTACTGGCAGAAAACAGGAAGTAAATAAAAAATTATTGTAATAAAAGTGTTATGAGAGAATTAAGCTCAAAGAGCACAGAAAAGGAGCATTTAATCAATCTAGCTTAGGGGAATGGAGGGTCAGAAAATTTCTGATTTTCTGAAGTGGAAACTTGAATAAGCCAGATGGATGGAGAAGGGAATAGCTTTGTAGGCAGAGGAAAATATGTGCAAAGGAACAGAAACAGGAGAGAATTTGGTGTCATTTGGGAAGCTCCTGAAAATTGAATTCTTGCTGTAGTAGCTTGTGTTGGAGACACTGGTGTTGAAGACTGTGGCAGTAGAAATAACCTGTAATAATCCAGGTGAGACATAATGAGTGTCCTAACTAAGATTGGATAGGATAATCTTGTGGAAATCAACTGGTAGTTTAGAGACCTGGGATTCTACAGATTTTGGTCTTTAGTTTCTTGGTTCTGGACAAGGATAGGAAAGGAGGGAACCTTCCTTGTTATACAAAGCCATATTCTTTTTAAAAATGGGAGTCATAATGGCTTATAATTCAGAATTTCACTTTTTAGTGAAATTAAAGCAAAAATTTCACTTTTTAGAGATTGTGTGTGGGGGTGGTAGGGAAGAGAAGGAGCGAAAGATGCTGGGTGGTGGGATCTGAAATATAACCATTTAAAAGATATCACGCTTAAGGGATTTTGTGGTAGTAGAACATGCGTTGGATTGGAATCTTGAGTCTGAGCTTGTATCACAGTCCTCTTTCTTTTTAAACCTTTCAATTTTATCTTTTAGAGTCTTAGTCTCCTCCTTTGTAAGTTAATATTCACTTTACTAATATCACATTATTGTGAGAATAGTATGAAATGAAGTATTTGAAAATGCTTATGAAGCACTGTACAAATATGAATTATTATAACAGATATTTCAATCCTGAGAGGGCTTCTCAGGTAGATGACGAACTCTAAGATTCTGTGGTTTACTTTTCTATCAGCTATCCACCTAAATCAAATGAGCTTGTTTCCTATTTTCCAAACATTCTAATGCCATGAAGATCAACATGAAGTTGTATAAGACTTTAAATAACTTGAGGTAGAGGGGCACTTGGGTGGCTCAGTCGGTGAAGCATCTGACTCTTGACTTCAGTTCAGGTCATGGTCTCAGGGCTGTGGGATAGAGCCCTGAGTTGGGCTGCATGCTCACAGGGAGTCCATTAGAGATTTTCTCTCTTTCCTTCTGCCCCTCCCCCCACTCGTTCACTTGGGTGCTCTCTCCTCTCTCTCTCTCTCTCTCTCTCTCTCTCTCTCTCTCAAATAAATAAATATTTAAAAATAAATAGATAATTGAGATAGAAAACCTGAACAAACTGACCTCTGAATCCTTCGTAATTACCAACAAATCTGGCACAAAATTTCTGGTCAAAAACCCATGTAGAGACATAAATACATGAAAAACAACAAAAATAGATTAATGAATTAAATATGTCTTCAGCTTCACTGTTGGATTTTATATCTATTGAATTCTTTCAGGTCACCTTCATTATTTTTTCCATGACTAGGAAGGCTTATTTCTGCCATTGCTGAAAATTACTAGAAACGTAAAGTCTGAAGGGACCAGGACTAGCTGATTTTATGATCCTGTGTTATCCCATTGCCTTTCTTTTTAAAGGAATTGCAATGCGACTGACTTTTAAATTCGCTTTCATTTTTTTTAAACTTCCAAATTATTTTTATATCATTTATCTGTTTAATTTTCCTCTTTCACCAGTCTCTAGGATCCTTGAAGACAGACACTGTATTTTGTTTCTCTTTATATTTTAAGTCCTTGGCACCTAGAATGTGTTCTTTATATATGGTGGTTGAATGAATGAAACAAAAGCATTTGAGAAAAAAATTTACACAGGATTCAACAAACTCCTATATTTTAAATTTATTTACATCAGTAACTATCAGTAAATAATAATAAACCACCTATAATACCATTATAAAGACTGAACTGATCAATAAATTTCATATGTGCACAATGGACTTACAGCATCAAACACATACAGAAAAAGATTTTTAAAATATGCACATATTTCAGCAGGCTTGTATCATGAACCTGTGTTTACAGAAAATAAAGTTTGATTTATTCATTGTTCCAAATACCATTCTTGGAGTTTTTATTTCATTTCCTTGCAAAAGCAATCACATTCTTAACTCAGTCTCCACTATGAAAATAGGTCACTGTGATAGGTCCTTCAAAATATAAATATACATATAATTGATATTTACAGTTAGATCTGACTTAGATACATTCTCATTGTAAAAAATATTATAGAGCATCTTGTCTTACCCATAAACCTCTCTATTTTTGATAAGAGATTTTACCATTCAGAACACCCAGCCAAGGGGAATTGCAACACTTTAGTCACAGATCTCTTAGTCACTGAATATTTATTATAGAGTATTTCTTAGTCTGGTTTAAAGAAGAAAATGAGGAAAGTTTCCTAATTTGTGAAGATATTTTCAACAAGTTTTAAAGATTTTATTTATTTATTTATTTATTTATTTGAGAGAGAGAGAGAGAGAGAGAGAGAGGAGAGACAGAGGGAGGGAGAGCCAGAGAATCTCAAGCAGACCCTGAGCCAAGTGCAGAGCCAAATGTGGGGTTTGATCTCACGACCCTGAGATCATGACCTTGAGGTGCTTAAGTGACTGGACGACCCAGGTGCCCCTCAACAAATTTTAAAGGTAATTTTATGTGGCTTTCCAAAGTGCTGAAACAACTTTGTCATCTGTAGCTAGCAAATTTTAGATACTAGTACAGGAAATTCTTAGGATCAAGGTAAAATTTCAGACAAAAAGGGAAACAGATGTTACAAAGATGAGAAATACGTAATTGGGGAAGATACTCTAGGCCCAAGGAAAACGGTAAGCATGGTGATAGGTGAGAAGATACGAGTCATGTTTGTGCATCTGATAGGCCACAGTGAAGTGTTCCATAATGGTATGCAGGGAGATGTAAAGAGAGATGGGTAGGGTAGAATTTTAACCTTGGAAGATTCTGAGAGGATTTTGCAGAGTGTGGTAGGGATCAGCTATATGCTTTAGGAATGTGGATTTTGAAATAGTGTGAAGAAAGGATTTGAGGGACTGAGACTTGGGGAAATTAGAAGAGCCATGAGACTATTCCAATAGGAAAGGTCAGAGCTGAGCCAGAGAGGTAGTAGTGGGAGTGGAAGGAGAAGACAGATGCTAGAGACTGGTAAGATGGGAAATCTCCACATCCCACTTTTATAGGGTCACAGTGGGGCATAGGAGTGAGCATTGTGGCTGGGGTACTTTTCTTGTTATACCCTGGAATTTAGCAGAGTCCTGAATCTAAGCTATGATAAGATGGATTTTGCTGGAGACTTGAGCTAGACTTGGGAACTTAAGAGGAAATATGACCTGAGGCCTGCTGTAGTGTGAATTATCTTCCCTTTCCTTCCTTATTTTTCCCTTGTACTTATTACCTTCTGCTCTGAGGATGGGAAGGACCCTACACTCCCTCTTAGGGCAACTGCAGATATATAAACAGTTTCATTCTGAGAGATTTTTGGAATCATTGTGCCAAATCCTATTCTACATTTTATTTACATTTTTTCTTTCCTTTTTTCTTTATTCCCTGTTTATGAGCTCATATAAAAAATTAGCAAATATCCAGACAGCAATGAAATAAAGCAGGAAGTTAAATCAGGTATCTACTTTGCATAATTACAGCAAAGCCTGCCTGGTCACTTTTGGTAGAGAGGGCAGTAAGCAATTTTCACCTAACTTTGTCAGGTTACTTGCTAATTTCTGGCCTTGAAGACACAAAGGGACAATTGAGGTAGCCTAGTGAGAGAAGTCTTCCATTTAATCAAATTTTCTTCCATGCTATTTAATAGAAAGAACATTGAGATGCAAGTCATCAATTAGCTTTATGACCTTGGCATTTAACTTCTCAATTCCTTAGATGCATAAAGGTTGTAATGAAGAAAATAAAGAGATCATAGGTATGAGTGCTTCGAAATTTTTTGAGAGCAGATGCAGAAATGCAGAGCATTGCTTTTTGTTACTCCTGAAGGCCTGATTGCTAAAATTTTCAGGTTAGATTGATTTACTCAACCACAGACTTGTTTGTTCTCTATAGTTTTTCTGACATTAGTGGTTATTTTCCTGTAAGTCAGTACAGTCTGTTTTCGATGATCCACAAATCAGTTGGGATGAGAGATAGAAATGAGATTCAACCCAGGCAAAGCTCCTAACTTAAAATCCATTTTCTTTCCACCATGCTTCTGCCCTCATGGTATCTTATAAAGTAAAGTGCATGTGTGTGTGTGTGTGTGTGCATGTGTGTGCATGTGTGTGTATGTGTGTATGAGACAAAGAGTGTGTGTGTGTATATGAAGGAGAGACAGAGATAATGTGTGTGTTTACAAAAATATAAAAATGTAAACTCAGACTCAGGGCCTTATGAATTGAAATCTGTAGCTCTAGAATGCTGACCTATCACTCTCCTTCACTTTCCCTAGCATTTTTTCATTCCATTCTCCATCTTTTATTATTATTATTATTATTATTATTATTATTATTATTATTAACATACAATGTATTTGCTTCAGGGGTACAGGTCTGTGAATCATCAGTCTTATACAATGCACAGCACTCACCATAGCACATAGCTTTCCCAATGTCCATAACCCAATCACTGAATCCCTCACCTCCCACCCCCCAGCAGCTTCAGTTTGATTCCTGAGATTAAGAGTCTCTTGTGGTTTGTCTCCATCCCGATCCCAGCTTGTTTCATTTTTGTCCCTCCCCACCCCCCACGACCCCCTGCCATGCCTCTCAAATTCCTCATATCGGAGAGAGATCATATGATAATTGTCTTTCTCTGATTGACTTATTTCACTTAGTGTAATACCCTCTAGTTCCATCCACGTTGTTGCAAATGGCAAGATTTTGGTTTTTTTGATGGCTGCATAGTGTTCCATTGAATATATTTACCACATCTTCTTTATTGAGTCATCTGTTGTTGGACATCTAGGTTCTTTCCATAGTTTGGCTATTGTGGACATTGCTGCTATAAACATTTGGGGGCACATGCCCCTTTGGATCACTACATTTGTATCTTTAGGGTAGATACCCAGTAGTACGATAGCTAGGTCATAGGGTAGCTCTATTTTCAACGTTTTGAGGAACCTCCATATTGTTTTCCAGAGTGGCTGTGCTAGCTTGCATTCCTACCAACAATGTACAAGGGTTCCCCTTTCTCTGCATCCTCGCCAACATCTGTCATTTCCTGACTCATTAATTTTAGTTGTTCTGACTGGTGTGAGGTGGTGTTTCACTGTGGTTTTGATCTGTATTTCCCAGATGCCAAGTGAGGTTGAGCACTTTTTCATGTATCTGTTGGCCATCTAGATGCCTTCTTTGCAGAAATGTCTGTTCATGTCTTCTGCCCATTTCTTGATTGGATTATTTGTTCTTTGGGTGTTGAGTTTGAGAAGTTCTTTATAGATTTTGGATACTAGTCTCTTATCTGATATATCATTTGTAAATATCTTCTCCCATTCTGTCAGTTGTCTTTTGGTTTGGTTGACTGTTTCCTTTGCTGTGCAAAAAGCTTTTGATCTTGATTAAGTCCCAATAGTTCATTTTTGTCTTTGCTTCTCTTGCCTTTGGCGATGTTTCTAAGAAGAAGTTGCTGTGGCTGAGGTCTAGGAGTTTGCTGCCTGTGTTCTCCTCAAGGATTTTGATGGTTTCCTGTCTCTCATTGAGGTCTTTCATCCGTTTTGAGTCTATTTTTGTGTGTGGTGTAAGGAAATGGTCCAGTTTCATTCTTCTGCATGTGGCTGTCCAATTTTCTCAACACCATTTGTTGAAGAGACTGTCTTTTTCCATTGGACATTCTTTCCTGCTTTGTGGAAGATTAGTTGACCATAGAGTTGAGGGTCCATTTCTGGGCTCTTTATTCTGTTCCATTGATCTATGTGTCTGTTTTTGTGCCAGGACCTTGCTGTCTTGATGATTACAGCGTTGTAATAGGGCTTGAAATCTGGAATTGTGATGCCGTCAACTTTGGTTTTCTTTTCAACATTCCTCTATTTGGGGTCTTTTCTGGTTCCATCTAAATTTTAGGACTATTTGTTCCATTTTTTTGAATAAAAATTGGTGTTATTTTGATAGGGATTGTATTAAATGTGTACATTTCTCTAGGTAGTATAGACATTTTCACAATATTTGTACTTTCAATCCATGAGCACGAAATGTTTTTCCATTTCTTTGTGTCTTCCTCAATTTCTTTCATGAGTACTTTATAGTTTTCTGAGTACAGATTGTTTGCCTCTTTGTTTAGATTTATTCCTATGTATCTTACAGTTTTGGGTGCAATTGTAAATGGGTTCAACTCCTTAATTTCTCTTTCTTCTGTCTTGTTGTTGGTGTATGGAAATGCAACTAATTTCTATGGATTGATTTTATATCCTGACACTTTACTGAGTTCCTGTATGAGTTCTAGCAGTTTTGGAGTGGAGTCTTTTGGGTTTTCCACATAAAGTATCATATCATCTGCAAACAGTGAGAGTTTGATTTCTTCTTTGCCAATTTGGATGACTTTATTTCTTTTTGTTGTCTGATTGCTGAGGCTAGGACTTCTAGTACTATGTTGAATAGCAGTGGTGATCGTGGACAGGCCTGCCATGTTCCTGACTTTAGCAGAAAAGCTCTCAGTTTTTCCCCATTGAGAATGATATTTGTTGTGGGTTTTTCTTAGGTAGCTTTTATGATATTGAGGTATTTGCTCTCTATCCCTACACTGTGAAAAGTTTTGATCTAGAAAGAATGCTGTACTTTGTTAAATGCTTTTCAGCATCTATCTACTGAGAGTATCATATGGTTCTTGTTCTTTCTTTTATTAATGTATTGCATCAGATTGATTGATTTGGGAATGTTGAATAAGCTTGCAGCCCAGGAATAAATCCCACGTTGGCGTGGTGAATAATTCTTTTAATGTACCATTGGATCCTATTGGCTAGTATTTTGGTGAGAATTTTTGCATCTGTGTTCATCAAGGATATTGGTCTGTAATTCTCCTTTTTGATGGGGTCTTTGTCTGGTTTTGGGATCAAGGTAATGCTGGCCTCATAAATGAGTTTCAAAGTTTCCCTTCCATTTCTATTTTTTGGGACAGTTTCAGGAGAATAGGTATTAATTCTTCTTTGAATGTTTGGTAGAATTCCCCTGGGAAGCTCTCTGACCCTGGGCTCTTGTTTGGTGAGATATTTTTGAAGACTGCTTCAATTTTCTTACTGGTTATGGATCTGTTTTGGTTTTCTATTTCTTCCTGGTTCAATTTTGGTAGTTTATATGACTCTAGGAATGCATCCATTTCTTCCAGATTGTTTAATTTGTTGGTTTATAGTTGCTCATAATATGTTCATATAATTGTTTATATTTCTTTGGTGTTGGTTGTGGTCTCTCATTTTTCATTCATGATTTTATTAACTTGGGTCCTTTCTTTTTTGTTTTTGATAAGTTTGGCTAGGGGTTTATCAATCTTATTAATTCTTTCAGAGAACCAGCTCCTAGTTTTGTTGATCTGTTCTACTGTTGTTTTGGTTTCTATTTCATTGATTTCTGCTCTGATCTTTATTATTTCTCTTCCCCTGCTGGGTTTAGGCTTTCTTGGTTGTTCTTTCTCCAGTTCCTTTAGGTGTAGGGTTAGGTTGTGTACTTGAGGCCTTTCTTGTTTCTTGAGAAAGACTTGTATTGCTATATACTTTCCTCTCAGGACCACCTTTGCTATGTTCCAAAGATTTTGAACAGTTGTGTTTTCATTTTCTTTGTTTCCATGCCTTTTTAAAATTCTTCTTTAATTTCCTGGTTGACCAGTTCATTCTTTAGTAGGATGCTCTTTAGCCTCCATGTATTTGAGTTCTTTCCAACTTTCCTCTTGTGATTTAGTTCTAGTTTCAGAGCATTGTGGTCTGAAAATATGCAGGGAATGATCCCAGTCTTTTGGTACCAGTTGAGACCTGATTTTAGACCCAGGATTTGATCTATTCTGGAGAATGTTCCATGTGCAGTAGAGTGTGTATTCTGTTGTTTTGGGATGAAATGTTCTAAATATATCTGTGATGTCCATCTGGTCCAGTGTGTCATTTAAAGTCTTTATTTCCTTGTTGATCTTTTGCATAGATCTGCCCATTTCAGTAAAAGGGTGTTAAAGTCCCCTACTATTATTGTATTATTATTGATATGTTTCTTTGGTTTTGTTATTAATTGGTTTATATACTTGGGTGCTCCCATGTTAGGGGCATAGATATTTACAATTGTTAGATCTTCTTGTTGGACAGACCTTTAAGTATGATATAGTATCCTTCCTCATCTCTTGTTATAGTCTTTGGCTTAAAATCTAATTTATCTGATATAAGGATTGCCATGCAAGCTTTCTTTTGATGTCCATTAGCATGGTAATTTGTTTTCACCCCTCACTTTAAACCTGGAGGTGTCTGGGTCTAAAATGAATTTCTGGTAGACAGCATATTGATGGGTCTTGTTTTTTTTTTTTTGTTTTTTTTAATCCATTTTGATACCCTGTGTCTTTTGATTGGGGCATTTAGCCAATTTACATTCAGGGTAACTATGGAAAGATGTGAATTTATTGCCATTATATTGCCTGTAAGGTGACTCTTACTGTATATTGTCTCTCTTCCTTTCTGGTCTGTTACTTATAGGCTCTCTCTTTGCTTAGAGGACCCCTTTCAGTATTTCCTGTAAGGCTAGTTTGATGTTTGTAATTTCTTTCAGTTTTTGTTTGTGCTGGAAGCTTTTGATCTCTCCTTCTCTTTTCAGTGACAGCCTAGCTGGATATAGTATTTTTGGCTGCATATTTTTCTCATTTAGTGCTCTCAATATATCATGCCAGTCCTTTCTGGCCTGCTGGGTCTCTGTGGATAGGGTGCTGCCAATCTAATATTTCTACCATTGTGTGTTACAGAACTCTTGTCCCAAGCTGCTTTCAGGATTTTCTCTTTGTAACTAAGACTTGTTAGTTTTACTACTAGATAATGGAGGTGTGGACCTATTTTTTATTTATTTTGAGGGGGGTTCTGTGTGCCTCTTGGATTTTGATGGTTGCTCCCTTTTCCAAATCATGGAAATTCTCTGCTATAACTTGCTCCAATATACCTCCTGCCCCTCTCTTTCTTTCTTCTTCTTCTGGGATCCCAATTATTCTAATATTGGTTTGTCTTATGGTATCACTTATCTCTCAAATTCTCCCCTTGTGGTCCAGTAGTTGTTTGTCTCTCTTTTGCTCAGCTTCTTTATTCTCCATCATTTGGTCTTCTATATCATTAATTCTGTCTTCTGCCTCATTTATCATAGCAGTACAAGGCCCCATTTTTGATTGTACCTTATTAATAGCTTTTTTTATTTCAACTTGTTTAGATTTTAGTTCTTTTATTTCTGCAGAAAGGGATTTTATTTCTCCAGAAAGGGATTCTCTTCTATCTTCCATGCTTTTTTTCAAGCCCAGCTAGCACCTTGATAATGGCCATTCTTAACTCTAGTTCTGACATATTAGTAATGTTCATATTGATTAGGTCCCTAGCTGTTTGTACTGCCTCTTGTTCTTTTTTTTTTTTTGTGGTGAGTTTTTCTGCCTTGTCATTTTATCCATATACATATATTAGAATGGTGACTAGAACAGAGCCACACACTTGATTTTGGTTGTATTTTGGTCTCTTAGAAGAAACTGTCTTCCAAAATTAAAAAAAAGAAAAACATATATATATATAAATAAAGGTAAAGATGATGAAGGGATGGAATTTCACTGTGAAGATGAAAATTAAAAAAGATGTAATTGATCAGATAAGAAGTTAGTTGAAAAAAGAAAAAAAAAAGAGGAAAGAATGTGATCAGGCTGGAGACTAGAACAAAGCCATGTGCTAGATTTAGGGTGTATATTGATCTATTAGAAGAAACTGTATCCCAAAAATTTAAAGAAAGAAAAACCTATATGTATACAAAAAATAAAGTTAAATACAATGAAAGTNGCTGGAGACTAGAACAAAGCCATGTGCTAGATTTAGGGTGTATTTTGATCTATTAGAAGAAACTGTATCCCAAAAATTTAAAGAAAGAAAAACCTATATGTAAACAAAAAATAAAGTTAAATACAATGAAAGGATAGAACATGAATATGATGATGAAAATTAAAAAAGATTTTTAAAAAGGTATTGATAAGATAAAATATTTTAAAAATGTTGAAATAAGAAAGAGGAAACATTTACAAAGTAGAATAAGAAAAAGATGAAATTAAAAAAATTTGACTTTGAAAGACTAAAGAATCATGGGGAAAAAAGCCATGAATTCTATGTGCTGTGTTCTCATAGCTCTGAAGTTTTGCAGTTCTCATTGACCAGTAGACTTGATCTTGACTGAAGTTATTGCTGATCTTCTGGGTGTGGAGCCTGTTGCAGCAATTCTCAAATGTCTTTGCTGGAGGCAGAACTGCACCGCCCTTGTCAGGGGCAGGCTAAGTAATCTGTTCGGTTTTGGTTTCAGGAGCTTTTGTTCCCTGAATATTTTCTGTACAGCTTTGGAGGATGGGAATGAAAATGGTGGCCTCCCAATCTCTAGCCCCATAGGAGACGAGAGATTTAGGCCCCACTCCTCAATGTTCCCTCAGAGAAAAGCAGTCTGTCCCTCCCATTTGTCTGGTCTCTGGCTGAACTCCGAGCTCACCTAACCTGTGACTGAGCATTTCTATCTCTAGTGCATGGCCCTGTTTGGAGTCTCCAAACCCAGCAGATTCCCACAGAGTGCTTCCGTACCACTCCTCCCACAGGAGGAATGAGGGGGTGTCACCAGACCTGCTACTTGTGGGGTCCCTGTTCAAAGAATAGTGGGTCCAGCTGTGCCTCGGATCACAGTTTAAGGTAACCCCGAGCTGAGAGCCCACTTCTTGGCTCTGTCTGTAAGCAGCTTCCCTGTTCCAATACCTGGGAGCTCTGCCACACTCAGACACCCCTGGTGTTTTTGTAATCCTATGGGTCTTGAGACCACACTGTCCCCACAAGGCTCCGCCCCCCGCTTAGCCTCTGGAGCCATGTCCCTTAGTGCAGCAGACTTCTACAAGGTCTGATTTTGTGCTCCACTGCTGTAATGCTTGCCAGGAACCAGCCCCTTCCCCCAAGGTCTATCTTCCATTTTGCCTTGGATTCACTTCTCTGCACCTCCACCTTCCAGAAAGTGGTCACTTTTTTTGTTCCTAGAATTGCTGCTCTTCTTCTCTTTGATCTCCTGTTGAGTTTGTTGGTGTTCAGAATGGTTTGATAGCTATCTAGCTGAACTCCTGGGACTTGATGATATTTAGGTCCCCTACTCCTCTGCCATCTTGCTCCTCCCCCCCTTCTCCATGTTTTTATCAATATTTCTCTTCCTCATCTTTTTTTTTCCTTTTGGTTTATTTTTCTGCTTTATATAAGATGGTGATAGTGTTGATGGTGTTTGCTAATTAGAGGGGTTGATGTGGTAGAAATGTATTAGGATTATTTTCTGTTTTCTTATTCACTTTTTTAAAGAGAACCTTTTTTTTTTTTGAGAAGCCTATTTTTTAAAGAGAAGAGAAAGGGTTTTGGTCTGCTTAAAACCAGGCTTTCCTCTGGTGCTTCTAAGCCACCTCCCAAGTTCTCAGGTCCAGCTAACATGCCAGGAATGTTTCCCCAGCAACCAGTGTACTTTTGGATATTGTATTTGTGGGCTTCTCAGAGCCTTATGTCTCTCCTCCAACTGCTTGAAGTTATACTTCTTTAGACCATTATGCAGCCACATCTTCAGATACTATATACTACTCTTTCCCTTTTGAGTCAGTTGATGGCATCAGCTGGTAATGAGCGTGCCATGCAGTAGTAGAGTGCAGCTCTGAGTTAGAGGAGAAGCTTGAGAACGACAGACAGAATCAGGCCAACCTTGTCTTTTTGTAATGGATTTGGTTATACTGAAATAAGTAGGAAATTATCTGGAACTCGAATAAGGTACATCCACTAATAAGTAAAAGTATACAATTCCCTCCTTTGTGTGAGACAACTTTTTAGGTCTTGTTGGGGATACAGGCAAGAATTTTGTATTCTGGAACACTTAGAATTCAGCAAGAAAGATAAGGCATGTTCATTAATAACTATACAATGCAAGATAGAATGTGTATCACATGTTGTAATGTAGAAGAATGTAGCATAAAGAAGACAAAGTTTGGATGACTGAATGAATAGAAGTGAATTTTACAGGACTCTCTGGAGATAGGAGTGACTGTAGCAAGATAGACTTAAAAAAAAAGAGGGGAGAGATATAAGAAAACTTTCAGTAAAAGCAGTTTAATTCCTTTGCCCCCCAACCAGTAGGCAGGCATTGGAAATATGGAAGAGAAGTAAAAAAAACCCAAAAGTCCTCTGCCTTACAGAGTTTACATTCTACTGGGGCAGACAGGCAATCAACAATATATATAATTAATTAGATAGTGATCAGTGCTCAGGAGAAACAATAAAGGAAGGATGGATGATATAGAGTATAGAGTGGGTGGAGATGGTAGTGAAGATAGACCTTACTGAGATAGGGACTTTTGAATATGGACCTGAAGGAAGTGAGAGAGCAAACTAGGCAGCCATGGGGAAAGGCGGGGAAGAAAAGATTCAAAGAAGTATGTCTAGTGTGATGGAAGCACAGCAGGGAGGTTAGGATGGCTGAAGAGGAGTGGTGGGGGGAGGGAGGATGGGGTAGGAGATGAAATCATAGAAGTATTGGAAGGCCATATCCTGAAGGACCTTTTAGATCACATAAATTAATTTTAGTTAAGGGACCAGTTTCTTTGTGCCATAAGTGAAGTACTGAAGACATTCAATCAAAATTATAAAAATAATTCTACTCCTCGCTCTTCAATGCCTTCTTGTACCAGTGCCTTTGCCTAGTACAAGAAGGATCAATGCTGGGGTAGGTTGCCAACATTGATGTCAGTTTGAAAACAGACAGTGAAGAAAATTGAACTTCACTCAGGAGGTATTTGTATTCAGTGATAAAGCAGGGCACCTGGATAACTCGGTGAGTTGTGTCTGCCTTCAGCGTGGGTTGTGATCCCAGGGTCCTGGGATTGAACCCCCTCATTGGGCTCCCTGCTCAGAGACTGCTTCTCTGTCTCCTGTTCCCCTCCTTGTTCTTGCTCTCTCCGTCAAATCAATGAATAAAATCTCTAAAAAATGATAAAGCATTGTATTTTAGATTTGGAAGGGTCTCCTTTTTTTATTTGTGTTATGTTAGTCAACATTCAGTACATAATTAGTTTTTGTAGTAGTGTTCCATGATTCATTGTTTGCATATAACATGCAGTGTTCCATGCCATTTGTGCCCTCCTTAATACCCATCACTAGGCTCACCCATCCCCCTCACCCCTGCTCCCTTCTAAAATTCTGTTTGTTTCAGGGACTCCATATCTTGGAAGGGTCTTAGATTGAGCTGGTGTGATCTTTTAATTTGATGGGTGAAGAGATAGGGACTCTAAGAGAAGAATAGCTATCAAGGTCACAGAATAAGTTAGTGACAGACTGAAGACTTGAATACATGTTATAGCCCTGAACCACAGCTGCCTTTCAATATCCATGTATTAACCCAGTGTGATTGCAGAGAGGTCATGTCCATATTGTGGGAGGATAGATGAGGGAGGGCTTTTGAGCTTGTTTTTCATATAAACCTTTTTCGTTAAGGACAAGAACAATCAAAGGACTCCTCCTTTTTCTCACCTTTCCTGGAGAGCCCTCTATGCCTCCCTTATTGGCAATTACCCATTTATGTTGTAAACCCATTGAGCAGGGAGTGTGCTGATTTTGTGGTTCACCTCTTAATAAGGCTTCTTTGGTCCTTTGGTAACTGATCTTATTTGACTGATGATTGCAAATCACCATATAATGTTAATAATATTAGTCTCTTAACTGAAATTCATTTAACCTGACTCAGCAGACATTTTTTGCATATTATAGTTCCCTGTTGGGACCACTGAGGCTGATAACCAAGGAAAATGTGATCAGAATGGGCTAAAATGGAAATAACATATAATGAGGCTGGCTTAACACTGGGGGTTTGATTGGGAAACTGCATTGTAAAATGCTCAGTTGCAATAGGAGGTCTTTGTCCTGGCTCTGAGGGGATTACAATAAAATTGTGATGTGTTCTTTGCCACATGCCTTAGTTATCTTAACATAGGCATCTTAATGCACTCTAATATATCAAATATTAAATGTGAAAGAGGAAGGTAAAATTTGGAATTTATTTATCTTAGTCACTTGTGTGTTCATGAAAATACACTATTCTATGCCAAGATCATCATTCATTCAGTCATTTATTCAGAATCTATGTGATTTAGGGAAAATATGTGGTTCGGAGTTAGAGAGTTTAGTTTGAATTCTTATAGATTACTACCTGTGTGGTCTTTGGTAGGTTACTTAATTCCTCTGAGCCTCCACTTTTTTCAGAATGGTCATTACAAGGAAAAAAAAAAGGTAAAATTTAAAATGTCTAATACAATGCACACAGTAAGCACTTCATTACTAGTGGTTAAAGAGAGTACTATGGAAATTCAGAAGAGGTAGTGAATGTCTGAAGTAATCAGAGATGGCTTTTTGGAGGAGGTGACTTCTGAGATGGGTTTTGAAGGATAGGAAGCAGTTTATCAGATGCAGAGAGAATGGAAGAGCAGTCAGGTAGAGGGAAAAGTTTGGTTGGAGTCTAGAGGTAAAGATGAGGCTGGAGAGATAGGTGAGTGGGTAAAACAGTTCATGTATAGTTTGATATACTTTGAATAGTGTTAGGGAAGTTCTACTCTCTACCCCATTTATAAATATATCCTGCATCTAGGTGCCAAGATATGTGTATGTGAAATATAAGTTTGCATTCTTTGCATGTTTCTTTCAAAATTCAAGCATTCTTTTAGAATATGAAATTGATCCATTTCAATTTAATAAATCTATTGTCTATGTGCCAAGTATTGTGCTAATCACTCAGAAAACTACAATTAAAAAAAGGACTTGAACTTACTCTCAAGTAACTAGAAAAATAATGTGAAGGCCAATCTATGGATCAGTAGATTACGTGCTACTATTAAGGAAATTAAAAAAAATGTACAAAGGGTGCAGTATTGTTTGAACTAAATCTTAAAAGATGACTAGGACTTCCAATTTGTGTGTGTGTGTGTGTGTGTGTGTGTGTGTGTGTGTGTGTCTGTGCTTTTTAATTATTAGGACTTTAGAGGGAATTTGTTGAACGTGATTTGGATAGCTTGGGTATCAGACAATTCTTGGGAGGTAGGCTGGGCGGACAGGGCTGTATTTCACACTTGTGCCTTTGGCTAGCCCTGCCCCTAGAGAAAGAATGCAGTGGTTTTGGTTCAGGTCCTGATCTCTTGGGTTGTGAAATTGAGCGCCCAGGGGACTCTGTGATCAGCATGGAGTGTGCTTGAGATTCTCTGTCTCTGCCCCTCCTTCCATTCACACATGTGTTCTCTCTCAAATAAAGAATTAAAATAAAAAAAAAAGAATGCTATTGTTTGTAGGTTCTAAGAAGATATTTGAGAGAGTAAACTTTATTTTCCATGCTCATTAGCACAGTATATGCATGGTTGATGTTTGACATATAAAATATGAATTATGCATGAGCAATAGGGATGAAATGTTGTCACTATACACTATATTCCTGATGAGAGAGCAAATTGAATACCACTGACAAGTTGTCTCAACAGTGAAATGTGTTTGATGAGATGTCCAGTCAATGATGAGATAATGAATTATCCTACTAGAACTATAGTAACAGTAGCTTTGAAGAAACACTGCCCAAAGGAAATTGAAATTACATAAGTGAATCCTTGATTTTTTTTTTTGATGACAAGGAATACATGTGATGCCACTGGAATTTAATAATAATGATAATAGACTAGAACATTCTGGTTCTTAAGAAGGAATAGTGTATAAATCTATCTTGTTACAAATTGAGGTGATTTCCCATTTTATTTTTTTAATAAAATATGGAAATCTCATTTCAACATTTCTGGTGATGAAATGAAGTGTTTATTATTTATATACCATGTATTGGTGCTTTCATATTCATTATATCAAAGCTATATCAATAACTCCATTTTTGCCAAAGTGGAATCTGAGGCTCAAAGTAGATAAATGACTTGCCCAGTGTCACATGATTTGATACAGAGCTAGAATTTCAACTCAGATCTACATGGTTTCAAATCCTTAGGTCTTTCGACTGTAAAACATTGCCCTTATTGGTTAAAGAATAAAAAAATGCAAATATTTTGTATTACATTTGGAAAAATTGAGAATGAAAAGATTGGGCCTTGAAAATCTTTTTGATAAAAAGAGAAAATACAGCTAATTACATCACACTTTGATCTCTCCTTTAGTGAGCACTTATTGTCTGGGTCAGTCTTTCTTAAAGTGGTTTGCTCATTTGATTCTTATGGAGGATCTTTTAAAAATATGGATTTCTGGGCTTACCACAAAAAGATTCTGCTTTCTTATTTCAGTATGTTTCGGTATGGAACCTATTTGCTAAGATTTCCTATGTGATTCTGAAGTGCACCCAGGTTTGGGATCGACAGTTTAGCCAATGTGTTGAGTGGCTTATTCTGTCTAGTTATCTCTGTCTTGTATGTACAGCTGCCCAGATCATGGTTAAAGCTCTATTTTATCTGTTGTTGTTATTGTTTATTATTGCGGGGGGAGTGTACTAGGAAGAGGACAAGTTTAATTCCCTCTCAGTGCTTTTTAGAGAGGTCAATGAACCAACTATGTGGGGAATCACTTTTGGTTGTTAAAAAGTAGATCTATTACAGGAGTGTAAGAATTTTAGAATTAACGTTTAGAATACCAACTCATGCAATAGCTGGTATATAATTTACATACAATAAAATGTATAAATCTTAAGTGCTTGGTTCAGTAAACTTTGATAATTGCGAATACTCATGTAACTGCCACCCAAAACTTCACCGTAGTCACTTGATGCTTCTTTCCAATCACCTCACATATAATCCTCAGGTTTTTTTGTCACCATCAGTTAGTTGTGCCTCTTCTAGAACTTCATGTGAATGGAATCATGCAGAATATATGCTTTGGTGTCAGGTTTAATAACATAATATTTTTGAGTTCATTGATATTGCAAACATTAGTAGTTCATTCCTCTTCCTTGTATGGTTTTGCTTTCTATTAATACAACACAACATTTTTGTCCATTTATTATTGCTCGAGGGGTGCCTGAGTGGCTCAGTCAGGTAAGCATCTGACTCTTGATCTCTGCTCAGGTCATGATCTTAGGGTTGTGAGACTGAGTCCCACATCAAGCTCCGCACTCAGTGCAGAATCTGCATGGGATTCAATCTCTCTCTCTCTCTTTCCCTCTGTCCTTTACCCTGCTCTCATTCTCAAATGAATAAATAAATAAATCTAAAAAAAACCCTATTGCTCAGTTATTTATATATTTTTGCCATTGTAAAAGCTACCGTGAACATGTTTGTATATAAGTACATTATGGACATAAGTTTTTAATTCTCTTGGGTAGATACCTGGCAATTGAATTGCTGGATCCTAGGTTAAATGTTTTTTAACTTTATAGGAAACTGCCAAATAATTCTTCAAAGCGATTGTACCATTTTATACTCCCACCAGCAGTGTATGAGGGTTCCAGTAACTCTACATCCTCAACAGTTGGCATAATCAGTATTTTTATTTTAGCCACTTTAATAGATTTGAAGTTTCTATCACCTTTTCATAGTAAAAAATTAAAAAACAATTTTCCATCTCGAGAGATCAATTTCATAAAAGAATACTCCATTAAAATGCTGGACAGTTAATAAATGCACTCTGAGAAGTACCAGAGAACATGGTAAAGAAGAAAGTAGTCAAGAAATATACTTTGGGATAGCTATGTAATGAGAGAGAAAATTAGTTTCTATTTGGTAACAGATACAGTGATTGAGCTGGTTAGCTTGGATTTAGGGGCTTATATTACTTTTAACTCTTGATCTAATTTATTTCTTTATGTTCTAATATAAGAAATAGATATTAGCTGTCTATTTACTATCTATAAATACAATAGAGCACATTTTATATAGCATTGCTTTAATGAAAATTGCTGTTTTTGAAGAAAACGCACAGAAAAAATCAGATTGCCAAAAAACCTACTTCTTGTAGATAGTATTCTATGTGTAGGAAGTGTCTAAAATACACATTTCTAATCAGCACTGGGGTTTACTTGGTGATTCCTAAGTAAGTTGCAGCCACAGTGTCTAATACAGTTGTATGGGCATACCTTTCAACCCTAACACCTACTTTTAAACATCAGCATCATATGTCCAGTTGAAGACCTCACCATGGATCGGCTTGTTAACATGTTGTGCCATGCTCATATATATGGCCCTTTCACCAGATTGATGCCTAACAGACGGAGCTTCTTATGTACCCTCAGAACAAAGCACAGATACTGCTTTGGATATATACTTGGACTGGTACTCATGTAATGAGATTAGACGCAGGTATCTTGAGGACAATCTTGTATAATGAACACATGTATAATTTTAAGTTTTCTAATAGCCACATTAAAAACAGTAGAAAGAAATGTATAAAATTAATTTCAATAGTATATTTTATCAAATCAATACATGCATCCAATATTATCATTTCAACATGTAATCAATATAAATATTATTAGTGAGTATTTATATTACCTTTTCCCCTGAATCTTCATATCCCCATATCTGTTTCTCATTTATATTACAGTTAAATATAGCTTCTCAGCCACACTAACCACATTTCAAATGTTCAATAACCGCATGTGGCTAGTGGCTACTATATTGGACAACATAGCTTAGATATTGACTTAGTAAAAAGTACAAACTGACTTATAGAAGTTTATAGTCTGGTCTTTCTAACAAAAGTTCAAAAAGTATTACCTTCTTTTTAATGGGCCTTTAGGTAATGTAATCAGAACCTTGCTCGAGGTTATAGATTCACCACTAGTACCTGAGCATGCTATCATAATATAACACAGCTGTTTTAATTGTACACTTACCCTGTGGTAGTACTTTATCCATTTTCACATTTAAGTCTCACAACAAACTTAAGGAATAGGCATATTCACATTTTACAGATGAATTAACTGTGGCCTGAATGGTTAAGTAACTTGCCAAAGGTCACATACCTGGTAAGTACAGGAAAGGAGCACAAGCAGGATTTGAATTCAGGTACTACTAATCTGTTCTGAGGTTCTTCCCTCTCCCAGGAAACTGTCGTCATTCCCTGCTATTCTCATCCCTCCCTGTTTCCTCTCTTCTTTGTATTCCTTCCATTGATATCCTGGGACTACAAACACAAGACATACTCCTTTCTCTTGAGAAATTCACAGTTTAATAGCAGAGAGGGACATGAAAAATATAAATTACAATAGAGCAGGGTGGGTCCCATTATAGAACTGTGAACATAATGTTTTGTTCACTGGGAGAAGAGTGGCTGGATCTTCTGATTGGTGAATGGAGGGGCATTCAAATTCAAGGAAGTAGTGTGTGTAGGGGGGGATGTCAAATTTGAGCTGATCTTGAAGATAACCAGGTGAATGAGGGGGAAAGAAGTGTTCTTGGCAGAGGGATTACCAGGTGCAAAGGCAGAGTCCCATTGTATGATCTACTGTGTTCTGGTGAATGTAGCACAAAAATCCCAATGGATCTACTGACTGGTGAGAATTTCAATGTGGCAAGAAACTTGAGAAAGAAGAAAAAAAAACTTGAGAAAGAAGGGGAGAGGAATGTGGAAAAAAAGTAGTTATAAGAGACTGAATTGTTGGTTGAACCCAGATTAGAAATGCCGAAATGGGGAGTTTGGATTTTATTGTTAAGGCAGTGAAGGGTTATTAGATATTTTTAAAGCAAAGCAGTGAAAGGATATTTTTTTGCGGGGCCTACGGAAACCAACATTGTAATTGCCATTACTACTTAAATAAGAATGTTTTCTACATAAAATGTCTCTGGAACCTGGTCTTTAATTTTACTTTTTAAAATTCTATAATTCTGTGTGTATGTATGTGTGTGTACTTACATGTGTAGAATATTTCAAGTATGTAAATTGATTTCATCCTGGAAACATTTGATAAGTATCAGGAGGATTGCTATTATGCCCTTTTTGGAAACATAATAACTGACCTTCTTTAAATGAGGTGCCAAATATAATGTATGTTTTTTTTTTGTTTTTTTGTTTGTTTGTTTGTTTGTTTTTTTGCAGGGAACCATTTATTACCACTGGGGGTAATGTATGTTTTTTTGTAGGGAAAATTTTCGTGGTTTTCACCATATTATTGGAGTGATCTGGTTGTGACATGCAATGTTTTAAGAACCTCTGCTTCCCATGACACCTGAGACTTAGGACTCTGAAATAATTTGCCAATTTTCCTAGTTAGTAGAGTTAGAACTAGATCCCAGATTTCTGAACTCCTAATCTAGCTCATACCATATCCCACTTTGTAAGAGAAGTCTCTCCTGTGACCATTAATCCCAGTACCTTTGCAAAAGTTTTTTCTTTATAAAAGACTTTATCTCAGGTGTGGACTAGACCCAAATCTGACAGGGTTCATTTGCACAAAGAATACATGTGTTTTATCTGTCCTTTATGATAATTGTAATCTTTTTTAAAAATAGATTTATTCTTTTTAAAAGTTGCATGACAGTCTATAGTATGTTCCTTAATTTATTCATCTATTTTTCTTTAAGGAATATTTTTATTATTTCCAGTTTTCACTATTATAAACAGTGCTATAATATATAACCTTATACAGGTATCTTAGTTCAATATGTATTTTTACAGAAATGAAGCCAAAATTTTAGTAGAAATAGTCTTCCTATGAAATTGTACCCATGACTGTACATCTTTGCCACCACTGGATACTATTGATCTTTTATTTTTTTAATTGAGTTATAATTGATGTACAATATTATATTGGTTTAGGTATACAACATAATGATTATATACATATATATATGAAAATGATCACCATAAGTCCATCTTCATATGTAGCTATAATTTTTTTCTTATGATGGAAACTTTTTAGATCTACTCTTTTGTTTTCATCATAAGAAAAAGAGTTATAACTTTGCATGATGATGGACTTTTTTTTTTTTTTTATTTGACAAAGAGAGAGAGATTACAAGTAGGCAGAGAGGCAGGCAGAGAGACAAGGAGAGGAGGAAGCAGGCTCCCTGCTGAGCAGAGAGCCCGATGTGGGCCTTGATCCCAGGACGCTGAGATCATGACCTGAGCCGAAAGCAGAGGCTTTAACCCACTGAGCCACCCAGGCACCCGATGATGGACTTCTTATTAGCTTTAGTTACCATGCTATGTATTATATCCCCAGGACTTATTGTACCTTTGACCACCTTTACTCATTTTTGCCCCTCATTCCCATCTCTGGCAACCTCCAATCTGTTCTCTGTATTTATGAGTTTTTTTGTTGTTTATTTTTTAAGATTCCACATATAAATGAGATCATACAGTATTTGTCTTTCTTTGTCTGACTTATTTCACGTAGCATAATGCCTTCAAGGTCCATCCATGTTGCAAATGACAGGATTTTGTTCTTTCTCATAGCTAAATGATATTCCTTTGTGTGTGTATGTAGACAGATGTTAGGTAGATGGATAGGTAGGTAGGTAGATAGATAGATAGATAGATAGATAGATAGATAGATAGATAAGGTAGATAGCACATCTTTATCCATTTATCCATTGATAGACACTTAGGTTTTTCTATATCTTGGCTATAGGAAATAATACTGCAATGAACATGGAAGTGCAGATGTCTTTATGATATTCTATTTTTGTTTCCTTTGGATAAATACCCAGAAGTGGAATTGTTGGATCATATGGTAGTTCTATTTTTCAGTTTTTGAGGAACATTCATACTGTGTTCCGCAATGGCTGCATCAAATTGCATTTCTATCAGCAGGGCACAAGGATTCTCTTTTTTCCACATTCTTGCCAATACTTGTTATTTCTTGTCTTTTTGATAATAACCATTTTAACACATGTGAGGTGATACATTCATTGTGGTTTTGATTTACATTTTATCGATGGTTAGTGATGTTGAACACTTTTTGGGTACCCACTGTGCATCTGTATTGTCTTCCTTGGAAAAATGTCTGTTCAGATCCTCTGCCCTTTTTTAAATTAAGTTGTTTGGGGTTTTTTTGCTATTAAATTGTGTGAGTTTTTTTAATATATACATTTTGAAAATTCACTCCTCATCAGATACCTGATTTGCAAATATTTTCTCCCATTCCAGGACATAATTATGATCTTATTAACTTGTTATATGACATTTTAATATTTACTGTTTTCACAAATATCATCTCATTTAATTCCTTTAACAACTTTGTAGTATAACTAAGCTTTTACCTGAGGAATTACCAGAGAGGCTACATTATGTGCCAATACCATGTAGGTCATAAATGTCAGGACTTGACTAGAATTCAGTGCTCCTAATAACCAGAGCTATATATCCATTAAATAGTGGCCTGGGGTTTCCTAGTGTTGGAGACTTTGTTCTAGTTGCTTCAGTGCTTGGAACTTCCATCTACTGATTTGTAAAATAAGGGACTTGTGGTATTTGATCTATAGAGATCCCTTTAGCTCTTCATATCTGTGACCCTGTCCTTCAACTCAATAAATAAAAGATTGGGGCACCTGGGTTGCTCAATAAGTTGAGTATCTGTCTCTTAGTTTTGGCTCAGGTAATGATTTCGGGGTCGTGAGTTGGACCTCCATGTAGGGCTTCCCGCTCAGCAGGGAGTCTTCTTCCCTTCTCCCTCTCCCCCTTCCCTGGCTTGCACACATATACTCTCTCTCTAAAACGAATAAGTGGGGGCGCCTGGGTGGCTCAGTGGATTAAAGCCTCTGCTTTCGGCTCAGGTCATGATCTCAGGGTCCTGGGATTGAGGCCTGCATCGGGCTCCCTGCTCAGCGGGGAGCCTGCTTCCCCCTCTCTCTGTCTGCCTCTCTGCCTCCTTGTGATCTCTCTCCCTCTGTGAAATAAATAAATAAAATCTTAAAAAAAATAAAATGAATAAGTGGGTCTTTAAAAATAAATAAATAAAGGATTAATTTAAAGAAACTATAAACTAGGTGGTTGCCTCCCCCCTTCCCCCCCCCAGAAATCATACTACCTTTCTAGAGTAATCATCATGGGTTTTCTTTGAAGGTCAAGATTTCTTAATACCCTTAAAATATAGGTTCTTCACATGGGTCCAGAAGCCCATGGTTGAGTTACAGAGTGTCTGTCAATCCTTTAACATTTTATACAAAAATTTCTGCAAATAAAATTATGTGCCTTTTCTATAGAAAGGTTCATAGTTTTCATTAGATTTTTAAAGATAAGATCAAAAAGAAAAAAATAGAACTATGGATTTAAAATGTAACTTGATGTTTCACAATGTAACACACACATCACTTTAATAGTATGTTAATTGTAAGAAGCAAGGTTCAATTATACCTGAAAAAGGCCCACCAAATTATATGGTTCTCTTACTACATAGAGGTCTAGCACTTTAGTGCCTATATTCTTTTCACAAGACATTTTAAATCTATCCTCAGTTTTCTTTGATCTTTACAAGGTAGAGAGAAAGAGAAGTATTCAGACTTTGTGAGATATAGCTCTTTTGTTGTGTTTTATGAGCAGAATACAACTGGCAAAATGAAACAGATACAGTTGATTCCTTTCATGTGGATCTCACAAAAGGGTGCTTACACTTGGTTTAGGTTCTCTTAAATATTACTTCTATCAAGAGAACAGTGTGTATGAAGACCTAATGATTTCTTTTGTATTTGGCTGGGGGAAATTGCAAGAAAAAGCTACTGTTTCCATGCAGTTTAGATAAAGTACTCTAATTTCATGATAATTATCCATGCTAACCAGGTATCTATTCTTAAAGCTCTTCAGTGCATTGTCCCAATGAAATCCCCAGAATTTTATCAAGTAAATGTTCAAGTCAGCCTCAGGTCTAGAGAAAAACAGAACCTAGCTCTAGTGGTGTGCTGGAGCCAGCTTGTAATCAGCTTGTGAAACTGGTTTTTAAATTTCAAGGAATTTTGCCACCTGGTTGGCATCATGTTGATAGTCTGAAATTGCTCATGGTGGGAATATTTATACCATGGAAATAAGCAATCTGCACTAATCAGGCTTCTGTTCCATGGGAACCAGGCTCTTAAACATTGACCAGCACACCACTGTTTGGCTCATATAATTTTCTCAGTTAGGATTGCATACTTTACATATTATCTAATTAGCAATCCCTAGGGAAAATTCAAATAAGGCAAACCTTGAATATTTTTTTTCTTAAAATTCTGCCTCTGAAAACATTCACAGAGGATGAAACTCCAGTTTCCAAATACCTGCATGTAGTACTTCTCATTTGTTGTCAAATTGTAAGCTAATGGAAGTACCACTGGAATGGAATTCAAGGGATTCAAATGTCCTCTTTGTTATTACTTTTATGACTTTGAGCAGTTATTTCACCTTCTATGCTTCAGTCTTTCTAAATATAAAAAGGAGGTCAAGCTGGATAGTATGCTAGTCTTTATGAAGCTACTTAGTGTAAAACTTTTCCTTCCAAAGGAAAAATGAGTATTTAAAGATAGTCACAAAGAGTTAATATTTCATCTAAAGTAATTATACTTGGTGTGGTGATTATACATTTCCTTGTTATAAAACCAGAGTATATGAAATTGTACTTCTCCAAATTTTTCCTATTTTAAATAGAGTTTATATATATAGTATAGAGTGTGTGTGTGTGTATATATATATATATATATAGTGTGTACACACTATATATATATATATAGTGTGTACACACTATATATACACACTACATATATATGTGTATATATATATATATACTCTATGGCATAAATATTTTTACATTAGGGATCCAGGTGCCCTTGGGCAGTATTTCTTAACTTGGTATGTACATTATAATCACCTATGAAACTAGAAAAATGGGGGCACCTGAGCAGCTCAGTAGGTTAAGCCTCTGCCTCTTGCTCAGGTCATGATCTCAGGGTCCTGGGATTGAGCCCCGCATTGGGCCCTCTGCTCAACAGGAAGCCTGCTTCCCCCCCATCTCTGTCTGCCTCTCTGCCTACTTGTGATCTCTCTCTGTGTCAAATAAATAAATAAAATCTTGAAAAAAAAAAGAAACTAGAAAAATGCATTTGCTTGTGTCTCACTAAACATCAGCTCTTTCAGAGTTTACTAGAGTGAGTTTGAGACATATATTTGTTTATAGGTTCTTAGATAAATTTTCTTTAGGTGCTTCTGATTCATATTGCTATTTAAGAATCAGTTTATAGATCTTTGGGTGGTTTTCATGCATTATGTCATAATCTGAAATTGTATATGATGTGTTGTGTGATGTACTCATGTAATAATTCCCTAGGGAGAAAATCCATATTTATAAAAAATGCTTAAAGGAATGGGGGTAGGTGCTAGTGACCAATTTTCTGGTATATGAACTTTTCCCAACATATGACTGAAAGCAAAGAAAGGTGTCTATTATGTTTATGTATGCTACTGGCAATGAAATGAAATATGTTATCTAGAATCTTTTTGGAGCTGCTTGACTACAAGGAAAAAAATAGAGAAGAGCTAGCCTAGAGCCCTCAAATGGTGAGGGGATTACAGTTTGGGTACTATGTGAGAGGAACTAGGTAGCTTGGAAAAGGCAAGACTGAGGTAAAACCTGATAGAATCTGAGAACAGTGCTAAAGAGTCCTTAGAGAATTAATAAAACTCCCCCTATATGATATTTTTACTCAGTGGTTGTACAAATTCTGCTCTCAGAGAAGAGGAATTCACTATCTTCCAGGGATATCTATTCCATTTTTGGAACACCCCTAATATTTATATAATACATGATATTAAAATCACATCTCCCTTTTTATAGTTGTACCTCACTGATCTTGGTTTTGCTTGTGTAAAACACAACATTATACCTAATGCCATTTTCACTCAAGGACTGACCTGAGTGCTGAATATATTGTTCTTGTGCTGCTTGAGTTTCTTTTACTAGATAAACACCCTCAGTTTCTTTAATCCTTTGGTTTGGAATTCAAGAACCATCCAGTCACTGTCCCTAAGTAAAGAATATATAGTAGAAATAATTATAATTATATAAATAATTTGCCTAAAGTTTTTAATATAAGTCCTTGCTATCCGTAGACTTATCACCAATCCAGAAGACAAGCCACAGATGCTAACAGAGATCTTGTTGCTGGGCTCTAAGCCCTCAGGGAATCTCTCCAGGTTGTGTTTCTCATCTGTGTTCTAATCTCTTTGCTCGGTCCTAATGTATTACATTTGCTTCATTTCTGCCTTTTTGTACAACTCCTTAATATGAGGGTTTAATTTGGGCTATCTCTTTGGTTCTTGGTTTCAAATTCCTGGATCCTGTCCCTTGATTTTCCCTTGGCTTCATGCTTTTAATTCTGTGGGTCAGTTGCTGAATCCAACTGAGTCTCTTAAACCCCTACTTGGGTCTAGTTCCTTGGGACTTCAGGTTCTGGGAGGAGAGTACAGATACTTTCATCGGAATTATCATATTTGGTTTTCCAGTAACAGTAATTCTATGAGGACTTCCTTATGTTGTAGGAAGGCAATTTCCCCCCTTAATTTATAGATTAAGAAACTAAGGTTCAGAGGTATTGTGACCTTTATCTAAAGACACATAGTTAATAAGTAGATCTTCTCATCTTTAGTTTTCATATATAGCAGGACAATATGATCATAACAAGTACCCTCATGGATCTGACATTGGGTCTCTCCTCATCAGATAAGATGCCTAAGGGTATATTTTAAGGAAGGACAAGGGCCCATCTCATTTATGTCATCTCTATAATTATTAATGCCAACCTAAATGGATATAATACTTAATATCCATTATTTCATTTTAGAATTGGAGACATCTCCCAAAGCTATGAAGTAGATACCTTCATTTAAAAGAATAGTTACAGGAAGTGGAGACTTACTCAAGGTCATGTAGCTAAGCAGCAAAGATAAGACCAAATCTTGTTTTTATTTTCTTATTTCTCTTAATAGCTCTTTATGCATCCATATTTTATGATTTTCTCTAACATTTGCAGTTATTTATGTTTTGGCTTAAATATTATCTTGAGGTGATAAATTTTGTGTTTATTAGCTATGATAGACTTTTTAAATTTATTTACTGAAAATGTATTCTTCTGAAGCTTCATGGGATGTTCCTAATTTTGTGTAAGGGGAGTTCAAATTTGTTGGGGGAAAGATGATTAAATTCCCTTGAAACAGATAAATATATTATTTTTACCCATATTTATATTTTTATAAGCTTTAAGAATATTCCTACTTTACCCTGTCTTTTTTTGAGATACCAGTGAGTTCATTGGTTGTCTACCCAACATAATTACCATATGATCCAAAAATTCCACTTCTAGGTTTAAATCCAAGAGTATTGAAAATATATAGCCACACAAAAACATGTACACAAATGTTCATAGCAGCATTTTTTTTTTTTTAAAGATTTTATTTATTCACTTGACACAGAGAGAGAGATTACAAGTAGGCAGAGAGAGGAGAGAGGAGGAAGCAGGCTCCCCGCCGAGCAGAGAGCCCGATGTGGGCCTCGATCCCAGGACCCCGGGATCATGACCCGAGCCGAAGGCAGCGGCTTTAACCCACTGAGCCACCCAGGCGCCATTATACATAATAGTCAAAAGGGTAGATAGTCCAAATGCCCATATGTGAATAAACAGCATGTAGTATATCCATACAATAGAATATTAATCATCCCTAAAAAAAAGGATGAAGTACTAATACATGCTGAAACATGAATAAACCTTGAAAACATTATGCCAAGTGGAAGAAGCCAGACCCCAAGGCTATATATTGTATCAATCCATTTATATGAAATGTTTAGAATAACCAAATCCAGAGCAGTAGAAAGTAGATTAGTGGTTTCCTTGGACTGGAGGAAGAGGGGGTAGGTACTGATTGTTAATGGATACATTTTCTTTCTGAGGTGATGAAAATGTTCCAGAATTAGAAGGAGGTGATGAGAATATGCTAAAACCATTAAGCTGTATGCTTCAAAATGGGTAATTTTATGGTATGTGAGTTTTCCCTCAGTTAAAAAGCAAAACAGGCAGTTTATAAAGATGGCAACATAAACTTCTGAACTCCTCTCCTCCCCATGGGCACACTGTATTAATAGTTATACGTAGAGCGATTCACTTTAAAAGAAATACAGAAACTAGCTGAGTGACTCCTATACATTAGGGGAATGAGAAATGCACACATTGAGATGGATAAGAAAAGCTGACACACTCTTGCTATAAGCCACACCTCTGACACAATGCAATATAAATGGGAGGGAACCCCAGACCTAGCTTCTCCCTGAGGAGTGAGGGGTTTGGACCCCACATCTTAATTTCCAACTTTTAATACTCCTGCTTGAAGAACAGCCCTCCAAACACCTAGCTCTGAAAGCCAAAAGGCCTTACCTCCATGAAAACCACAGGACTATAGCAAACAAAAAAGCAGCTATAAGTCGGTGTTGGAGCATTAACTATGCTGTTACTCCAGGGCTTATCTGAGAGGGGATAGGCAAAAAAATGCCCACTTCCCAGTTTTTCTCTGAATAAGGCTTATGTACATATTTGAAAGGCTGCTGCCTGGGAGTCAGGCTTCTAATTTAGCACAAATCTAGGGACTCACTGCAATCCTTCCCAGAGACCAGGAAACCCTGCAGACATCTCCTTTGTCCTCTCCCTCTAGCCCACTCCACATCATCAGATTTCCCTGGAAGGAGCTTGTACATACATCTGATGCTCCAGTTTTTTTGGCTGCTCCCTAAAGGATGGTTTCCAAGGCCACTTGGCTCTGGTACCTAATGGGGTAGCGTTCAGGAGTCCCAAAGGACTGTAGCCTACTACAGAGGTGCAAGCAAAAAATGCCTGCCTCTCAGTTTCTCCCTGGAAGGAGCCTAACAACATACTTCACTTTAAACTGGCCTGCACAAGTTGCTGACTATGATCCTCACCATTGGGACATTGCCAGTTCTTGGTATACGCTCAATCACGGGGAGCCACTAAGAACAAAGACAGTCACTGAGGTGTGAGAGACAATAAAGAGCATAGGCCAGGCTGATTGATGAGCCTATTCTTCTACTTGAGACCACTCTGTTGAGACTGGGAGGGGTGGATATATTATCTCATGTGCAGAAACAAACACAGAGAGTCAAGAAAAATGGAGAAACAAGGAAGATGTTCCAAAAAAGGGGGAAAAGCTAAAACTCCAGAAATAGATCTCAGTGAGACAAAGATAAATGATTTATCTGATAATGAGTCCAAAATAAGACTCATAAAGATGTTCACTAAGTTCAGGAGAGAAATGCATGAGGAAAGTGAGAATATGATGAAAGAGATAGAAAATATTAAAAAAGTGCTAAAGAAAAATCACAGAACTGAAGAATACAATAATTGAACTAAAAAATTCAATAGACAGATTCAACATGGGGACTAGAATCAAGTCAAAGAAAGGATCAGTGAACTTAAAGGTAGAGCAGTGGAATTCAACCAGTCAAAGGAGAAAAAAAAATGAAAAAGTGAAACTAACTTTAGAGAGTTATGAGACACCATCCAGTGGGACAACATTTGCATTATAGTGGTCCCAGAAGGAGAAGAGAGAAAGAAAGGGGCAGAAGCTTATTCAAATAAATAATGGCTGAAAAAATTTCCCTAACCTGGAGAAAGAAACAGACATTCAGATCTAGGATCCCAGAGAGTTCCATATGAGACAAAATGAAAGAGACTTCTCATAAGACCCATTGTAATTAAATTGGCTAAAGCTAAAGACAAGAGGAGCATCTTATAAGCAGCAAGAGAAAAACAACTTGTTATACAAGGGAACCCCAATAAGATTATCAGGGAATTTTCCAGCAGAAACTTCACAGGACAGAAGGAAGTGGGATGATCTATTCAATGTGCTGGGGAAAACAACAACAACCACCACCACCACCACCATCACCAAGAATAATAGACCTGGTAAAGTTGTTTTTCAGAATTGAAGGAGAGATAAAGTTTTTCAAACAAGGCAAAACTGAGGAGTTCATCACTGCTACACCAACATTACAAGAAATGTTAAAAGGGGTCTTTAAGTTGAAATGAAATTACACTATTAAGTAACAGAAAACCATATGAAACCATAAAACTCACTGGTAAATGTAGCTATATAGTTAAATTCAGAACACTCTAGTGTTATAATGATGGTAGATAAATAACTTACAACTTTAGTATGAGGTTAAGTGACTAAATATGGGGGCCACCTGGGTGGCTCAGTCAGTTAAGCATCTGCCTTTGCCCCATGTCACGATCCCAGGGTCCTGGCATCCAGTGCAGCACTGGGCTCCCTGTTTAGCACGGAGTGTGCTTTCTCCCTCTCCCTCTGCTCCTCCCCACTGCGCAATCTCTCTCACAAATAAATAAATTAATTAAAAATAAATAAATGACTAAATACTAAGGATAACTACAACTATATAATTGTTTAATGGATACACAAGGTAAAAAGATGTAAATTTTGAGATTGAAAACAAAATAAGGGGAAGAAGGGTAAAACAGACCTTTTGTGTGCCTTTGAATTAAGTTGTTATCTTAAAATAGACTGCTATAAATGAGGTTTTATGTAAGTCTCATGGTAATCACAAAGCAAAATCCTATAGTAGATATGCAAAAATAAAGGAATCAAAATGTACTCTACTGAAACTTAACAGATCACAAAGGAAGAGAGTAAGAAAAGAAGGAGTCAGAACCATCAGTAACTAATTAACAAAAAGGCAACAGTAACTCCATACTTGCTATTAATAATTACTTTGAAGGAAAGTGGACTACATTCTTGAATCAAAAGGTATGGAGTGGATGAGTGGATAAAAACGGAATAAAACAAAACAGCAAGACCCAACTATATGCTTCCTAAAGAGACTCACTTCAGCTTTGATACCCATAAGACTGAATGCAAAGGGATGAAAAAGATAGTCCATGCACATGGAAAGCAAAAGAAATCAGGAGTCACTATACTTATATCAGACTAAATAGACTTTAAACCATACTGTAACAAGAGACAAAAAGGTAATTATATAATGACAAAGGGATCAATTCATCAAGATGATATAACATTTGTAAATATTTATGCACCCAAGAGAGGAGCCCCTAAATATATAGAGCAAATAGTAACAAATGTAAAGGGAGAAACACACAATTATACATAATAGGAGGAGACTTCCATAACCCACTTTTGATGATGGATAGATCATCCACATAGAAAATCAATAAGAAAATTTTGGACTTAAATGACATGTTAGATCAAATGTACATAGCAGACATTTATAGAATACTCCATCCAACAGCAGCACAGTATGTATTCTTTTTAAGTGAACTGGGAATATTCTCCAGGATTGATCATATGTTAGGGCATAAAGCTAGTCATAATAAATTTAAGAAGACTGAAATCATATTAAGATATTTTCCAACCACAAAAATATGATTATAGAAGTCAATTGCAAGAAGAAAATTGGAAGTTTCACAAATACATGGAGATTAAACAACATGAACCTGAGCAATCAATGGGTCAAAAAGAAATCAAAAGACAAGTAAAACATATCTTTAGACAAATGAAAATGGAAATATAATGTGCCAAAACTTATGGAATGCTGCAAAACAGTTCTAAGAGGGTAGCTGATAAGTGAGAAAATGCCAACATTAAAAACAACAAAAAAAGGAAAGATCTTGAATAAACAACCTAAGTTTACACCTCAAGTATTAGAAAAAGAACAAATAAGCCCAAAGTTGGTAAAAGGAAATAACAAAGATTAGAGCAGAGATAAATGACATAGAGCATAAAATGACAATAAAAAAGGTCAGTGAAATGAAGAGCTAGCTTTTTGAAAAGATAAACAAAATAGACAAGCCTTAAGCTAGATTAACCAATAAAAAAGAGGATTCAAATAAATAAAATTAGAAATGCAAGAGGGAAAATTGCAACTGAATCCACAGAAATACAAAGGATCATGTGTTGTTGATTTTAGCCATTCTAACAGACGGGAGAAGGTATCTCATTGTAGTTATGATTTATGCATATTTCCCTGATGATCAGTGTTGCTCAGTGTCTTTTCATGTGTCTATAGCTATCTGTATATTTTCTTGAGAAAAATATACTTTGTGTCTTCCACCCATTTTTAAATTGGATTATTCATTTTTGGGGCATTGAGTTTTATAAGTTCTTTATATATTTTGAATGCTAACCCTTTACCATGTATGTCATTTACAAATATCTTTTCCCATTCCATAGGTTACCTTTGAGTTTTGTTGATTGTTTCCTTTGCTGTGCAGAAGCTTTTTATTTTGTTGAAGTCCTAATAGTTTATTTTTGCTTTTGTTTCCCTTGCCTCGGGAGACATCTAGAAAGAAGTTGCTATGGCTGATGTCAAAGAGGTTACTGCCTCTGTTCTCTTCTAGGATTTTGATGGTTTCAGATCTCACATTTAGGGCTTTGACCCATTTTGGGTCTATTTTTGTGTATGAGCTAAGAAACTGGTTCAGTTTCATTCTTTTGTATGCTGCTGTCAGTTTGCCCAACACCATTTGTTGGAGATTTTTTCCCATTGGATATTCTTTCTTGCTTTGTCAAAGATTAATTAACCATATAATTGTGGGTCCATTTCTGGATTTTCTGTTCTGTTCTGTTGATCTATGTGTCTATCTTTGTGCCAGTACCACCATACCATTTTAATTACTACAGCTTTGTAATATAACTTGAAGTCTAGATTGTGATGCCTCCAGCTCTGCTTCTCCTTTTCAGAATTGCTTTGGTGACTCAGGGTCTTTTGTTGTTCCATACAAATTTTAAGATTTTTTTTGTTCTAGTTCTGTGAAAAATGCTGTTGGTATTTGGATAGGGATTATATTAAATGTGTAGATTGCTTTGGTAGTAAAGACATTTTCATAATATTTATTCTTCCAATCCTTGAGCATGGAATGTCTTTCCATTTCTTTGTGTCATCTTGAATTGCTTTCATCAGTGTTTTGTAGTTTTCAGAATATAGGTTTTTCACCTCTTTGGTTTGGTTTATTCCTAGGTATCTTAGAGTTTTTGGTGCAATAGTAAATAGGACTGCCTCCTTAATTCCTCTTTCTGTTGCTTCATTATTGCTGTTTAGAAATGCAACAGACTTGTGTACATTGATTTTGTATCCTGTAAATTCATTTACTGATTTCTTTTATCAATTGTAAGAGGTTTTTGGTGGAGACTTGTGTTTTCTGTATAGAGTATCATGCCATCTATAAACAGTGAAAATTTTACTTCCCCCTTGCATATTTGGATGTCTGTTATTCCTTTTTGTTGTCTGATTGCTAGAGCTAGGTCTTCCAGTACTATGTTGAACAGTGTTGGTGAGAATGGACATCCATGCCATGTTCCTGACCTTAGGGGAAGTGTTCTCAGTTTTTCTCCATTGATGATGATGCTAGCTGTGGGTTTTTCATATGTGGCCTTTATTATGCTGGGGTATGTTCCCTCGAAACCTACTTTGTTGAGGGTACTTTTTTTTTTTTAACATGAATGGATGTTGTACTTTATCAAATGCTTCTTCATATATTGAGAGGATCAAATGATTCTCATCCTTTATCTTATTGATGTGATATATCATATTCATTGATTGCAAATATTGAACTACCCTTGCAACTCATGAATAAATCCCACTTGATTGTGGTGAATGATGTTTTTCATGTATTATTAGATTGGTTTGCTAGTGTTTTGAGGCTTTTTGCATGTATGTTCATCAGAGATATTGGTCTGTAGTGGTATCTTTATCTATTTTAGTGGTATCTGTATCTTGTTTTGGTACCATGGTAATGCTGGCCTCATTGAATGAGTTTGGAAGTTTTCCTTCCTTTCCTGTTTTTTGATGTACTTTGAGAAGAATAGGTATTAACTCTTCTTTAAAAGTTGGGTAGACTCTGTCTGTGAAGACATCTGGTCCTGGACTTTTGTTTGTTAGGAATTTTTGATTACTGATTCAGTTCTTTGGTGGGAATAAGTGTGTTCAGATTTTCTATTTCTTCCTGTTCAGTTTTGGTAGTTTATATGTTTCTAGGAATTTATCCATTTCTTGTAGGTTGTCTAGTTTGTTGACATATAGTTTTTCCTAATATGGTCTTATAATTCTATTTCTTTTTTTTTTAATTTTATTTTTATTCTTTGCCCAAGGGGTACAGGTCTGTGAATCATCAGGCTTACATCTTTCACAGCATTCACCAAAGCACAAACCCTCCCCAATGTCCATAACCCATCCACCCTATCCCTACCCTCCCACCCCCCAGTAACCCTCAGTTTGTTTTGTGAGATTAGGAGTCTCTTATGGTTTGTCTCCTTCCCCATCCCATCTTGTTTCATTATTTTTCCCTCCCTACCCCCCACGACCCCCCACCCTGACCCTCAAGTTCCTCATATCAGAGAGATCATATGATAATTGTCTTTCTCTGATTGACTTATTTCGCTCAGCATAATACCCTCCAGTTCCATCCATGTCGTTGCAAATGGCAAGATTTCGTTTCTTTTGATAGCTGCATAGTATTCCATTGTATATATATACCACATCTTCTTTATCCATTCATCTGTTGATGGACATCTAGGTTCTTTCCATAGTTTGGCTATTGTGGACATTGCTGCTATAAACATTCGGGTGCACGTGCCCCTGAGGATCACTACCTTTGTGTCTTTAGGATAAATACCCAGTAGTGCGATTGCTGGGTCGTAGGGTAGCTCCATTTTCAACTTTTTGAGGAATCTCCATACTGTTTTCCAGAGTGGCTGCACCAGCTTGCATTCCCACCAACAGTGTAGGAGGGTTCCCCTTTCTCCGCAACCTCGCCAACATCTGTCATTTCCTGACTTGTTGATTTTAGCCATTCTGACTGGTGTAAGGTGGTATCTCGCTGTGGTTTTAATTTGTATTTCTCTGATGCCGAGTGATGTTGAGCACTTTCTCATGTGTCTGTTGGCCATTTGGATGTCTTCTTTGGAGAAATGTCTGTTCATGTCTTCTGCCCATTTCTTGACTGGGTTATTTGTTTTATGGGTGTTGAGTTTGAGAAGCTCTTTATAGATTTTGGATACTAGCCCTTTATCTGATATGTCATTTGCAAATATCTTCTCCCATTCTGTCAGTTGTCTTTTGGTTTTGTTGACTGTTTCCTTTGCTGTGCAAAAGCTTTTAATCTTGATGAAGTCCCAATAGTTCATTTTTGCCCTTGCTTCCCTTGCCTTTGGTGAGGTTCCTAGGAAGAAGTTGCTGCGGTTGAGGTCGAAGAGGTTGCTGCCTGTGTTCTCCTCGAGGATTTTGATGGATTCCTTTCTCACATTGAGGTCTTTTATCCATTTTGAGTCTATTTTTGTGTGTGGTGTCAGGAAATGATCCAGTTTCATTTTTCTGCATGTGGCTGACCAGTTTTCCCAACACCATTTGTTGAAGAGACTGTCTTTTTCCCACTGGACATTCTTTCCTGCTTTGTCGAAGATTAGTTGACCATAGAGTTGAGGGTCCATTTTTGGGTTCTCTATTCTGTTCCACTGGTCTATGTGTCTGTTTTTGTGCCAGTACCATACTGTCTTGATGATGACAGCTTTGTAATAGAGCTTGAAATCTGGAATTGTGATGCCGCCAACTTTGCTTTTTTTTTTCAACATTCCTTTGGCTATTCGGGGTCTTTTCTGGTTCCATATAAATTTTAGGATTATTTGTTCCATTTCTTTGAAGTAAATTGCTGGTATTTTGATGGGGATTGCATTAAATGTGTAGATTGCTCTAGGTAGCATAGACATTTTCACAATATTTATTCTACCCATCCATGAGCATGGAATGTTTTTCCACTTCTTTGTGTCTTCCTCAATTTCTTTCATGAGTACTTTATAGTTTTCTGAATACAGATTCTTTGCCTCTTTGGTTAGGTTTATTCCTAGGTATCTTATGGTTTTGGGTGCAATTGTAAATGGGATTGACTCTTTAATTTCTCTTTCTTCTGTTTTGTTGTTGGTATATAGAAATGCAACTGATTTCTGTGCATTGATTTTATATCCTGACACTTGACTGAATTCCTGTATGAGTGCTAGCAGTTTTGGAGTGGAGTCCTTTGGGTTTTCCACATAAAGTATCATATCATCTGCAAAGAGTGAGAGTTTGACCTCTTCCTTGCCGATTTGGATGCCTTTTATTTCTTTTTGTTGTCTGATTGCTGAGGCTAGGACTTCTAGTACTATGTTGAATAGCAGTGGTGATAGTGGACAGCCTTGCCGTGTTCCTGACTTTAGGGGAAAAGCTCTCAGTTTTTCTCCATTGAGAATGATATTCGCTGTGGGTTTTTCGTAGATGGCTTTGATGATATTGAGGTATGTACCCTCTATGCCTACACTATGAAGAGTTTTGATTAAGAAAGGGTGCTGTACTTTGTCAAATGCTTTTTCAGCATCTATTGAGAGGATCATATGGTTCTTGTTCTTTCTTTTATTAATGTCTTGTATCACATTGATTGATTTGCGAATGTTAAACCAACCTTGCATCCCAGGAATAAATCCCACTTGGTCGTGGTGAATAATCCTTTTTATGTGCTGCTGGATCCTATTGGCTAGTATTTTGTTGAGGATTTTTGCATCCGTATTCATCAAAGATATTGGTCTGTAATTCTCCTTCTTGATGGGGTCTTTGCCTGGTTTGGGGATCAAGGTAATGCTGGCCTCATAAAAGGAGTTTGGAAGTTTTCCTTCCAATTCTATTTTTTGGAACAGTTTCAGGAGAATAGGTATTAATTCTTCTTTAAATGTTTGGTAGAATTCCCCTGGGAAGCCGTCTGGCCCTGGGCTCTTGTTCGTTGGGAGATTTTTGATGACTGCTTCAATCTCCTTACTGGTGATGGGTCTATTCAGGTCTTCAGTTTCTTCCTGGTTCAGTTTTGGTAGTTTATATTTCTCTAAGAATGCATCCATTTCTTCCAGATTGTCAAATTTGCTGGTGTAGAGTTGCTCATAATATGTTCTTAGAATTGTTTGTATTTCTTTGGTGTTGGTTGTGATCTCTCCTCTTTCATTCATGATTTTATTAATTTGAGTCCTTTCTCTTTTCTTTTGGATAAGTCTGGCCAGGGGTTTATCAATCTTATTAATTCTTTCAAAGAACCAGCTCCTAGTTTCATTGATTTGTTCCACTGTTCTTTTGGTTTCTATTTCATTGATTTCTGCTCTGATCTTTATGATTTCTCTTCTCCTGCTGGGTGTAGCCTTTCTTTGCTGTTCTTTCTCTAGCTTTTGTAGGTGTAGAGTTAGGTTGTGTACTTGAGACCTTTCTTGTTTCTTGAGAAAGGCTTGTATTGCTATATACTTTCCTCTTAGGACTGCTTTTGCTGTGTCCCAAAGATTTTGAACAGTTGTGTTTTCATTTTCATTTGTTTCCATGAATTTTTTTAATTCTTCTTTAATTTCCTGGTTGACCCATTCATTCTTGAGGAGTGTGTTCTTTAGCCTCCATTTATTTGAGTTCTTTCCAACTTTCCTTTTGTGGTTGAGTTCTAGTTTCAGAGCATTATGGTCTGAAAATATGCAGGGAATGATCCCAATCTTTTGGTACCTGTTGAGACCTGATTTGTGACCCAGAATATGGTCTATTCTGGAGAATGTTCCATGTGCACTGGAGAAGAATGTGTATTCTGTTGTTTTGGGATGGAATGTTCTGAATATATCTGTGATGTCCAACTGGTCCAGGGTGTCATTTAAAGCCTTTATTTCCTTGTTGATCTTTTGCTTTGATGATCTGTCCATTTCAGTAGGGGGGGTGTTAAAGTCCGCTACTAATACTGTATTCTTGTCAATGTGTTTCTTTGATTTTGTTATTAATTGGTTTATATAATTGGCTGCTCCCATGTTAGGGGCATAGATATTTATGATTGTTAGATCTTCTTGTTGGACAGATCCTTTTAGTATGATATAGTGTCCTTCTTCATCTCTTATGATATTCTTTGCCTTAAAGTCTAGTTTATCTGATATAAGGATTGCCACTCCAGCTTTCTTTTGCTGTCCATTGGCATGGTAAATTGTTTTCCATCCCCTCACTTTAAATCTGGAGGTGTCTTTGCGTGTAAGATGAGTTTCTTGTAGACAGCATATCGATGGGTCTTGTTTTTTTATCCATTCTGATACCCTGTGTCTTTTAGTTGGGGCATTTAGTCCATTTACATTCAGAGTAACTATTGAGAGATATGCATTTAGAGCCATTCTATTGCCTGTAAGGTGATTGTAACTGTATATTGTGTTTCTTCCTTTCTGGTCTATGTTTC
>LNAC01000560.1:679673-788320 GCA_002007465.1 Ailurus styani | reverse complement strand
GTCTTGAACTTGACTTTGACTGGATGGTTTTTTTTTTCCCCCTTTGGTCTTCTGGGGGAGGGGCCTGTTGCTGTGATTCTCAAGTGTCTCTGCCCGAGGCGGATTTCCACCACCCTCGCCAGGGGCAGGCTAAGTAATCGGCTCGGGTTCGCTCTTAGGAGCTTTTTTTTCCTGAACGCTTTCCGTACCTCGTTGGAGGACAGGACTGAAAATGGCGGCTCCCAGTCTCTGACCCGGAGGAGCCGAGAGCCTGGGGCCTCAGTCCTCAGTGCGCCTCAGAGAAAAGCAGTCCCTCCCATCTCCTGGTCTCCGGCCACGCTCCGAGCTCACCTGGCCTGTGACCGAGTGTCTCTATCTCTGGCGTGGCCCCATTTAGAATCTCCGAACCCAGCAGATTCCTGCACCCGCTCCCGCACGGCTGCTCCCAGAGGAGGAAGGTGAGTTTCCCCGGGTCTGCCACCCGTGGGGTCTCCGCTCACAGATCAGTGGCCCGGCTGCGCTTCAGATCACAGCCCAAGGTAACCCCGAGCTGAGAGACACCTCAGCTCAGCTCCGTCTCTCCCGCCGGCTTCTTTCTGAGACCTGGGAGCTCGGTTGCACTCAGACACCCCTGGTCTTTTTGTGTCCCCGTGGGTCCTGAGACCACACTGTCCCTGCAGGGGCTTCACCCCCCGCTTGGTCTCTGGGGCGACGTCCCTCAGTGGAGCCATCTTCTAACAGTTCCGAGTCTGTGCTCCGCTGCTTGCTCCCTTGCCGGCAGCCAGCCCCTCCCCCCGGGGTCTATCTTCCCGTCGCCTCAGATTCACTTCTCCGCACGTCCTACCTTCCAGAAGACGGTCAATTTTCTGTTCCTAGAATTGCTGCTCTTCTTCTCTTCTATCTTAGGTAGAATTTGCAGGTGTTCAGAATAGTTTGATAGCTATCTGGGTGAATTCCTGGGACCTGATGATAATTGGTCTCCTACTCCTCCTCCATCTTGCCGCTCCTCTATAATTCTATTTCTTTGGCATTGGTTACTTCTCCTCTTCTCCTTTTTGATTTTATTTATTTAAGTTCTTTCTGTTTTTTCTTGATAAGTCTGGCTAGAGGTTTATCAATTTTATTGATTTCTTCAATGAACCAGCTCCTGGTATTATTGATTGACTTATTGTTTTTTAAATTTCTATATCATTTATATCTGCTCTACAATATTATTTTTTTCCTTCTGCTGGTTTAAGGTTTTATTGTTTTTCTTTTTAACTCCTTTATGTCTAAGTTTAGGTTGTTTCTTTAGTACTTTTCTTGCTGGCCTGTATTGCTATAAACTTTCTTCTTAGAGCTGCTTTTGCTGCATCCCAAAGGTTTTGGAACATTGTGTTTTCATTTTCATTTTTTCCACATTTTTAAAATTTCTTCTTTTATTTCCTATTTGACCCATTCATTGTTGAATAGGATGTTATCTAACTTCCTTGTATTTTTTTTCTTTCCAGGTTTTTTCCTTGTGATTGCCTTAGAGCTTCATAGCATTGTGGTCACAAAAGATGCATGATATAACTTTGATCTTCCTGAATTTGTTGAGGCTTGTTTTGTGGCCTAAAATGTGATCCAAACTGCACTATTCCATGTGTACTTGAAAAGAATGTGTATTCTGCTGCTTTAGGGTGGAATGTTCTGAATATGCCTGTTCTATCCATCTGGTTTAGAGTGTCTTTCAAAGTCATTGCTTCCTTGTTGATGGTCTGTTTAGACAATCTGTCCATTGTTGTAAGTGGAATGTTAAAATCCTCTTCTATTATTGTATTATTATCAATTAGTTCCTTTATGTTTTTTATTAACTATTATGTATTTAGGTGGTCCCATGTTGGGTGCATAAATATTTACCATTGTTATGTCTTCTTGATTGTCCTTTTAGGATATATAGTATATTTCTTTGTTTCTCATTACAATCTTTGTTTTAACGTCTATTTTGTCTGATATAAGTATTGATACTCTGGCTTTCTTTTGACACCCCTTTGCATGACAGATGTTTCTCCATCCCTTACTTTCAGTCTGCAGATCTCTTTGGGACTAAAGTCTCTTGTAGGCAGCATATAGATGAGTTTTGTTTTTTAAATCCTTTCTGTCAACCTATGTCTTTTGACTGGAATATTTAGTCCCTTTAGATGCAAAATAATCAGTGATAGATCTTTTGTTTATTGTCATTTTATTGTTTTTATTGTGGTGGTTTCTGAAGATTTTCTCTGTTCCTTTTATGGCTTGCTGATTTTCTTTAGTGATATATTTGGATTTCTTTCTCTCTCTCTCTCTTTTTTTAAAAAGATTTTATTCATTTATTTCACAGAGGGAGAGGGATCACAAGGAGGCAGAGAGGCAGGCAGAGAGAGAGTGGGGGAAGCAGGCTCCGCGCTGAGCAGGGAGACCGATACGGGCCTCGATCCCAGGACCCTGAGATCATGACCTGAGCTGAAAGCAGAGGCTTTAACCCACTGAGCCACCCAGGCGCTCTGGATTTCTTTCTCTTTATATTTGGCACATTTCTTGGTGGTTTTGACATATAGTTACCACTACATTTGTGTATAACCTCTTCTGCATATAGCAGTCTATATTAAGTTGATGGTTATTTAAGTTTGAATCATTCTTTACTCCTCTTCTGCCCATTCTTTATGTGTATGTTATAGTTTACATCCTTTTATTTTTTGACTTCCTGGACTGATTTTTTACAGAAATATTCATTTTTTTTTGTGTGTGTGTTTCCTACCTTTACACTGTCAATTTTGATTTCTTCTTTCCACTTAAAGAATTCCCTAATTCCCTTTAGTGTTTCTTTCAGGGCTAGTTTAGTGGTCATAAATTCCTTTAGGTTTGTTTGTTTGTTTGTTTTTATTTTGTTTTGTTTTGTTTTGTTTTGTTTTTTGAAAACTTTTCATCTCGCTTTCTAGTCTGAATGATAGTCTTGCTGGATAGGGTATTCTTGTTTGCAGAATTTTCCCATTCAGCACTGTGAATATATCATGCCTCCATGCCACTCTCTTCTGGCTTGGAAAGTTTTTGCTAAAAAATGAACTGATAGCTTTATGGGGTTTCCCCTGTATATTACTATTTTCTTTTGTATTGCTGCTTTAGAAATTGTTTCTTTATCACTGTATTTTTGCCAGCTTAATTACAATATGTCTTGGTGCAGGTCTGTTTTTTTTTCGATTTTCTTGGCAGTCCTCTGTGCCTTCTGTATCTGGGTATCCTTTCCTTCCCCAGATTAGGGAAGTTTTCAACTGTTATTTCCCCAAATAAATTTTCTTCTTACTTTTTTCTCTTTTTTTCTTCTCGGTCTCCTATAATATTGTTATTATGTTTGTTGGAGTCACTGCGTTCCCTAAATCTATTCTCGTTTTGCATAAGTCTTTTTTCTCTCTTTTGTTCAGTTTAATTACCTTCCATTATTCTGCCCTGTAGATCATCAGTTTGTTCCTCTGCTTCTAGCCTGCTGTTCATTGCATCAGGCATGCTTCTAGTCTTATTGATTGCAATCTTCATATCTGATTGGCTCTTTTTTTAATCTCCATGTTAATGGTATCACTCATGTCTTCCACTCTTCTCTCAAGTCTCATTAGTATTCTTATCATCACTGTTTTAAATACTCCATCAGGCATGTTACTTATGTCTGTTTTGCTTAGATGTGTGATTGTGGCCTTGTCCTGGTCTGTCATTTAGGATAAATTTCTGTCTTCTCATTTTGTGTAAGTGTCTGTGCCTTTTTCTCTGTGTTGGGAAAGTCAGCTACGCCTCCTATTTTTTTGGGTAATGGTCTTTATGAAGAAGAGGTCCTGTAATGCTCTGCCATGCAGTGCCCCTCTTCCTTAGGGCCTGGTGCTTTCAGGAATGTCTCCAATATGTGCTGCATGTGCTCTGCTGTTTTGTCTGGCCACTTTATCCTTCAGACCAATTGTGTACAGAGACTTTCTTTGCCTCTGTAGGCAGTGTTTGGTCCTGGCCTGAATGTGGCAAGTTTAACTAGGTGTGCTCTGGTGTCTTTATGAAATGAGGCCTGTCACTACTGCCACAAGAACCGAGGTTCTACAAAACCCCTGGGTCAGGAGATTTGGTGTGGGCAGGGTTTGAACTGGTCTTCTGGGAGAGGGAGCCCCATCATGTTGGGTCTGAAGCAGACATAACTGGGAAGGGCAATTCCACCAGTTTGCAGGGGGTGGGGTTTAGTGTAATCAAGTTAGGTAGTGAGCATTGGAACTGTGCTGGTTCCTATAAGTGGCCCTGTACTGAGGGACAGGGGAGGGAAATGTCAGTTCCTTGTTCCTGGAGGTGTCTTCCTATGAATGCTGCCTCTCTGGGACATGCTTCAAGATGATAAAATAATCTCCCCACTTGGTGGCCCAGATGTTCTTCAGATGGTTGTTTCTACACTGTATGTTTGTGAGCTATCTGACCTGCCTTCTCTCTAAGAGCAGCAAGCCTGCTGACTTAAAACTCCCTGCTCTGAGCTCTGCTGGTTGCAAGAACTCATGAAACTTGACTCCTATCACATTCCAAGCCAATGGCTGTGGGGATTCATTTTCCCTGTGCATTCTGCTCTGTGCTAGTCTGTTTCTCACCCTTTTCAGCAACTGTAACTCCCTCCCCATCACCTTGGCCACTATCCACTTCTGTTCCAAATGACATTTCCACATTCCTGCCTTCTTTGATGTGGCCTTTTATCTTTCTTTAGTTGTGGGGTTTGTTCTGGTAGACTTCCGGTTAATTTCTGGGGAATTTAGAATGATTTGATAGTTATTTAGCTGTATTCATGGTAGGAGGTAAGCTAGGGTCCTCTTACTTGGTGCCATCTTCCCCTCCTCCTATAGGTGCTCTTTTTAAAAATAGCTGCTTTTGACTTCCTTACAAATTGAGCTTTTAAGGTTCCATAAAGGTGAATTGGATCTTTCTACAATGCAAATCAAGAATTTCCCATGTCTGTTCATTTATCCATTTATTTATTCAACAAACTTATATTGAACACTCATTGAGTACATATTTATTAGGCATGGGTTAAACCTGCCCCGGTTAATATGGTAGCCACTAGCTACCTGTCTGAATTGAGATGTTATGTACATATATAACACACAGCAGATTTTGAAGACTTAGTACTAAGACAGAAATGTAAAATATCTTAGAGGACTTAGTACTAAAAAAGAAAATATAAAATATTTTGTTTTGATTCTATGTAGAAATAGTAATATTTTATATGTCTTGGGTTAAATAAAATATATTATTAAAATTATATTTTACCTCTTTTACTTTTAATGTATCTACTAGAAAATTTATAATTTTATATGTGACTGGCATTTGTGGTTCATATTATATTCTTTTATTCAGTACAGGAGACCTCAGAGAGCTAAAGTATAGGGTCAAGCAAATTCTTTTTTTTTTTTTTAAGATTTTATTTATTAGAGAGATAGAAAGCACAAGTAGCCAGAATAGCAGGCAGAGGGAGAGGGAGAAGCAGGCTCTCTGCTGAGCAGGGAGACCCATGTGGGCCTCAATCCCAGGAACCTGGGCAGCCGCTTAACCAACGGAGCCACCCAGGCTCCTCCTCAAGAGAATTCTGAAAGAATTTACAGTCTAATAGGGAAACTAACCAAAGGAAAATTTAAAGTGATCAGCTAAATGATAAAGAACATGGACTTTGATGTTTTATTGACATGGATTTAAATCTCTTTTCTGTAATTTACTTAGTGTGTGATCTAAACCAAATGACTTAAACACTGGACCTCAGTTTTCTAGTTGTGAAAATTCAATGAAATAACATTTGAAAAATACTTAGCAGAGTCACTGCTTCATAAGTAATAGTTATGATGTTGATAAGATTTGATGAGAATGATAACACATGGCTATGTAAGTATGTGTGGGGCACTGTGAGGACAAAGGTGAGGGACACTTGGCTCAAATATGTGGACCATGGAAAGTTATCTAAACTACATTTTGAAGGATGATTTAGAGCCACTCAAATAGAAGGATGGAGGGAAGGGTATGAGTGGTAGTGAGAAGAGTTTATATAGAAATGTGTGAGGTCATGAGAGAATGTCACCCTTCCTGTTCTGACACTAAGATGCTCTATATGAGGATTAGCAAATTAATGTTGAAAATTGAGGTGTGCCCCTACAAAGTTTAGTCCAAAGCAACTAGCTATGCTATTAAAAGAAGTGTGTGTGTACATAAAACATCAGAAGGCTTTCTAAATATCCAGATTTATTATGTAATTCTTCAACCCATACCCTGAAGACCTCCAAAGTCAGGTAAAGAGAACATAATGAATTTGATTCATCAAGTGCGGAAGAGCTCCTTCTTTAAGAAGAAAAAGCAATAGTATAGACATTCATTAAAAGAAGATTAAAAGAGTAGAAGAAACCTAAACATAATTGAGGATACTATTTTGAAATAGGCTTTTGCACCATTTTCTGCAAAGCATATTGCATCTTGGTGTGTTATGGCCAAAAAGCAAGCTGAACTGAAAATACAAATGCTCACAATTTAAAATCATCCATTGGAAATAAAAGAAAAAGCAGACAAAATAATGAAAATACTTTAATGCTTATAGATAAGTACTATTTGGGGGATATTTTAATAAGCAAATGTTTATTTTAGTTGCTTTAGAATATTCTCTTGGATTCTACATACATAAATTTCAACCCACGTTCTCCAGTTGCCATAACAACTTGATGTGTTTGTTCTCTTGTGTCATTTTTTATCACATCAGTTTTTTTTTTTTTTAAGCTTCGGTTGCTATGATAACACAGTATAGTTGTTAAATTTATTCTATTCACATTTTGTTCTTCTGGAAACTGGTAATTTGCTTTTATTTTTCTCTAAAGAAGTTCATATTATAGAAGTGTAATAAGGAAAATTGTGGCCTAAATTCTAATTCAAGTTTATATTGAAATTTTAATTATGTGTATTAATTTATGCCCAAATGGTATTACCTTTGTGACATGGAACATAACTAGTGGTTATCTAATTCCACTCTGGAGAAAGGCATCAACCTTTGCTGTACCAAATGAGGGAAATAGGCAGTTTGAGTGGCAGTTGTATCTCTTTGCATAACTTTAACTGATCTTAGTTGGTGGAAACTGCTTGGGGTGGAGTCAAGAAATGTACCAAAAGCTTCCATAACTTTCTCCCTTGGTAACTACCTTGCTTTACTACAAAATGCAAGCTCATTTAACACAATGAATGAAATCCTTTCTCAGTTAGTAGAACTTCCTCTAAGCTGACCTATTCCTAAGAAAAGGGAGTCAAAAATCCCCTTTTTAAAGATTTTTATTTATTTGTCAAAGAGAGAGAGAGAGAGAGAGAGAACCCAAGCAGGGGGAGTGGCAGGGAAAGGGAGAAGCAGGCTCCTCACTGAGCAAGGAGCCAGATGAGGGGCTTGATCTGGGAGCCTGGGATCATGACTTGAGCCAAGGGTAGATGCTTAACTGACTGAGCCACCCAGGCATCTCTCAAAGTCCCTTTATCTAGAATTACATATTTGGAGGATATAGAGCTATAGATAAATTTGTATTTATTCTTTCAGCTCACTCCTAGTTTTCTCAATTTTTATTGCTTTTCGTGACACTTTCATAAAAACAACTAATTGCATCACTTAAAATTGATGATACTCTGGTCCCTTCTAGCTCTGGAGATTGTTGTAATTTGGACAGGCTGTTTTGAGAGGCATGCCAGGGCATAAGGGAAAAAGTTAAGAGAGTAGAGTCAGAGACTTGGTTAGTCTCTAATAGTTACTAGCTATGTAACAGTCAGAAATTATTTATGATTCTTGATTGTCAGATCTCTAAAATAGGAATGAGAATAATTAGCCCATAAGCCTTTTTGGAGGAATTCAGTGAGATAATATATTCAAAAGGCCTTGCATAATGCCCAACACGTAATAGATGCTCAAAACATCTCAGTTGCCTCTTTTTCTTCATATTCTCTTTCACTGAAGGCCAGTGAGAAAGAGTAAGAAACCAGAAGCCAGTGGTGTTCCAGCAGGATAGTGAGCCCAGATTTACTGAAGCCTTCTCTCTTAATCAGTAATGTTCAGAGGTAAAGAGAGTGTTTGTAATTCCAACTTTATGTGGATAGGAGTTTCTTCCCCTGATATTGTCAACCGCTCAGTGCAGAAAGAGAGGTATGATAGCAGGAGAGGTATGATAGCAGGAGCCTTTAGAAACCTATAGCATTCAGAGTTGTTTTGTGTTTCTATGAGTGTGTTTGTGTTAGAACATAGACCCCACCATAAACTGAAACTTCATGTAACTAGAGAAATCCTCCTGGCAAAGACTTTGTTGAGAGATCTGGAGTCAAATTTGGGCTGTTTTAGGGACTTTTGAAAAGCTATATTTCAACCTGATTCCCATATATGTGAAACATATGAATCAAAACATAGTAAGTGAGCACCTATGGATAACACCTACTTCGGTGTTTGTTATTATTAGAGGTAATAAATGTAACATATTTGCAATGAATGTTTGTTATTAACACTAGACGATTGTAGCTGATGGTGTTGTTAATAATGATGATAGCACTGATTGGCAAGTGCTAATTACAGTTTAGGACCCTGGCTACTTTGTCTGGGAATCAAGACAGACTTTTGTCTCAGCAGAAAAACAACAGGATTTAGGAGAACATATGAGTGCTTAGAGCTTGTTCCAGCCACATCTTTGACTTAAGACAATAAAACAAATAAATGCCTGTTATCCTCAGGCACAGGTGAATGTGAGAGTGCTAATATTCTGTAGCCTTGGTCTGGACAGATGCAGGAAATGAGAGTTCTCTGTCTCTAGAAACAAGTGTCTTTGCTTAAGGGGAACTGAGAAGGCTGGAGCTGAAAAGTTACCATAATCCTATTCCTTCTGAAAGCCTGAAGCACTCTGGAGTAATAAGCCAGAGCATTCAGAGAGATGCATCGACGCCGTCAGGCCACTAGGGTGTCATTTAGAACCTCTCTGCTGGAACAATGGAGACATACAAATTTCAACCCACATTCCCTGGTTGCCATGGTAACTTGATGCACTTGCTTTGAAGTGTCTTTTGTGTCTTCCCCACCCCCCTCTTTCGTTTTCTAAACATTAGGATTTTTACTTTGCCAGTAATTCCCTGAATGTGGTTCTTGTGGCTCCTACTCTTATTTTTTCCAGCTATATATCTGGATTTGTTGCTGGGGAGTGATTTCCACCTAAAAATAATAGCTGAATATGCATGTTCACACAGATGTGCCTGTGTGTCTGTAAGTCAGTCTCTCTCTCTCTCTCTCTCTCTCTCTCTCTTTCTCTCTCTCTCACACACACACACACACACACGGAGACAGATAATTACATCAGAAAACTGCATAGCATTCTAAAGATTTTCAAGTCTTTTAAAAAGGCATTCTGTGTGTCTTAGATAAAAATTGAAAAGTAAGTGGTTCAATTCTAGAACAACTAACTGATTTAGTATTTCCTTAGCAACTGCAGTGTGGCCAGGCTGAATAAAGAGTGTAATTTTCATTGCACTTTTTTCTCCACTTGATTACTTTAGCATATTTAAGACAAGAAGTGTGCTTTGGTGTACAAAGGAAAAGACAGACTTGAGTTGGTGTTCAGACTCCATTATCTCTTTGCTGTGTGACCTTTGACAAGTTACTTAACCATTCTGAACTTCACATTAAAATGGGTTGGTAGTTACTTTTAAGATATTTGTGAGAAATAAATTGAGATCTTAGATGTAGAGTACCTAGAATAGATCTACAACAGACTCTAGGACATTATAAACAAATGTTAATTCTTTCACATCTAATCAATTAACAAAATGTATTTGAAATACAAAATCTATTTTGATCTCACTCATTAGATAAATGTGTACTTCATTTCCATATATATTTCCACATAACAAAAATGAAACACATATGAAAATACAGAAGCAAAATGGTGTATAGTCTTGTTGCTTGCATGCTCACAATGTACAGAACTGACAGGGAAAAAGGCATTTCCAGCAAGCCTCCAAAAGAAGGTGACCTCTTGTTACGTTTAGTTAGGATCTTTCATCCAGATTCACGCCTGGTTAAAAACATCAAGCTCATAGAAGATTTAGAAACTGTTCGATCTACTGAAAAACAGTAGTCACCACCAACAGCAAAATTCCTCTCTCATGTAGGAAGTGACTGTGCTACAAGTACATTCTAAATATAAAAATATGTTTAATCAGGGGCAATAGGGAGGCAGGAAAACAACATTTGGCATGCAGGAAAAGGGCTATTGCCAAGCTATGAGTGCTACTATTGCTCTGCATTTATGTGCAGTGTTGACAGGGAAAAAATAACAAGAGGATAGAAACAAAATTAAAATTTAAAAGGAGAACTGCAATTATATCACACGGCACCTGCTTTCTAAAAGTATTGGGTCTTTCAGAGAGTAAGTCACAGAAAATTAAACAATGATGAAAAAGAGATCACTGGGAAAATTCTTAAAGGGATAATATTCAAATCATAATAATTAAAAATATATTCTCAAGTAATAAGAAAAATGTAAAAGAAGAAATAAGTTATTTCTTCTTTAGTGCTTGTAAATTGGAAGTATTAGGTGGATAAAAATTGTTTGAGAACAAATATTTGAAAGATTTAACAATCAATGTTCATTGAATGACTGAAGAATTGTCTATTTAATTGTAATTTAAATAGAGGATAGATTTTGGGATCTGATTAAGCCAAATTCAAATCCCAGGCCTGCCTTTTGGTAGCTGAGTAATTTGGGACAAGTGATTCAACTTCAATAAACCTCAGTTTCTTTATCTGAGATAGAAAAACTGACTTTCAGTCTAGGTTCTGCTAGGAAATTTTGTGTAAAATTAGACAAGTCCCTTTGCTTCAGTGGATCTTTTTCTCTGATGTGTAAAAGTGAGGGAATTAGTCTCTAGGTGATGGTCTCCATGAGTACATTTGCAATTTTGACATTCCAAGGCCCTGTGTCCTAGTTAGTGTTGATATTTAGCTACATTTCTATGGCTAAGACCCAAAGGCCTTTATTTTCAGGCTTCTTCTGAAGCCACTGTTTACATTGGATCCAAAAATCAGATCCTTAAATTAACACAAGAGGGCAGCTTATAAGAATTTCACCTCTTGTGCATTACTGTGTCTTCTAGAAAGTATGCAGTTTATCTGTCTCTAGGGTCTGAGTGTTAATAAGTAACACAATATCCCCAGGTCTCTAGCTTGCATTCATCTTTAGTCAATGAAAGGACTTTGTGGTTCTTTTCTTTCGTGAACACTGGTGAAGAATATGCTTGGCGGTAGGTACTGCACAAGTATCATTAAAGAAGAGTTTAATAAAAATAACACACAGCGTTATTTATTGTGGAAAATATAAAACTATATAAGGACCAAAGTAAATGTCACATACTATCATGATATACAGAAGTAACCACAACTATATTTTGGTGGATTTTATTTCTCAGTATTGGTGTTTCTCAGTATGTGTGTGTATTTTCTTTTTAACAAACTTTGAATATTCTTTTGAACAAACTTTTGAGTTTACTTTTTGTTTAAAAATGTCTGCTGGCCTTTTTCTATTCATAAAGATTCTTCTATGGCACAATCTTTAGTAAGTACATGACATTTGCTCACATGACTATATTGAGTCATTGCAGAATAGAACAGTAGCTAAGCACATGGACTCTGGAATAAGACTATGTGGGATTGTATTTTCCATTCAATTTCCTTATCTATAAAATGAATGCATTAATAGTATAGACCTCATAGAATATTGTGACAGTTAGATGAGTTAATCCTGAAAATAAGAGAGCAGGCGGTCAATAAATATTAAGTATGATTACCAAAAATTATTCTGTCCAGTCTGGTATGTCTTTTAAATAAGTAAGTTTATTGTTGCTCTAAAAATATTTAGATTTATTCTGTCATTTTAGGATATAGTTTTTTGTTTGTTGACCGCTATTTTCCTTTCTACTATATCCAACCATTTTTATCTTCTATAGTACTGAAAATATTTCTATATTTGCTTTTTATTTTTTTCTCTGCTGGTTTGGAAACTTCTGATTGCATTTATATTCTTTTATTAGTTATGTTTTTGGCATACATAATCTATAAATTACTTGAAGAAATCAATAGTATCATTTTTTTAAAATATCAGTGGGACCTTCATGTACTTTGACTTATTGAACACTGCAGTTTCCCAACCTGTTATACTTATTTGAACATAAAATTAATTTTTAAGATCACTGGCTTATTAAATTTATGATATATTTTATTAATGTCTGTGCTTACCATTGATTTGTGTACCTATGTGTTTCTCTGAGTTCACTTTCTTGCTGAAGTACATCCTTTAATATTTATTTTTAGAAGTGTCTTGTTAAATTATCTTAGTATTTATATGCTTATACTCTCACTTTGGCATGATTGCTTAGCTGGGTATAAACTTTTAGATTAGCAAGTACATTCTCTTTACTCTGTGAACACATATTCTCTTGTCTTTTGACCTCTATTGTCACTAAGGAGAATCTTCTTAAGTGTTTTTCTGTAAGAAGGCTTTTCTCTCTTGCAGCTCTTAAATTTTCTCTTTATCTCTGATGATTTTCAGTTTTATGGCCACGTGTCTGAATGCATACTTTATTTATTTTGGAAGTTCTTAAAAAGCTTTTTCTATCAGAGGACTTGTCTTTTTTTCTTTTTTCCCCCCAATCCTGGCAGATTTTCAGTGATATTTTTTCAAATATTGCTTCTGTATTATTCTCTCCACCTCTTTACTGTAGTACAAGAAGATGTTCATTAGTCTTTCTCAACCCTTTCTTCATGTCTTCCTATTAATCTTCCACAATTTTTATATTGGGCTTTCAGGGCTGTATTCTGAGAGGATTGCTTATACTGTCTTTTCATTCTTTCTCAATGTGTTTAGACTTTAGTTTATGACATCTATTAATCTTTATTTGTTTCAAAAACTGTACTTTTAATTCCAGTTGAATTGATTCTTTGTTATATCTATCTTATTACATCTCTTCTTGTCTCATAATTTATTATTTGGTTTTTAAAAAATTAATCTTATATTTTCTTTTATCCCCTTTAAAAGCCTATGTTCATTTAAAGACTTTTGCATATTCTTCCATTACATTCACATTGGACATATTCAAATTCTGGTTAGTGATTTTGTTCATAGCATAGTATAATATTTTTTCAGGTGGTTCTGCAGGTGTCTTTTAAAAACTATTTATTTTGAAATAATAAAAGATGAAAAATAGAAAAAATACTAAAAAATTGTATAATTCTCAAAAGTTTCCCACAGGTTAGCATTTTATTACGTTTGTGTTATTCTCTCAAGGTAGAAATACATACATTTAAAAAATATAATTTGCAGATATAGTACTCCTTTGCCCTTAAGTACTTCAATTTGCATTTTCTAAAAACAATGATATTCTTTTATATGACCAAGGTAAAATGATCAGAATCAGGAAATTAACCTTGATGTAATAGTGTTATCTAAACTGCATATCTTCTTTAAATCTTATTAATTGATCCACTAATTTCCTTTATAGCATAACAAAAAAGAAAACAAAGCAAGATGTACCAGGCTCATCTTGTATTCTTTGCCCCAACAGAAATCCCTTGTTCTACTTGATGGAGAATGGTATTTAGAAGTCAAAATATGAGTATTAGTTGTGTTCGTTCTTACTGGAGTTTTTTCATTTTTCTAGGACCTCTCAGAGATAGACTCAAGAAATATATGACACAGTTAGGAAAAATATACCCATATTTATTTTTATTTCTATCTGCCTATCTGTCTGTATATTTACCCTCTTTTAATACTTTGAGTTCATAGAGGTAGAGACCTTCATTCTAACCTAACACAAAAGTATTTATTTATTCTTTTGCATATTTATAACTCCCTTCTCTGATAGTGAGAAACATAGCTTTCATCAACAGCAATATATTTACTTATTTTTTCTGTCTTAGAATACACTTAGGGAGTTTTGTATTGCTAATCCTTACCACCAAGTAAACCTACTAACTAGATTTCATTGTTTGTTTGTGGTTATTTCTTTTACTTTAGCTTCATGCTATCTGTTAGAATACTTTGTCCAAGACTTACTTGGGTAGTTTTTTCCCCTTTTCATGGATTTTGCTACTAATTTGAAATGCAGCTAGGTTAATTTCTTTCTCTGTAAATTCCATTTTGAATCTTTTCTTTTCCCTTCTTGAATTCCAGTCCCTCTTTTTCACTTTTTATTACACAGCACCTAATATCATTCTAACATTAAAACTATATAAATGAGGTGTGCCTGTGTGGCTCAGTGGGTTTAACCTCTGCCTTCGGCCCAGGCCATGATCCCAGGGTCCTGGGATCGAGCCCCACATCGGGCTCTCTGCTCAGCAGAAAGCCTGCTTACCCCTCTCTCTCTGCCTGCCTCTCTGACTACTTGTGATCTCTCTCTGTGTCAAATAAATAAGTAAAATATTTTTTAAAAACCTATATAAATGATATATTCATTTTTATTCATACCCATAATCTTGTCTACCTTGTTTCCATATCCCTATATTTTACATCCTTCTCAATCCTCCTGGTAAATGACCTGCCCATTAGCTTCTGGAGTATCATTCCTGTGTTTCTGTCAACAAATAAGCATAAATATGTATAATTTTCCCCTTATATATATATAAAATATATCACACTATCAGTATGCTTTTACAGCTCTGAAGTCTCTTTTTGAGTGAGATATATTTTTGTTTTCTATACATTTTTTATGGAAAGTAATTTCTGAATGGAATTTTGTGCTTGCCCCCCATTTGGCCTCTTGGGCTTCCAGTCCACAATCAGGTCTTATAAGTTTCATTTCTCCATCTCCATTGTAATATAACCACTTTCACAAATCTAACTGGGGAGCCAGCATGCAGCTTGACTCAATTCCTGGTAATGAGGTAATGTTTGTAGATCCTCTTTCTACAGCAGTGAATTTTTGTTTTATTTCTGATCCATAGAGATGTTTATATTGGTTTAGATTTCAACTATACCTTTTGTTTTCCCTCTTTTATATAGTAATTATTATTGTGGCTACTTAGAATAGAAGGAACATGATAAAAAGATAAATTTACTGCATCATCTTAACAAGAAATATAACCACTATTTATTATGTCTTTCCCTCATTTAGCATATATAGGTTATTTCATTATTATTAACAACATTTTAATGAACATTCTTATACATACATTTTATATACATATCTCATTTTTTTTCTTTAAGATATATTTCTGTAAGTGAAGTTACTAGGTAAATGAGTAATTGGATTTTCAAGACCTTTGAAAGGCATTTTGCATTCTCATATTTCTCCAGAATTATTGCACCAATTTATATTCAAACCTACTGTGAAAAACAGTATCAACCCTTGGCTAACACTACTTTGAATTATTTTTTTGGAAATTGGTAAGTAGAGTATCATTTTGATCATTAATTAAATTTTCTAGGGATGCTTTAATAACATTTAATTATTCTTTTGGCATTGTCCTCCTCTCTAAGCAGAATTATTCACAGCTTTTATCAGGAAGTTCTGTAGCCAGTTACTTAGTGTCTGTCTTCACAAGTTGGCAGTCTGTAGCATAAGGGCAGTGGTCCCGTTTATTGAACACTGATTCCCCTATGTTTGGCATGGAGTAGGTTATCAATATAAATTATTTGAATTGATAAATCCACAAATTCAAATGAGGAAATCATTGGACTGTGTGTCTTAGATTAGTTCTCATTTGTTAACATTTTTCTCTTTCGTGATCTCCTGGTTCTCCCTTTTTACTTTATTTTAGTCAGTGGTAGAGTAAGATTTTAACTTTTGTAATAAGGCTAACTTAGTTTTCTATCTGTTCTATCTTTGTTATTATTGATAGTGATGATGCTTTTTATTTTCTCTTTTTTCTTTTCTTCCCTTCTTTCAGATTAAGTGAATATTTATTAGAATTCCATTTCATCACCTCTGTCAGCTTCATATGTTAACAGTTTTCCTAAGTATTACAATATACATCTTTAATTTATTACAAGATGACTATGAGTTAATATTTTGCCACTTCACATATAATGTAAGAATGTTAGAGCAATATATTTTTACTTACCTTCACCTAGTTCTTGTGCCATTGTTTTATTTTACTTCTACACATACTAATCCCCAAATACACTGTTGTTATTTTTACTTTGAGGAAATTAGAACTTGAAGAAAATTACTTATCTACATATTTAATATTTCTGCACTCTTGATTCCCTAGTGTAGGTTTGAGGATGTATTTTGTATCATCTTTCTTCAGCATTAAGAACTTCTAATATTTCTTGTAGTTAAGGCTTTTGGCAATGAGTTCTCTCTGATTTTCTTATGAGAAAAATGCCTTTATTCTAACATTTTTTAAAGAACATTTTTCCTGGATTTAGAATTACAGAATATAAGGGGTTTTTTTCTCCTTTTTTTCAGTTCTTTAAGGAGAACTCTTTCTATTGTATTTGAAGTTAAGAAGTCATTAATCATTGTTATTATTGTTCCCCAGTATGTACATTGTCTGTTTTACTGACTGCTTTTAAGATTTTTTATTGTTGTTCATCTTTTGTTTCCACTAATTTGAGTGTGATTGTGTTTTGTTCTGTGTGGGACTTATTTACATTCTTGGATCTTTGAGTTCATGTTGTTTTATCCTATTTGAAAAAATTCAACTATTTCTTTAAATATTTTTCTACCCAATCTTTCTTTACTCTTTTTCTGGGACTTCAGTTCACATATATTAGCCTATGACTTATTTTCCTGCAGGTCTTTTTAAATGTCTATATTTTAGTTTCTCTCTATTGATCATTTTTATTGTCCCATCTTTAAATTCACTGGTAATTTCTTCTGTAGTATCCAGTCTCCTGTTAAGCACATTCATCAACCTTTTTTATATTGTAAATTCAGTTTTTTAGGTCTTGAATTTCTGTTTGGTTCTTCTTTATGCTGTCCCTTTCTCTATTAATATTCTCCCATCTGTTCACTCATTATGTTCTACTTTTCTTTTAAATTCTTAAACATATTTATAATAACTTTTTTTTTTTTAAAGATTTTATTTATTCATTTGACACAGAGAGAGAGATTACAAGTCGGCAGAGAGGCAGGCAGAGAGAGAGGAGAGAGAAGGAAGCAGGCTCCCTGCTGAGCAGAGAGCCCGACGTGGGCCTCGATCCCAGGACCCCGGGATCATGACCTGAGCCGAAGGCAGCGGCTTTAACCCACTGAGCCACCCAGGCGCCCTTTATAATAACTTTTAAAATATTTATTAATTAATTCCAGTGTCTTGACCATATTTAGATCCATTTGCCTTGATTTGGCTGTTCCCCTTTGGTGATAGGTCACATTTCTCTGCTTCTTTGCATGAGTAGTAAATTTTGATTGAATGCTGAATACTATGGATTCTTCATTTTGAGAATTTGGATTTTGTTGTCCCTTAAACAACATTGAGTTTTGTTCTGGCAGGTAGTTAATTTACTGACAGATGAACATAATCCTTTCAAGGCTTACTTTTAAAACTTTGTTATAGCCATTCTAGAGTAGACTTTATTCTAAGTATAAGGTAGTGCTCTTTATAAGGCATGGTTTTTCTAGGTCCTCAATTTGAATTCCTGGAATGTTGAGCATTTTCTCTCCCCTTTGGCTACTCAGATGACATATCTTTCAGTACTGTGCAGCTTCTGTAATCTTTACTCAGTTTATGGTTTCTCAGCACCTGTTTAATGCCAGGCATTACAGGATCTTTTTGTCGGCATGGAAAACATTTTACTAAGCTAAAGACTTAAAAGAAACCCTATGCAGGTTTCTTGGAATAACCTCTTCTGAACTATCTCCTTTCTGATCGTCTGCTCTGTAAATTTCAGCTCCTTTAGCAGCTCTGAATTTTGACCTCAACCTCTTCAGTTCAGATAGGTCTGTCTTTATTTGGCTCCTTCTCTTCTCTCAGGTCAGAAAGTACCTCCAGGCAGAAAGTCAGAGAAATTGTCTGGCTCACCTCATGATGTTTCTGTTTTCTTGGGGAATCACAATCCTCCATTGCCTGTTGTCTGAAATCTGAAGTGTTGTTTCATATATTTTGTCCAGCTTTAGAGTTATTAATGGCAGTTGGTCTTATCAAGTACCAGGTACTCTGTATGGTTGGAATCAGAAGCCTTTGTCATTGTAAATAATTCTGGCAGACTACTATGCAGATGTGAAAAAAGTTAGAGATATTTATATGAACCAATGTAGAATTATTTCCAGAATATACTTTTAAATGAAAAAGCAGAGTGCTAAGGAATATCTTTAATATACTCTCTTTCATTTAAGAAAGAAGGAGAAATAAAAATATATACAGGTATTTCCTCATTATGCAAGAGTCACAATAGGAAGGGTAAGTCACTCATTAATGATACTGATTATTGATTATTTACAGAGTATGATTACACTGGAATAAAATGAGCAGGAGGAGAGCACTTTTTGAATCTTACTTTCATATACTCCTGGATTTTAAAATTACATTGTTTCACATTTAAGATCTAAATAGTGAAGGGGGTGTGCCAGGGTGGCTTAGTTGGTTCTGTGATGGACCCTTGGTTTCTACTAGGGTCATGATCTTGGGGTTGTGGGTTTCAACTTCACATTGGCTCCACAGTTAGCACAAGTCTGCTTGGATTCTTCTCCCCTCCCATTCTTTCCCCCTCTGCTCCTCACTCTGCTTGTCCTCTCTCTAAAAATAAATAAATAAATAAATAAAATCTAAAAAAAAAAAGACAGGAATTCAAAATGGAACACAAACAACCAAATGAGCCTTATTACAAATGAATGATATAACCATCTTAAAGGAGAGAGAGAAAAGAACCTAATTTAGTTTGACAAAGTATTTGAGTGTAATCACTAAGGTTACTGGTAAAAAGATGAACTATTAATTAAGTTTGTTTTTTATAGGGCTAAGAGTGATTTCAAAACTGCTTTATGTGTTTTCAAAGATTGAGTAAATCAATATATGGTGGATAAATCAAAGAAGCAAGTTCAATAAGTCTCTTACTCTCTGTATCTCTCTGTCTTTCTGTGTATATGTGTGTATATATACACATATACACACATACATTATATACACCATATATATGATTTCTTGGCTCTGTCTGCTGACAGGGACCCGAAGCAAGATGTTCAGTAAGAATGAATGCAGGTAGGCTGCAGGTTTAGGCTTCTCATTACAATTCTCCATCAGATGAAACCAAATCTACTTGGAGGAATGGCTGAGTCCAAGGCTGGGGCAAAGAAAGAAAGTATAAGAGAAGTCTGGGATATCTTGCTCTGCCAGAAAGTAAGAAAGTCCTCAAAACCTAATGGGGATATTTCAGGACACAGTAGCTAACTTGTTACAAGGAAATCCCAATGGCCAATTTAGGACAATTTGAACAACAAAATAAATAAATACAGTAACAGATTATAAAACAAAGAGTAAAAGAAAATCCATGAGTTTATACTGGTAAAATATGTGAATGAATGAATAAACAAATGAAGGAGACAAGAGAAGAGGATGTTTTTACCTTATAGGAAAATGCCAACTGACGAGTATAGAAGGAATGAAGGAATTAGAAAACCACCACTGGCAACCTCCATAATAATAATTGTCTCAAGCAACAGTGATTGATGAATGCTAAAACTAGTGAGTGGAAATGAGTGAAACACAGGATGTATCTAAATTCAAAGTATCTTCTATGAGATTCTTATTACTGACTCATGGAAAATAATAACCTCACAGTGTAGAAACCTGGCAGAACCATCTTAACCAAGTGATCAGAGGTAACATTCCAGTCAGTGGGAGAAACTGACAGCATGTGCCTTCTGATAATGTCATAATGAGAAGCACCTACATTCACTTCTGTGGTGATTTTGTGAAATATTTATGACCTGAATTTAATCAAAAGGAAATATTAGCCAAACCCAAATTAAAGACACTTAAAAAAATGTCTGTCTAGTACTCTTCAAAATATCAAGGTCTTAATAGACAATGGAAGACTATGAATTGTTCCAGATTAAAGGAAACTAAAAATACATAAAAAATAATGTAATAAATGATTCTGGATTGAATCCTCAACCAAAACCTAATGACATTAGCAGAATAAGTAGTAAAATTTGATTAAGGTCTATATATTAGATAATAATATTGTGTCAGTATTATTTTCTTGATTTGTATCACTGTACTATAGCTATTATAATATTAACATTTTGGAAATCTGTGTGTGAGGAACATAGTATCCTTTGTTCTATTTCTGCAACATTTTAGAAGCCTGAAATTATTTGAAAATGCATTTTAAAATTAAGAGAAAAATGTAAAGCAAAAAATAAATAAGGCCAATATGTTTGTGTCATCTTTAATTTTTAAATATTTCTCCCTTTTTTGATTCCAGTACTTTTCCCTCATCCTATCTTTCCTCAACCCTTCTTTGATTCACTCTTTCTCTTGAGATCATCTAAATTCTGGAGCTCAGTGTCAGAAACCTTCCTAAATTGGCTTTTGCTTACCTTTCCTGCTTTATTTTTCACAACTTCTGCCTTGTGTTTCTACAATATTAGTTCTGCAACAACTTCATTATGACTTATTGTTATATGACTTTGCTCATGTCTCAACTTACATTTCCACAGTGTTCTTTGCATGTCTCTAATACTTCACACTTGAATTGAAATGATTAGTTTATGTAATTGTCTCACCTACTTTAAGTTCCTTTAAGGTCTTTAATAGTAAGTGTTACTTATGTTTATTGAACTGAATCTCTTCTGAATTTCCAGAGCACTTTGACGACTTAATTTTTGATGGTCAAGCCCTTACCTGATTTTATAGTAACTTTTGTATATATCTTATTTCTTTTTTTGCATTAAATTTTTTTTGTGGTTTATAGACCAAATCGTATTTGTGCTTTCCTTATAACACCTAGTCAATGCTTTGAGTTTAAGGAATATTTGTTGAATCAAAAAATAGTCTGAGAACCTTTCTTGATAATCGGTACTCTCTTCTCTTGAGCACTTAGGTAGTGCCTACTTTTTTCTTCCTGTCCAGCTTTTCAAGAACCCTTAGGCCTTTATCTTTAGGGCTGTTATAATGGTGTTTACTTTTCTCTCAGAAAAAAATTAATTTAAATTCACTGGTTATTTTAAAGATTCTATAAAGCAGCAGTATGTTGTTTCCTATGACATGTTTCCTATGAAAGAATATCAACCTTACACTTCTGTAGTTTGCAAGTTTCCTATATCTGAAGAGGATATAATAAAATGAAGTATAACTAGCTGCTCTATAAATATATAGGCCAGAAAATATTAATAGGACTGGCTACTCCAAAGCACACAGAATATGCCTCAGGCGAATCTATACAGTTCTTATTTCTAGATGAACAGGTAGTGCTTCCTAGTGGCTCAGCAACACAGAGCTTGTTTTCCTTACTTTTTGAACTTTATAAGAACTTTTGGTTCTTGAAAGGACACAGATTTTGTGCATGGCACTCACCAGTACCAACATATTTTTTCAAAAAAAAATTCAGGTTTGAGAAGAATGGTATCAATTGTTAAAGATGCAAACAGTTAATTCAGATGAGTACATTTACTTTACAGAAGAGTTCCAGAGTTCATAAAAATTTACTATAAGATTCTTTTTTAAAAACATTTTTTATTTATTCATTTGAGAGAGAGAGAGAGAGATAGAGACAGAGAGAGAGAACACGAGCAGAGGGGAGGGTTGAAGGGAGAGGGAAAAGCCGACTCCTCGTTCAGTGCACAATGCAGGATTCTGTCACAGGGCCCCAGGATCATGACCTGAGCACAAGGCCAGCTCTTAACTGACTGAGCCACCCAGGTGCCCCTTTAAGATTCTTTTAAATAGAAAACTCTTCTGTTATATATAAAATGTATATCCATGTAAGTGAAGTTGGTAAATATTTATCAGCACATATTGTGTAATGCAGAGTACACCTGTGTAAACATGGTGTATTAAATTTAATACATATCTATGCACATTTATTTTGTTCAGACACATAAAGGATATAAAAATAGCAATACACTCATTGCCTTCAAGGAGCTTAACATTTACTTGACTGGATTAGAAGAAAACACAAGTAATGCTAAGTTTATTTTTCCTTTTGTTTATACTGTGGGTTTTTATTGAAAGAAGTGAGGTGGACTAATTATTACTAAAGATGTAAAGGAGAAGTATCCTGAGGGGATCAGAGAATGAGGGTGCCCAGCTAGTTGAAGGCAGAGGATCAGCACAGGCTTTGTAGAGGAGGGGAGGCATATGAGTAGTCCTTTAAAAACCAGGTAGTGGCTTTATCAGAAATGGGGTACCCAGGAGTAGAAGTGGGTTCTGAAAGAAAAAAATCTTTATTTTTTGAGGGAGAGAGAGCACAAATGAGTGTGAGCAAGTGGGGTGGGGGCAGGGGCAGAAGGAGAGGGAGAGAGAGTCTTAAGCAGACTCTGCACTGAGCTCAGAGCCCCACTGTGGGGCTCGATTTCACACCCTGAGATCAGGATTTGAGCTGAAATTAAGAGTCGGCCACTTAATCAATTGAGCCACCCAGGCACCCGCAAAATGATTCTGTTTATATTGAACAGATTTGAGGTACAAATGTGATTTTGAAGGAAATACAAGCAAACAATTGAAAATGTAGGACTAGCAATTAGGAAAAAAGGTCCTCTAGAATTTGAGAGTCTAAATTTGAGAGTCATTTGGGAGGGAGTATTGAGAGAAGAGGCAGAGGAAAGGAATTTTGGAGTAACATTTGAGTGCAGGGAATAAAGTGAAGAGGAAATGAAGTAGAAGAGGCAATTGGAAAGGTGGGGTGTAAACTAGGAGAGAGATGTGTTTCTGAATATAGAAGTAAGAATTACAAAAAGGAGGAAGTAGTTAATATGAAATGCCAGAGAAAATGCAAGACAATGAGAACTATAAGAAAGTCAAGGAAGATAGAAAACAGAGAGGACTGGAAGATACTTGATGAGTTTTTTTTTTAAGATTTTATTTATTTGACAGAGAGAGACACAGTGAGAGAGGGACTACAAGCAGGGGGAGTGGGAGAGGGAGAAGCAGACTTACTGCCAAGCAGGGAGCCCAATGCAGGGCTCGATCCCAGGACCCTAGGATCATGACCTGAGCTGAAGACAGACACTTAACCACTGAGCCACCCAGGTACCCCAGTAATTGTTGAGTTTAGTATTTAGGGCAGAAGAAAGGACAAAGTTCAGAGATTAAAGTAGAAGTCACAAACTGGCTGTCCTTATGTAGACTCCAGCCTCAGTTTATATTTTGTTTGGCCCATTCTGTGTTAGCTCACATGGTATTTAAAAAACACATGATTTTTTTAAGACTTTATTTATTTGTCAGAGAGAGAGAGAGAGAGAGAGAGAGAGAGAGAGAGAGAGAGAGAAAGGGAGGGAGGGAGCACAAGCAGGGGGAGCAGCAGGCAGAGGGAGAAGCAGACTTCCTGCTGCACAAGGACCCAATGTGGGTCTATTTCAAGACCCTGGGATCATGACCTGAGCCAAAGGCAGATGCTTAAGCAACTAAACCACCCAGGCACCCCTAAAAAATACATAGTGTTGTCAACATTTAAAAATCAAGATATTTTACATAGAAGGTCAGACTTCCAAGTTCTCTTGAAAATTCAAACATCTGGCAACACTGGGTCTGGGTTTCCTCATTGCGAGGAAAGTGTCTGGAAATGACTAGAGATTACAGCCCTTAGGGAATGAACTGTCCATTTTGCAAAGGATCATCCATCTCTTCTTACATATTTCTTGCAACTGGCTCACTTTACTTCTTTTGACCACTTGGAATCATTTGACATTTTGACATCTGTATCAGTGGTTTTCAAACTAGGATATGTCACACTCACACCAGAAATACAGATTGCAGGATCCTATCCCTACTGTTTCTGATTCAGCAGGTCAGGGCAAGACCCAAGAATTTGTCTAAGAAGTCTCCAGGTGATGCTGATGGGGAACGGTTCAAGGGTAAGTGAGTGGTAAGGAAGTGGTTCAGGAGTTTAGTGTATTGTTAGATACATGGACTCCGCATTTAGAGAGAGCTAGGTTCTCTGTTTTTCACCCAGGAAATAAGGATGATAGTGTTTACTTCAAAGGTTTTCCTTTTTAATCTAAATGAGATAATGCATATAAAGTATGTTTCAGTATCTTCGAAGCAGGACATATCTAATTACAACTTTTCATTAAATTATTCAATTGCAGTTAAGTCTTTTAAATCTTTAAAGAATATTGATTCTGGGGAAAAGGTTGGAGATAGATTGCTAGTTTTGGAAAAAAGTGATCAAGTGTCTTTATTTTATCTTTTTAAGGAATGAAGGAAGTCTAAAAGTGTAGAATAAAATTACTATTTCCATGAGAGCTAAATTGATGGGACGTTACCAGTTGAAGAAATAATGGTGGAGATATGAAAGCATAGAAAGTCAGTCATGGTATTGAGATTCAAGGAAGTATATATGGAACACCAACTGGAATGAGGTAGGAAAGTTGTAGATTCATAGCATCTAACCCAGCTGTGGGATGGTTGATAAGGAGGAAGGAGACTCTGCAGTGAAGATAATCTCCATATTTTAGATGACACCTAGCTAGCGAGTGGAGATAAAAGGATTATAACTCATTTCTTCCATACTCTAAAACCCACGCTCTTTCTTTCTAAACATAATGCTTTCAAAGCCCACACTTTACTGTTAGACTGAATACTCTTGCTTGTCTGGATAACTTCTCATCTTTAGAGTTCCCATTAGATAGATGGGAGGATGGAGAAATCCATGGAAGATAGATAATATATCATATTGATTTTGATATCCAGGAATTAACAAATGAGTTAATAAATATTAACAAATAAATATTGAATTTCCAGGGTATAGATAGATACATTTTTAGAGAATAATAAATATTAATAACAATACTTAATGCATATTGTTTAGTAGATGATAAAATAAAGATTAAACTAGGTGAGAATATGGATGCCTGGATGGAGGAACAAATAAACAAAAAGGAAACAAGGGCTCTTATCTGACTTAGAATGAGGATACCCAGGTATCCTCTGCATCAGAAACATATAGTCCTTTACTTTGTGGTCAGCCTGGAATGGTGGCTGTGCTGCCATGCTTTGTCTGACAATGGATCCAGGCAACAATAGTGGCAGTGCAGGCTCAATCAGATTGATTTCAGATGGTTTCATCAGGACCTTACAGTGGGCATCTACAGTTGGCAGCCCTGATTTGTATAGTTCATGACCCCAGGAAGGAGTATGTTTAATTTGCCAGTCTCTAGTGTTCTCACAGAACAGACAAAACTTTTAGGCCATTGACAATACCCCAAGAGTCAGTGAAAATATAACAGCATTTATCAGGAAGCACAATGACCAGAGCTATGAGGATGACCTTGAGTTCTTCCACCTAATTGGAGGAACTTCCATTTCCAGTTCTGCATACCTGGAACTAAACACAAATAGCATCATCCCAATGAACACCACTAGCTTCAGTTTAGTGAAACCATTAATGAAGTAGGTCCAGGCATTTAGTGAAACCTGTGAATCCATGACCCTATTGAGACAGCAGCTTTGCCTCAGGGGATGTTGAGTGGAGGGTACTTCTCTTTACCAGAGGTTCTAATCAACCTCCCTCACTCACAAAGACTTGTAGTTCAGAGGTGTCAGTAAGGTTGTGAGGCTGCAAAGACAAAGAGCCTGTCACAGCTTGCAGAGCACCTCCAATAAAGCCAGTTGGTTTGGGCCTTACTTTAAGTATGCTGATTTGTGCCCTAGCTGATAAAATATCCAAGTAAGATCATACTGGCTCCAATAGTCAGAGTCTAATAAGGTGATGTGCTTCTTTTTTTTTTTTTTGATGGTTGAGGCTAAAAAGATAGAAGTATCTCCTTGACTGCTGGCGGGAATTTGCTCAGCCAGCCTCTCAGTTTTGTCAGTTTATTATCCACTCCTGCTAGCTGAGGCTTCTGGCTTGCCAAGCAATTAGACCTCATCTTAGTTAACAATTTGAACATCAGAAAAGTAAAGCCACTCATACTAAATCTTGATGGCAAATAGAAGAAGAATTTAGGTATTGAGGAAGTACTGTAAACATGCTGGAAGCCTTGCCATGTGAATAAAAATTGGTCTTGGACCTTGAGTGCCAGTAAGATAGAACAAAGATGTTGGAAAGGGAACATACCAAGGGCCATTAGTCAGTGCAGTGGGTTTAGTTACAGTTACGTGTTTGGAATAGTTGAGGCAGTGGGATCAACAGCAGAATCAATAATCCACTATGAGCCTCCAGATCCTATTAGCCAAGCCTAATGCTTGGCTGTTGTTCTAAGATACTGTATCTTGGATTACTATCCCTGCTGCCTTTAAGTCCTTAATGTGACGATTTCCTTTTTTCTCCTAAGATTCTCAACTTTTTTTGTGGGACTACCAGGAGAAAATAGAGAAAAAAATTGGAAGGAATCATTTATGTGTTCTGTTAGTATTTCTTTACATATAGCTATTCTTTACCAAGAGAATACCCTCTGGACTATCTGAGAATTTACAATGAAATGTTAATGCCAATTATACATTCAGCAGTGAAAACCACACAAGTGTTACACTGAGTTGGCCCAAAGGACCCCATACACAAGGTCATTTAGTTTTCCTGCTTCATGGTAAACCATGCCCAAAGCCAGTCAGCTGAATTCTTCTGCCCCTCCTTCTGCCATCTCATGGAACCTAGCGGGTTGTGATTTGGGTGACTCTATGCAACAGATCTGTAAGAGTTTGAGTGCTTGCCCTCCTAGAAGTTCTCCAGAATATTTCTTTGGGTGTGTATGACCTTCATTCCCTCTTTGGAGCAGGGAAACTTTAACTTCATTCTTAATCATCTTTTTCCTTAAAGCATCTGAGGTCAGTATAACAGGGAAGGGAAGGACCACAAGTCATGGAGAATGAAAGCAGCTCTGTGCAGTAAGAAGACACATTTACCTGTGATTTTGAGGGGTGTGTAGGTGGTTTGCATCTCAGTGAAAATGGACTAATACTGTTTTTGGGCCAACTGAAGTCCTATAGTGGCAGCAAAGTGATCAGTACTGCCAATCTAAAGACTGGCATGTGAAACATATGCTTCCCCAGGGCACAAACTGTATGTGTCTGCATCACTCATGTAGGTGCCCATAGGGAGGCCCTGATGAGACTAATGGGAATCAAGTTGCTGACTGAGCCTGCATTGCTACAATTATTGCTTGCATTCATTGTCATACTGAAAATAGCAGCATATCGACCAATCCAGACTGAGCAAAAAGTAAATGACTATATTTCTGGTGTAGAAGCTACCTTGGTATTCTCAGATAGTTGAGCTTGACATTCCTCGTAGCCAGATTGGAACCCTGTTCCCTCTTTGTTCCTTCCTTTAAGTGTTCATCAATTTACCTAATTTAATCTTCATTTTTTCATTCATTAAACAAATATTTATTAATCTCTGGAAATTAATAAATAATAAGATATAATAGGACAGACAGATATATAAACATGTGATTTATAATGCAATATGTTAATCACAATGGCTGATGTAAGCTATGGGAATGGAGAAGAGGAGCATCTACAATAGACTAGAATCAGAGAAATCTTGGTTTCTGCTCATGATAGTTGCATATTTCTCTCCTTTCATAATCAACACAGGTACATTGCTCTATAACTGTAGTCTGAAAAAGAGTGGAAACTTCTGCTCATCCAGAATGGATCTTGGGAATTGAGGGTAATTGGTAAATTGATGAGGATAGTCCCACCATCAGGGGATAGTCATCAACAACCAGGGCACCATTTGGGAGCTGTCTTTGGGTTTATTTCCCAGTACTTGGCCTGGAACCACTTTGTAAATTCCTTCATTAATAGATATTAAACTGGAGGATCATTATTAAGCAGTTGAACATAAATTTCATTAACACGTTGCCTACCAAGTCCCAAAGACATCCCAGAAATCCCTTTCATCAGTCTTCAATTCTCTGATCCTTTCTCTTCCAGAAAACCATGACTGTCAGCATTCTGTCCTTGTCACCACAATTGTCAAGAACTGTGAAGGGGCTAAGATTTTACCCTACTTGTAATCTAAGAATCCTGACACAGTTTCATGAATGCCTGAATGTCAGAAGACTCCTAGGACAAAGACAAGGGACTTTATTATTTACCACTGTAGCAGTAGCCTGACAGCAGTTTCTCAAGCCCCAGTTCCTATAGGGCGATGCAAAATTGGCCAGGTGATGTATTCCCATGCAATGGAGAATAACCCTTAGTCCAGGAGCGGAGATTTTTTACAATGGTCAGTAAGCAAACTTATCTTCTACTCTGGAAGTAAATATTTTTATCATCCAAAGCTGTGGTTATACAAAGATCCTTGTAAAGATAATCCATAATGAAAATAGTCAGTGCCTCTGCTAATTCTGAGGGCTCCAACAAGTACCACAGAGTAGAGATTCCTGCAAGTATGGGAATTTACACAAGATGAAATTGACCCTTCTATGTTCATCTTCCTATTAATCATGTTCAGCTTTTACCAGATCATCAAGTTATACTTGAATCATCCAAGTTTAACAGTCCCTGGTGAAAAGCTTTGAAATTTATAAAACCTTGCCTTTGAATAACTGTCCCATTTTATGTTTTCTCTTTGGGAGCAATATAAAAATGGGTTATACAGTGCATTCACATTCTAAAATTGACATAAGGAATACTGAAAAATATTTATTTGGGTCGTAGACATTTTAATGTGCATGTTAAAAGTTTGAAAAACATTTAATTCACATTGCAGAGAACAAATAGGAAAGTATTGCTTTCTTAAATTTTTTTTTTTTAGCTTACAGGTTGCAGTGGACTGAAGGAAAATGCTTCATGTATTGAGCAAAATAAAGACAATCCATGTTTTGAAAATGAAACTGACAAAAAGACAAGAGTAAGTGTTAGAGTGTTTTCTTTGTTTCTATGTTTAATGGGCAAGATATGTTTTGTTCTCTGTGAAGTGTAACCTAATTTCGCCTGGTTAGTCTGTTGGGTTCTCCTGCTACTGAGTTGACATTGACTGTGTATCATTTTGAACAGTTGTTGTGTTTTCACTTTGAGAATTTTGCGTTCTTTGTGTGTTTTGTCGTATATTCTTAAGTTGCTGGTACTCACACGACCGTTTGGTAAGCTACTTCACTTCTCCTCTCTTCTCCCGTCTGGTTCAGGACAAAAGAAGAATGCTCACATGACACCTTAGTAGTGACTTTTAGATCCTATTGGAGTTTTTTGGCAATAGCTTCCCCTAAGCAATCTGAAATCTACTTCAATCATACTTTTTCATGGTTGTCATGTGTATTTATTCAAGACAGGGAATCCCAATCAATCATCTATACAGTAAAGTTAAAGAGATCATAGTGCTTTAGATGATGAAATCAAGAACTTGAATCTAAGGAAAGTATGTGTATTTCCAACTACAAATATTTTATTAATCAGTAAACTCAGATTTATTTCTGATCAATTGCCACAACTTGATCCTTATTTATTATAGCCCAATGATATAAACTGGGGTTCCATTCTCCATTTTATTAATAAAGACACCAAATTTAATCATGAAAACAAAAAAAGTAAATCATGATTATTTTTACGAACATCTGATTAGTATTTAAAGCACATATAAAATTATTTTGGGAGATGATTTCCTAAGCATTAGCTTTATTGAGACTTCTTGAAATATGCCTTCAATGATGTTTCTTCTTGTCTTCTGAATTTTCTGTTAGTAAGCAGGAGCAGTCTTCATTATGGCTCTATAAGCCTTCAAGTTTCTTTCAGATATGGGGTGGTATGTCTACTAAATGGTAAATGTCAGTAAAGCACAGTTTTTTGTTGATTATAATTTATAACCTGGGCTGCTTTCTGTCATTGCCAATTCGTTGAGCCTCTTAATGTTGACTTGATGTTTGAATTTGGGCAAAGTTCTGAGTCAGTCGCAATTACAAATTTTCATCATTATGATGTGGAGTCTGGAGAGAATGGTCAAGAAAGAATTTTTCAGATATTTTGCAGTGCAACTTAGTACCCGTGGGCAGAAAAAGCCTGCACTTTTGCTATATGAAACTAGTGGTTATATGCTTAATGCTCAAGGGGGAGGGGATGTGCAGGGAATATTAGATCATAAATGTCTTCTTCAAATTTCTACTCATAAAACTCCTTTCACAAGATTTCTCTGGTGCTTATCATTCAGCTCGATATTAGCTATTGGTAAGATATACGGGCAGGTATGAGGTCCTTTAAGAATGTAGCAGCCAGTACCTATTTGATCCTTATCAAAGCTATGCAGCCTATAAATCAGCCTTCTGGGCTAAAGGTGAACATTTTTCTGCTTCTATTCCTCATCAGTGACTATGAGGAATTTAGTTAACATAAGAAAGGTTGTATGGTGAATTGCACTTCCCTTTGTAAGGAAACTATGGAACCTAGAGCCAAATTTAACTAGTGAATACTTTGCGGAATACCTCTATAACGGTATTGTCTCCTCTGCTGAAAAATGTTCTTAACATAAAATCTGTTATTCAAACTATTTGAGACTGTAATAATATTCTAAATGTGTTTCCAGGAAAGGAAGTCATCTGAGTTGGCATTGGCTCTATTTTTCTCCAAAAGGCAAGATGGAGGGTGAATGTCCATACTAGACTCATGAATACTTAGAAAACAGATTTTTAGACTTCCTGACTGTCCAAAGGATATTTGTATTCTTGCTTCCTGAAAATGAAGTCATCAGGACTTACTAGGATACAAATGTGCCAACTTGTCAAGCAGCTAAATTAAGTAAGTGCTAGCAAATACACTAAGAAAACTTTTGTGTTTTTATCATGGGAAAATATATTGCTAGCTGATGCTATTTAAACTCTGGAAGCTTTAGTTTTTTAATCTCACAGGTTAGTTATGAGATTTTAATGAGATTCTAAATACAAACATGTTTTATACTACCTGGCAAATAGTAGATTTTTTTCCTATTGAAATAAATTTCAAATCTTATATTTGTTTTATTAAGGTGGCAGACTCTGTTACAAATAGTTATTAGGGTTTCCTTGGGTCCATATCTGTATTACATAACTAGGTCTATACCATTTTCTTTTGGCTGGAAAACATTTGGTCAAGAAGAGTCTCCTGCCTTGATTTCTACTTGTCGCTGTTCAAAATAAGTTCTGATTAAATTAAAGTGAGCATCAGTGAGAAATTCTTGATTATCTTAAGAAGAAAATTAATTATATCACAAGCAAAAGAAAAGTTATGATTATAGTAAGAACATGTTACTGTAGCTATTTAGTTCATAGACAATTCTTCAAAGGCTGTTGACAGTAAACCACAATTTGGAAATCACAATTCTTTAGATCTATTAAATATTACACAGGACTTTGGTTTCTTCATCTTCATAATTAGGGTGTTAGATCAGATTATTTTTAAGGATTCTTCCAGATCTAAAGTCTAATCATTATGTGGCAGTCGATAGCAAACAAATTATATCGTATAAATAGAGTGCACCAATAACACAAAGTATGTTAGCCAGTAATAGCTAATGAGCCCCACACAAATTTAGACTTATGTAATAGACACATAGCTAGAACAATAAACAGGAACATCTTCATTAGGCCACGTTAGTTTGAGAAAATTTCAACCACCCAGGTCACGGGCCAGTGATTATTTTTTATTTTTTTAGTTTTTAAGGCTTTTGTTTATTTATTAGAGAGAGAGAGAGAGAGAGAGAGAGAGAGAGAGAGAGAGAGAAGTACAAGCCCGGGGAAGGAACAGAGGGAGATGGAAAAGCAGACTCCCTGCTGAGCAGGGAGCCCTATGTAGGATTCGATCCCAGGACCCTGGGATCATGACCAGAGCTGAAGGCAGATGCTTAGCCAACTGAGCCACACAGGCACCCTGGGCCCATGATTCCTAAAGTGTGGTCCCTCAACAACCAGCATTAGTATCCTCTAAAGACTTGTCAGAAAAATTAATTCTTAGGCTGTTCACTTCAGATCAGGTGAATCAGAAATGCTGAGAGTGGGACCCAGACATCTGTATTTTAATAAGCCCTCCAACTGATTCTTAGGTTTGCTACAATTTGAGAACCACTACTATGAGTAGTAAACCTCTGGACTTCCCTCTAAAGAGTCACTTGACATCTTTTCTGTCACATGCTTTAAGCCAGTCAATTTAGGGAAGACCTAGAAAGCAATTTGAGGTTTTATAAGGCAATTAAGATAGAAGAAATGCATCATATATACTCTTCAGGTTTCTTTTTTGCAGTTCTCATTTGTTGGTGATCCTCCCCAAAACTCTGTGCACTGATTTTCTAACATCATTCAGAAACATGTTAATGTCTGTATTGCTCTCTACTCTAGTTGCCCACTTTTGACAATGGCTTAATTCATAACAAGCTTCTGGAAACTATTATGCCAGGTGGGAGATGTCTTTCCTAAAAATATTGATCCATACAAATCAGAATCAGAAATAACTTTTTAAAGATTTTATTTATTTTCTTGAGAGAGTGAGAGAAAGAGTGAGAATGAGAGAGAAAGAGCACAGAGGGAGAGGGAGAAGCAGACTACCTGCTGAGCAGGGAACCCAGCACGGGCTTGATCCCAGGACCCCTAGATCATGACTTGAGCTGAAGGCAGCTGCTTAACTGACTGAGCCACTCAGGTGCCCCGGAAATAACTTTCATTTGCTTTCCTATCTTTGCTCAGCAGGGAAACTCCCCCCCTTTTTGTTGTATTTTTAGTGGAATTTCAGTATGTTTGGAGATGCTTTTTGTCATTGTTGAGGTTTAGACAACTGATTTCTGTTCTTTACAAAGTAGTTTTTTCAGTTGCAAACTTTATCTTGCTCCAGTTTCGGGACTTACATGAATCATGGTGTTGCCACTTCTCATATGATGTAGAAAACTCTGAAGTAACAAAGGGCCCTACAGTTTGCAAAATTTATTATAGATGTGTTTTCCAGACTGATGAAATTTTTGTAAATCTAGTAACAAAATTAAAGTTAGGAAATGAAAATAAAGATATCATTGAGAATTCTAGATCTTTACTGATGAAGAAATATTTTAAATTTAATGTGGTTCCTTTATTTTATTATTTCCCTTGAACAATCTTAAATAAGTGGAAGTATCTTTTAGGGCTATGCTCTATGTTCAAATAAATCTAAATAGACAAAAGGTAAAGTTTGGAGATATGGTTTTCTAGAGTCCTAGCGAGAAACAATGAGGATTTTTAATCAGGTCACAGGGAAACGAGGGAACTTTGACAGGACTTGGTGACCAAATAGATTTGAGAGATGGGTGGTTTCAGGATGAAAATGGGGATATTTAGGTTGCCTAATGGATAAGCAGAATGAATTCAATAATGATGTCTTGGGGGCGCCTGGGTGGCTCAGTGGGTTAAAGCCGCTGCCTTCGGCTCAGGTCATGATCCCAGGGTCCTGGGATCGAGGCCCACATCGGGCTCTCTGCTCAGCAGGGAGCCTGCTTCCTCCTCTCTCCTCTCTCTCTGCCTGCCTCTCTGCTTACTTGTAATCTCTCTCTCTGTGTCAAATGAATAATAATAATAAAAAAAAAATCTTAAAAAAAAAACATCTTTAGGGCGCCTGGGTGGCTCAGTGGGTTAAAGCCTCTGCTTTCGGCTCAGGTCATGATCTCAGCATTCTGGGATCGAGGCCCGCATCGGGCTCTCTGCTCAGCAGGGAGCCTGCTTCCTCCTCTCCCTGTCTCTCTGCCTGCCTCTCTGCCTACTTGTAATCTCTCTCTCTGTGTCAAATAAATAAATAAAATCTTTAAAAAAAAAAAATAATGATGTCTTAAATCTGAGATAATGGTGGAACAGCTAAGGGGAAGTATTATTAGAGGTATTGGACAGATTGGTTGAGAACCAAGTGTGATGTCAAAAGTAGGACAGTGTGATAGAGTGAAAAGAGCATAAGGTCCACAGTCAGAGACCACAGTTTATACCTTGGCTCTACCACTAATTAGTCATGCAACCTCAAGTAGATTAAATGGCCTCTATTTTTGTTTGTAAGATGTATATGGTCTCTGTCTTGTAGGGCCACAATAAGGAACAAATGAAACAGTTATATATGAAAGAACTGATAGCTAAGTATTCTCGTTATTGTTCACATTTGGAGACATGACTGGAGAACTAAATGTCTCCTAAAAATATTTTAAGTTTTAGATAATGTTTTGGTTCTTTGGCACTGTAAATCTAATCTAAATCTAACAGATTCCAGCTAAACTTGTGAATTAAAACTGTTTGGTAAATGTATTAAGTGGATACTATGCAAAAACCATAATGGATGGTACATAAAGTTAGGTCCCTTTTAACAAGAGCAGAGAGGTAACTGGGAAGAGAGAAATTTGAGTATAAGAAACATATCAGACTGACAAGGAATCATGATTTAAGGTTAAGTCATAATTGGAGGCCAGAGAACTTGGGTCATTGTCTTTGTACTCTGATTACTTGGGAGTTCTTGGACAAATCACTTGGCCAGTCTGTGCCTCAATTTCCTAATCTAAAGTGACTAGATACTTTATGTTTTCAGTTATATTACATTTATAACACTTTGATAGAATAGAAAAATTATTGTTAGAGAACCCCAACCTTGCCTTTAATTTTTTTCAGATCAAAATATATCTGCTAATGTATTCTATTAAATACCTGCATCTTCTGATTAAGAGTAACTTTGCAGCGTGGTCTATTTCACTATTTACTGTCTTTGACAATATTTATAAGGAATCTTCTTTTCCTTAATGCTACTCAGCCTTGGGAAAGAAGGTTTTTATGTTTGTTTATTTTAGGGAATGAGAGCAGAGTGGAGATTTCCTTGCCTTTATATAGGCACCTTAGATGCTCTCCATGGCCTTTATTTTAAAATGGCTCCAAGTTAATCTTCCTGGAGAACTAAGTTCAAAAATACCAGAGAATCATCCTTTCACCCCAACCCCATACCAACCTCAAGTTTCACAAAGCAAGTCCTACCTGGTGGCTGCCCCCAGGTCTGAAAAAAACAAACACAGAATCAGAAGAGTAAAAGTAATTTTAATAGTAATTTGAATCAATGAGTCTGCTCAGTCTTAAATTTCTTCTACTCCTGCCCTATAAGGGAGAATCTATCATCTCCTGGAAAGCCTCTAGTTATAGGATATATACCACCTCCCAAGGTATTCACTCCATCTGAGCAAGTTTAAATATTGTGTAGGTTTTAAAATTAAACTCATGAAATTCAGACTATTTTAGCATGGAGTATATTTTCTATTTTCTAATATCAGTGAAAGCAAAATGGTAAACTTCTAAGTATCTGGAATTAAAGGGGAATAATCTTTTCTTTTTAATGAGATACTGTAGTTAACTCTGGCTAATTTGGTTTACTAACATAAAATGTAGAATGTAATTACTCCTCATTTTCTGGTTGATGAAGATATTGTGCTTTATCTTTGAGCATCTTGTAGTGCGTCAGTGTCGATGTTCTGCCTATTAAAGAACAATGACTGGACTTCTATACTAGCAATGCAGGAGATCTGGTTTTTGTGTTACCAACTCTGACATATTCATAAAGCAATTTTAACTAGTCAATCCAAATATCAATTTATGGATTTACTAACTGCCTCTATAGCAATACAAATACTACAGAAGTGATATTCTGGTCATTTGATATTTCTGTATTTAGGAACTTAGTTTTTGTTTTGTTTTACTTTACAAATGTTTGATAACAGCAAACCATACTCTGACAGTTTAGAGAATATTCAGATATAGAGGCCTCAAACCAAACATTTGAAGTTTATGGTATTTACTACCTGGATAGATGAGTTAATGATTTTGAAAGTACATCAGATCAGCATCATACCAAAGACGGGATGGAACTTGGAGTAGATGATCAAGCTTCATGACCTGGTTCATCTGCTAAGTCAGTAGAGTGCCCTCCATGCACTAGTTTACCAACTGAATAGCTATATAAATCTGAGCAAGTCAATTTTTCTGAGCCTCAGTTTCATTACCTGTAAAATTATATTTAATTCACTGGCTGTAAATACTCAATGAGAATATGTATATGAATGTGTCTAATTACAGCCTGCCAAATAAAAAGTTAATGCTAAATCTGAAAATTATTCTTTATTTTCTGTATTTATAAATACTATGGTTAGTGTAAACATATACTTAGAAACCAAGTTATATAAAAAGTGATATATTGCAAATTTTGTGTTGGATTCTGATTCTAACCCTGTTTTTTTTTTTTTCCTAAAAAAAGCTTGTCTTGGGGTGCCTGGGTGGCTCAGTCGTTAAGCGTCTGCCTTCGGCTTGGGTCCTGGGATGGAGCCCTGCATTGGGCTCCCTGCTCCATGGGAAAGACTGCTTCTCCCTCTCCCACTCCCCCTGCTTGTGTTCCCTCTCTCACTGTATCTCTCTCTCTGTCAAATAAATAGATAAAATCTTTAAAAAAGATAAAAAAAAGAATGTCTCTGGGATATATCTTACTATTCTTTCAAAAAAGACTTTCACATCTGCTACACATCTGGGCACTGTTCTAAATATTAGTGATATAGCCACGGACAAAACAGATAAACTTCTTGCTCTCAGGAATAAATTTCAAATAGAGGACATAGCAAGATATGAATAAAAAAGGTAATTTCAGATTGTCATGGTTCTTATGAAAGAAATAAATAGGATTACTTAATAGAGGATGACAGAAGGGAATGTAATTTAATTAAGGAGGTCAGTTGGGGAAGGTCTTATAAAGTGCTAACATCTGAGCAGAGACCTGAATGATGAGAAAGGAGACAGCTGTGTGGAAACCCAGGGGAAGAGTGTTTCGGACAGAGGGAACAGCAAATTTAAGGCCTTAAGGAAGAATGAATGTGAAATACTATGTTTGAGAAACAGATAGCAGCAGGTCAGTGTGATGGGATGTAAAAAGGTAGAGTGTGGGAAGGGCAATTAGCAAATACTACAGAGGTGATAATATCAACTTGAAAACAAAATAACATTTCAGATCATATATAGCTTTCCAAATTTGTGACCTATGCACAACTGTTGGGATTACTAGACTCTATCTGACTCATAGCATTGTTTAATAGTAGGAAAAATTAAGCTTTATAAGGAATGTACTTAATGTTCACCAAACATCATATAAACTTTGTGTTTTTTAGGGCAACGGTTTTTATTGAATGTTTTTATCATTTATAGTTTACCACCTGTAATTATCTAAATCTCAAAGCTTGTTTCAATTTGATGATAATAAGGGGGGATGGTTATATGGTTATCAGTAATGTATTTTTCAGTTCACTTACATGATCAAAATTGATATGTAAGTCAAAAAGTAGGGGAAAAGTGAACATTTCTTGATTTTTTTGTGGCAATTTTTGATTCATTCAAAATTTTTATTTAATTTTTATGTTTGCCTTACAAAGAAAACTACATACTTAACATACGCAGAATACAATGACTCCTTCCTTTCATAAATCATTTTCAAGATCTGATACTATACAGATATTTTTTCATCATGGAAACTCTCTAAAAAAGTCAATCCTTTTCTAGTTGATCCTAATTTCCTATTTGCCTCTGGAGAGTTTGGAAATGAGGGCAGGCATTTTGCCATGATCTGCCTGCAGTCTATTTATTTTACTAAGCTAACAAGCTATGCAGATGTCATTTGTGCGCCTGCTGTCCTGAGTATATGGAGAACAGACAGACGGGATAGAAGTCCATGTGGGTGGATTTCTTCAGTTATTTCCCTTGGAGCTAATCTTTCTAACTAGAGGCTATTCCTTCTGGGTTACTCCCAAGGCCCTCATAAGCTGTAACGACCTCAGTATAGGAGCCCAGAGATGTGCCTGTCTTTTTAGGGGGAATGCAAGTTGTTTGTAATTAGTCTGCACAGAGTCCAGGCTACCTGCCACTGGAGAAGGCCTTTCAGTTCTGTGTGTGTCTCACTCTGAGGCTGGACCCAGGGAGGCAGAAACTGCCTCAGGATTTGGGGTATGGAAAGCACATTGCATTCTGGGTTGGAGTAACCTAGGTGCTGTGTCACCTCGGGTGTATTATATAATCTCAAAGAGCTTCAGTTTCTTCATCTATGAAACAGGGATTGTATTTCCGTTTTGAAAGGTATAGTGACCATCAGAGATGATATGTATAAAGTATCTGCCACAGTACTTCTGATAATAGCCACTTGACAAATATAATAAATGTAAATATTTATATTTGTAAATATCTTCAGATATACAAACCAATCTGTTTCTTAAATATATGAATATATGTTACATATAGTCTTTCATATATATATATATATATATCTCAATATCAATGATAGCTATCTGTACATGTGGTTCTCAAGTGGACAAAGGATGCATGTCCTAGGTTAAAAAAATCGCTTATCAAGAAAAAATAAACAACATAACTGAAGCTGTGATCATTCTTTCATTCCCAAAATATTTATTTTGTACCTCTTAAGTAAGGATATCATACTAGGTGGCAGAGAATTGCATTTTATCTGTACTCAAGGGGTTTAGATTCTAGGAGAATAAGCAAAGGATGATTTCACTCTTAGAGTTCCCCCCCCCATTGGGAAAAAAACAAAATAAAGTAATGTATATAAATAGTTAAGACACAGGCTTAGTGCAAGTAATTTATATAAGTAATTTTCTGGTATCAAGCCTCTAATGGTAGATTTTACTAAGAATCGATATGTTCCTGGATTAGTATCATTAACTTTAAGGAATATCAAATCAAGTAAAGCAATTTTCAGGCTATGGCTTTGTATCTTGCCAAACACTTCTTGTGAAATCACAGACCCAATTGAGCTCTATGTCTGTAAAAAAAATGCTTCAAGCTGATGCCTTGTTAATTTTAAAAATAAAAGAATGTTTCCCTTGAGACAAAGGAGTGGATTATCTTCTATCATCTTTAAATCTGAGGAAAATCAATGGAGAGCAAGGTATACACAAAGTAGAAAGCTGCATCCTAAGTGGAACTACACTTCAAAATGTTAATTATTTTCTTTTATCTAAACACACAAAGTTTGTCCAATTAATCACATTTGGTAAACAAAACTTAATGATTATAGAACATGTATATTCCACATGCTGTTAGAGCACATTTGTACTCACTTAACATTACATGAATGATGCTCTTTTTTTTTCCCCAGCAGAGGCTGCATGTTGTTTGTAAAATGCCTGCTCTAAAGTGCTTTTATTTAATGAAAACCCACTGGATGTGTACATGTAAGCTGATTGCATAAAGATGAAAGATAGTATTGATTTACTTCTTTTTCAAGTATAAAGTGTACATTACATTCTTCTTCCTCACAACTTCTAGCTAACCCAGTGGGTACTTCTCAACTCAGCACGAGGTTCCTCTCTGTAAAACTTTGCCTGGCTCCTGTATTCTGGATTAAATGCCTCTGTGTTGTGATTCTCAAACACCCCACATGGTTGCTGTACTGTATTAGTTGATTCATTTGTAGGCAGGAATATGACTGGCTTTTACTCACCCTTGTGTCCCCACATAAATACATTGTCAAGCCCATTTGTTGAATTAATGAGATACTGGAGTAGGCAAAGGGAATATAGAGTCCAAATTGACAACAAAGAGCTCATGGTCTAGTAAGTGATACAAACATTAATCCAAAAATCATATAGCGAGCCCTCAATAAACACGTGTTGGATGCATGATGAAGGAAGTGTATATGGTATGCCGAAGCTATGCTAGATGAGTTGCCTTTATTCTGTAGGTCTTTACAGTTTGTGGAGTGTTTCATCTCTGATTAGTCAGGCAGAAGGTTAGTAAGCTCCCTCTGTCAGTTTATACATATCTTTCTCTACTCTAGGGAAATGGATGTGGTTCCAAAGACACCTTTCTTCCAAGGGTGCCTTGTAAAATATCCATCTTACTTTGCTACATGATTTATTTCCTTTCTCTAATTCCTGTCTCTGTTATGATCACGACCAACAAAACTCGGGAGTTGCCATAAGTTACTATGTATTTGTCCTGGGGAAGTCATTTAAATTTTCAAGGTGGTGAGAATGTCACAAGTGCTTTATCAACTTTAAAGTGCTATGGGAGCATAAAGCCTAATGATTTTGAAGATGAATATGGCAGTCAGTCAATCAGTTGCATATTAGATAGCTTGTTTGTGTCATGGAAACACTGATACCTGGGAATGCTCAAGGACATGAAGTTATACATACCTGGAGACAAGTTTAGGAAGTACTGAATTAAATTGTTATTATGGTGTAAGAAATGGGGAAGTCAATAGTCAAAGTGATGATTTTTTAACCTTTTGATATTGCTGAACCGTAAGACAGTCACCTAATTGAATGGACCAGAACATGGGTTTTAGTTATATTGTTTAACTTGAAAATTATCTGAAGGTTATTACACCAGTAGGATAACAGTTTTATATCTATAAAAAACAATTTTTGAACCACTTTTTTTCTTTTCTCCTCTGAACACATAACTGATTTGCTATGAACTTTTTAATTTTTTAAAAAAATCTGTAGAAAAGTGCTCTCATTTTGGTAGAATAATGACATGTCAGTTTCTGAGACACTTGTCTATTTAGCAATCAGGAAGATATCAAGGTTAGAACCTGAATAATTCATGAAAGGTGGAGGAATTTTAAGTGTTCATCCCATTTTCAAATTGTGTATTGTAGAAAATATATTTTTTATGAAAAATGAGTGTGTGTGTGTGTGTGTGTGTGTGTGTGTGTGTGTGGTAAGTGGGGAATGGTTCTACTGGTATCTTAAAGAGGTAATCACAGTATGTGTAGATCCCTAGACACTTCTCATTGTTCTCAGTGATCTAGTTGACCATGTGTATTCTTCTTAGGAGGCAAAAGGAGGCACTGATTTCCCATTTCTATTGGTCAGATAGTGCTTTCCATTCTGTCATTCATTCTCTCTGTCTAATTCCCCCCACCCCTTCTCTCTGCGCCCGTTTCTTTCCGTTCGTTCCAGTCTGTCTTTGTCTATGTGTCTAATAGGATGGAGGAAAAGTATATTATTATCCAGAGTGATGCTTGTCACGCATCTCAAAGGCAGCCTGTGTAGCAGTTTCCCTGTAAGATAGGGAGGGACTTGAGGGGAGGGGGAAGGTTAATCACTTGGCTGTTGAAATGCTGCAGAAGGGAACACAAAGCTCTGCCCACATAATAAGTGCCCGCAGGCAGCCAGTGAGGAGGGAAAAGTTCGGGAAAAGAACTCATTTCTTGTCTCTCAGAATGTGGAACTTTTGTAAACACGTTGGAACATCCTCTCACCCCAATTTTATAATATACTTAATTTCTTTAAATATTTAGGTTGTGTATTCACAGACGTCAGTGACCACACAAATAGGTACAGAAAGAAAGAAGAAATTTAATGCTTTTTAAGTTAAACCTCCAGATCCACGGTTTTTAATGTCCCTGGCCCGATTTTCCTTTTCCAGCTGTTAGTCATTTGTGAGAAGCTGCCCTTGTAATTGCAAGTGAGTTGGGATGTGATGTATTCAGCACTGCGTGCACCGTAGCTTTTCAGTCATATCTTTCGAGTCATTTAGACTCCCGGGGAATCATGTTCATAATAAATAGCTTTTTATTATCCAAAGCCGCTGTTCTGGCAGCAAAACGACAGCCCTTTGATAGATGGGCCGGGTAGTTTTTTGTGTTGTGCTTACTCAGAGTTGTTAGTAGGAAAGACGAAGGCAGCAAAGGGGGGACTTTGGCAAAGCAGCTCTTATGGGTATACTGAAGCAGCAGATCAGAATTCAGAAACAAGAACGAGAGCTGAAATGTGATTCTCTGGTGCCTGGTGTAACACTCCTCTCCACGATAGAACTGTGCGGGGCACTCTCAGGAGCCTTGTTCCGATCTCCGAATCCACTAAAGGACCATGCAGCCGCGGAGCCCAGCAAGCCACCGGGAAGTTTTGCCGGAGCTGATTTCTAGGGGATTTTCCGGTGCCTAGGAGAATCCTGCTTGCTTTGAGCTGTATGGAGGAGGGCTCCAGTTTCCCATGAGGGGCCCCCTTGGAAAAGCCGTCTGTGCAGAATCCAGGCTCTGCTTCTCTCTGTGTGCTATTTATCAAAAGGCTTTTCTCACCTTTGCTGATTTGCTGGTGTGATTTCCATGTACTGAGTCCTGTGTAGGGATCCAGGATGGATTGCCTGTGCATTGTCACCACAAAGGTAGGATAGGAAACAGGGCTGTTGTGTGCAGCATTTTTCTATTATTATTCTGGTCCTGTAATTAAATAGCTCTGGTAGGTGCTGCCAGTTCATGAGATAAAATGATTAGTATGATGTACTTTGCTGGGTATTTTGTTCCCCATGAGGGTCTGAGGGTCTTGTCCTTATTTGATTTCAACTTCTTATAGTGATATTGTGTGTTTGTGCAAATGAAAGGGGAATTTGCCTGTGTTTTTTTATGGAAGGATTTGCTTTTGCCTCTATTTTTAGATCAATATTAAAATATCTATAGTAGTAGTATAGCTTACACATCATTTTAACATAACATATCAGGGTAGTCTTTCTGAGTGTGATAATTAGCTTTGCACTTAAAATCCATGTCTCCTATGCTTGAAGAAGCCAATCAGCTTTACTGTGCCTTGACATATTGTTTCTGATTGGAGAATTCTGACATTCTGCATTTTAGTGATTCTTTTAAAGGAAAAAAAAATCTTTAGGCCCTGATTTAAAACAGACAAACAAGCACAATATTTAATGTTGAACTGATTCTATTTTGATTAGAAGCAAATGAAATATTGCATTATCAGAAATAGAATAAAAGTGGGATGGAATAAAATCAATAGGCATTACTTTTATGGGTTTATAGAAAAGAGTTAGAAATTTCAAATGCATTTTATTTATTCTGTCATCAGTTCAAAATAAGGTATTTAAATTTCATGAACACTGGTTATTTAAATAGAAATTACTATTATTTTTAGAAAAACTAATTAAAACATACTTACTCATTAGCTTCCTTTTCATTTTGCATGTAGGCACACCATGAGTTAGTTTGAGCTATATCTTTTAATATCTCACATTGATTAGACACCCATTAAACATGACAAAATCAATAGCTTAGTGCATAAGACTCATTAAGTGTAGATTTCCCACTGTGATCTCCTTTCACCACTAAAGAAAAGATTATTTAATTTTGAAGCCACAAGCCAAGCACTTCATAGTATGGCCTTAAATATTGTACTTCTCCAGATTATATTTCAGAAGATCTTAATGGATCTCTTCCCACATGGGCTAGTATCACATGGCAGCCTCACTGATGTTAATGGATTTGAAGCCTAAAAATTTCTGATTGGGTTAGTTGACCAGGCCTCAAAATTATATTAGTACCTTATTTTACTTTTAAAAGTTGTGAACCATCTAATTCAGTTTTTTTCCAGGAAAGTCAGTAAGAAAAAACTAAAATAAATAAAAAATACAAAGCTAACTGGGAAATTTTATTTCCATATGTAATCTAGGAAAGGGAATAGTCTCCTAAACATGTACTTTCACTGAGGTATTACACTCAGTGTTACTTTTCTTGAGTGAATACTGTCAGGTCTGACTTAATGTGTGTTTCATTTATCCCCAAATCATAATAGTTACAGGTACTGTGAAACATAATTAGTACTTTAAAAATAAGTTATGAAAAGTTATTAATTGCAACTCCAAACTATAATCTGTTGCATTGAACAATTTTTTTTAACAATTAAAATCAACACTGAAATCTAAGTTTCCTCAATTTGGAAAACATGATCTAATTAAGAAAACATGTCATGCGTTTATATTCTTTTAACAAAGTATTAATGACCACAGGCACAAATGAAAAATTACTATTCTTCTTTAAATGCTGTATCAGACATAAATGTCATTATTCCTATATTTTGATTTGTCATATAAATTACACAACTCAAAAGGACAAACACCTGTGTGAGAATTCATGAATTTTCTGAATTATATTCATGAATATTTCTAAGGTGGCACACATATCATCTTTATAGGACAAACATACTTACAACAAATGCGTATGATGATGGTAGTAAATACTTCATGATTGATTTAAAAGCTCCATATGAGTGATAGACTTCCTGGCCAGCTTCAGATCCCAAATCCTGTCTACCTCTTCTCCTACCATTGGTGCTCTTTTTTTTTTTCTTTTTTTTTTCTTTTTTCCACGTGGCTCTGCACTCGGGTTGTCCTTGTCCCACTTTCCTGGGACTCTGATAGGAAACTTGCCAACAACTTGGAAATTTTAGTTCTATTTTAGTTCAACTCCCATCTCATTCTTCTCTAGCAATGAGTCTACCTTCTAGCTTCTCTGGCTGAGATGCTTTTCAAGTCTGGCTTTGCAGCAGCTCTGTGTGAGACTGGAATTCCTATCTATCCTGGTCTATCCTGGGCTCTGCCTCACCTACAATGCATCTCAGTATCACCCTTGTCAAAGTTTTCACAGGCAGGGAAACATAAATACTTCCCTGGTTCTCTTTCCTTCCTGTGTTGGCATGAAAGGCACTTACTATCCCACTTGGACCCACGTCCTTCTATTACACACACTGTAGAAGTAAATTCCTCTTCATGTCTCTGCTCCACATTCCTAAGAATGTGTTAGAAGATTAATGAGAGGAGAGATTATGACAAATCAAGACAAAGCACTGTATAATGGTTATAAAAGGATCTATTAGACTTACCAGAGAAGTGTTTTTATTTTTAGCTTCTCTTCATATAAAAAAGAAATGACTGTGACACATTTCGTAATAATCTAACCCCCCTGATAAAATAATCCTACCCAAGATCTCACCCATAAGACTCAGTTTGCTTATGGTCTTAATTACTCTAGCCTGGTCAGACTGGTTTGCCCTCAGGTTTGGGGTAAAATATTTTAGGCCAGGAAATAATCAGAGCAACCAAAAACAGAGTTTCTGCACAGGGATTCCAAGGTCTTTTCAGATGTTCAGAAAACTCACTTTCAAAGAAGATTGAGTCATCTCTTTTATTTGACTGTTCCTGTCCAGTTTCAGTTTCCACTCTTTTGTCACAGATGTCACTACTGGGAAAGAGAAGTAACATGACTTAGTGTGAAAAGTAGAACTCTAGAGCAAGCTTTGGACTTAAATTGTAGTTTTGACAATTATTAGCTTAGGGTTTACCAAGCTGTCTAACCTGATCTCCCTGAGCCTTGATTTCCTCATCTGTGAAAATGATGTATTATCTGTGTGAGAGTGATATTATGGTAAAGTGTAGAAAGTACCTATCACAATTCCTGGCATATGGAAATAATTCAATATAGGACAACTTATTGAATAACACACAATTTATATCTTTGATCTATCCCTCTGTTTGGTTGTGGTCACTGAGGAAAATGAGATCATCTCAGTAATACTGATTAAACGCTATTTACTAGCTAATATAACACATTTATAGAATAGGCATTTCTTTTTCTTTTAAGATTTTATTTATTTGAGAGAGAGAATGAGCATGAGAGAGAGAGAGAGCACCACCAGTAGGAGGAGAGGCAGAGGGAGAGGGAGAAACAAACTCCCTACTGAGCAGGGAGCCTGATGCGGAACTCCATTCCAGGGCCCCGAGATCATGATCTGAGCTGAAGGCAAACACTTATGTGACTGAGTTACTCAGGTGCCCCAGAGTGGACATTTCTTAAATATGTTTTGAATAATTGTAAAACAATATTCCCAATAATTTTGATAAGTAAACTATAAGGAAGATAATGTTAGACTATGTTAAGGCAGAGACATTCTGTTAAGTGATTGGCCAATAGGACAACAGTTCTAGATAGCAAGCAGAATATTCAGGGTTAAATTTGATAAAATGCAAGCAGTAAATAGAATTTTTCTTTTCTTGTGTAGGGATTCTTAAGTATGATATGTAATAGTATATTGAACTGATACAAGAACAGAAGAAAGGTGCAACTATGTAAAATCAAAGTAAATCTGCACTTTGTGACTTTGTACACCAAGAGGCATCTTGGTATCGATGTCCTTGCCTGTAAAATGAGTGTATTTTATTACACCTTTTAGGTTCTTCCTTTTATATCTCTAACCAGTATTATTCTAAAGTGCATTATCTCTGCAAATAAGATGATTTATGTACAGTAAGTATCTTAAAAAGTAGTAGTGGGTAAAACATACAATGATATCATTTCCCATGTCCATTAACCACACTTAGAGACATTAAAAAAAGTTTAAAAAAATCTACAAAGATGACTATGATACGTAGGTTGCTTCTGTAATTTGTAATAGAGGCGTGATGGTACTATTAATTTTTAATATGTTTAACAGTATTAACAGGTTACTGTGCATAATAAAATTCAAATAGCAGAATGAAAAGTGGAGTAGGCAGTATCAGAGATTCCTTATTGATGTTGTTAATACTATGTCTCCTCTGTAAGTTAGATATCAGTTTTTGGCTCCATCAACCCACTATTTTTTATACTGAAGTTGCTCAGAATTTCTAAAAGAAAATAGATGTTGCTGGGCATTTGGAAGATATTTTTTTCAAGGCTACTAAGTGTCATATTACTTATTATGACCTGAATAGAAAAAAATTAAGCATTATATTCTTAGAAATAAATTTATCATAGAAATATTTATAACTATTTTTGGGGGGGATAAAATAATTTTTATTTTCCACCAGACCTTTATGTAGAGAAAATGAAACAAGTCACCTAGGCAATGAATGATTTGCCTGAGTGGCACTGTCTTCATAGACAAAACTGTTAATTCATGCGGGTGTGTAGTTCTGTCTGCTCTCATGGTAGAGATCATTCATTCTATTTATTCAGCAAATTTATTTATTGAGTGCTTAGTGTATACCTGACATATTGGTAGGTTTAGGGATATAATGAACAGTCTTTACTCTTGGAACTTTTAGTCTAATGGAGAAAACAGCTGATTATAGAAATAACAGTAATATGTAATAAAGGGGTGAAAATAGAATGCTATGGAAATAAGCAAAGGGATATCTAAAGAAACTGGTGGGTGTAGATGAAGGGTAGGCAAGGGCTTAGTATCAGGGAAGAATTTTCTGGGGAAGTGACAATTAAGCTGTTATGTACAATGGGGATGGGAAACGTTGTAAACAAAGTCCTAGATGTGATAGATAGATGATAGATAGATAGGTAGATAGATAGATAGATAGATGATAGATACACAAATAATGAAGAGAGAGGAGAGAGAGACAAAAGAGAAGAGCAAGAAAAGAGAGAATGGTGCGTTCAAGGAAAGAGAAGCCAGTGTAGCTGGGATCTAAGGGGTTGAAAGTGAGTAGCAAGATGCAAAGTGTGCAGATAAGTAGGGACCCAGTTGTAAGAATCAAGAAGTTGAGATGTTGTCTTAAAAGAAATAGGATTTTCCCTTTATCGTTAACAATGGTCCTAAGCCCTAGTTTGCTCTGACTTTCACCCAGTTTGTTTCCCTGATTTGAGCTTTCTCATTCTATTTTCTGCCACATTGCCTTTTGCCCATCCTCATACCTAGTTAGTAAAAATAGTGACTTTACATTTAACTACCTGAGTGACCTTCTCTGAGCTGTATTTTTCTCTTCCATGAATTAAAACCTTTCTCACAGCCTTGTTTTGAGGGTTCAGTGAGGTGATAAATATGAAATGCTTAACATATTGCCTGTAGGGGGTGGGTGTGCTGTTTTTTTATTGGGGTCCACAATCTCCCTATCTTCCTGTAGTTCCTTGGTACTCTTCTCATATTTATCCTGCCAGTGACATTGATTTTGATACCTGTCATCCCAACCAAGTGTCTGCAAGGTGACAGGTCACTGTATAGAGACTAGAGGGCCATTTGGAGCAGGAGACATAATGGACCAGGGAAAAATTTACTCTGTGGCAGAGAGAAGAAGAAATACAGCTAAAAGTGGGGAAAATTTAATACAATCTGGATTTTTTATGTAGGAAAGTAGAAAGAATAGCCAGTGTGAAGAATTCCACAACTCTATTAGTAACCTGGGATTAACCATTTTAATAATGTAAGACAGTTTGGCATATTTATTCCATTAATATAGTAGCTTAACTTTCCTTTGTTAAGTATTCTATATGGTTAGAATGATCAATCTAATACCCAAGTCCAATGGAATAGCCCTGCTACAGCACCCTACTGAACTCAAGATGAGTAGTTGTCTAAATTCTTTCCTTGGTATATAATTTTCTTTTGACCTAGCACCTGAATTCCTTTCCTGTCTTATATTCCATCATTCTGCCTTGAGTTTTATATTCCAAGAATCTTAAAAATCCATGGACCAGATCATACTTAGTCTCTGCTACCTTCTATGGCCTTCCTTAAACTAATTGACACATTGGTCTTGCTTGCTTCCCTCTGCAGCCATGTTCCTGTTTTGGAGACTACCACTTACTATCTTCTGTCTAGAAGGCTCTGTCCCTCTATATAAATCCTGCCTATCTTCCAGATCTAACTATACATGCCACTCCCTTTCGTAAAATCCCCAGACTGTATACTCATGGTATTATCTCATATTATTCCATATTTCTTCCCATCACAATTCATAATTCTACACTGATTTGTATGATTATTTTCTCAGTGTCTCTCTCTTGATGAGAGAGAGCTCCATGAGGAAAGAGACGTTTATTTTTCTCATTTTTGTATACATAATGTCTGGGACATTTCTTAGCACACTGAAGGAACTTGATGAATTTAACTCATTCAGTTTCAGACCAACCCAGTGAAGTAAAATCCTCCATATCTTAAAGATTCAGCATAGTCACACAGCTGAGCAGCTTCATAGTGGGGATTCGAACCCACCTCTTTGTGACTCTAGTATCCATACTTCTGTCCACTATCATTAGCCCATAGTTGAATCACTTCAGGTTATTATTTAGTTGAAACATACTCTTGATACTATATTTTGGATTTTGTTCCTTCTCTACCTAAACACCTAATTAAATTAAAATAATGCATTCACATAATAGTTAATTTAAAATTACTCAGAATTAGTTGCAGTTGCAGTGTTTTGGACACATAGGCATAGCCTGTGAAAGTAAACTTATAGAATGAAATAAAATTTTATTTCATGAGTCACACCAGCCATTTTGTTAATACATCTGTAGTAAATGGTCTTCTCTGCCAAATCTGATTAACAGGGTATTATTCACAACATTAGTCCTTTTTTGACACTTTGAGGAAAGCCACATGTGCTGTGAAGAACTAGGAGTCTGTCTGAGAGGATTGTCCTTTGGAAGACCTTTAGATAAATCTTATTTTGTCAGACGAATGTGGGTTTGCAAAGGAAACAAGTACAAATCAAATTTTGCAAATCAAATAATATTGAAACACATTTATTGTGCTCAAATTTGAAATAAATCACACAACTCTTTATAAAATAAAAAAAGAATTCATCACTTCTCTTTATTATGTGCCCCTTATTTCATCTCCGTATCTGTAGATAAGATTTTCTTAAAGGAGATTACCATAAATACAGTTGCTTGAGAAACCCATCTCATTTCATGGATGTATGTTTCACCAAAGGCAATTTGGGAGTGTGCATTGGACCAAGGTTGAGAAAATAAAGTTATAGACTTGGATTTTCCATTTATTATATTAGTAATCTTAGTCGATTCAGTTTACCTTTACTGAGGCTTTTTTTCTCTAGTCTGAAATGGCGGTAATATTCCTGGTTTATCTATATTTCCTTCACAGGATTATTGTACACAATCAAATGACTTTATATATTTGAAAAATGTGAAGTACTTTGTACATGGAAAGGATGACTATTACTATTGAAAGGAAGAAATCTTAGAGTAAACTGGGATCTTTTTTTACCAATAACATTACTTTTGTATGGTAGAGAAAATGAGAGCTGTATTCATATGTATATTAGAACTAATTTTATGCTAAAGTGACCCTAGCAAATTGGCCAGATATGTGTGAGGTGTCTCAGAGAAGTGAGTATTGGTCAGGTGGACAGCCATTGGCATCCACCACTGAATTTGGCTTAGAGTGACAGCACAGCATAGTGGAAGCACAGCCTTTGGAGTCAGATCCTTGCTTTACCACTCATTGGTTCTGTTGTCAGGAATAAATTACTGAGTTTACCTAAATATCAGTTTCCATATTTATGAAATGAAGTAACAATAAGCACTTCAAAGGGTTGTTGTGAGGATTAAGTGCAATATTCATTACCTCCACAAATATTTACTGAGTGCATACTGTGTGTCAGGTAGTGTTGTAAGCAGTGCAGATGTAGCAGTGAGTGAACAAAACAAGGTCCCTGCTCTCATAGAACTTACATTATATAGCACGGAGATTGGCCATCAATAGGCACACAAACAAAAAGCATAATTATAGATAACAATAACAGCTATAATTTAAAAGGCAGAGAAATGGAATGTAGAAAACAGGATAAGTTTTCAAAGGGACAAGGGCTACTCTAGGTAGACGGGGATGTCTTCTCCGAAAAAAGTTCTGAGCACTTGAAAGGACTAGCTTTGTGAAAATCTTGGGGAAGAGCATTCCAGACAAAAGGAGCAGCTAGTACAAATATACACATGGAGCTTAGTACAGCAACTGCACATAACATATAGTTGCTAAATAGCTTGTGTATGTTTTTGTTCCTTCTAATTTTCCTTTTCCTTTATCTCTTTTTTGAGGAATCTGACATTTAAGGATAAGGTTCATAGTAAAATCATTAATTCAATTAGCCAGTTACTACTCTAGTTGCAAATTTTGTGGTATAGTCATGGTGATGGGAATTTCTTCTGGTTTTAGTGGATATTTCCCAGGTTCATAGGTATTTATTTGTGAGAAAAAAGAGACCAGGGCGCCTGGGTGGCTCAGTGGGTTAAAGCCTCTGCTTTCGGCTCAGGTCATGATCTTGGCGTCCTGGGATCGAGGCCCGCATCGGGCTCTCTGCTCAGCAGGGAGCCTGCTTCCTCCTCTCCCTATCTCTCTGCCTGCCTCTCTGCCTACTTGTAATCTCTCTCTCTGTGTCAAATAAATAAATAAAATCTTTAAAAAAAAAAAAAAAAAGAGACCAGATGTTTTAACCTTTTCTTCCAGTGTGCATTCAAAATTAGCACCAGATTTAAAATCCTCTGAACATAGCCCTCTCTCCAAATTCCTCTATTCTAAACATCTACCCACACATATCCATTTCTTTGTATGTGAGTAATTCAATTCTTAAACTAACCTTTCAGGGGACACCAGGTTTTGTGAAAAATTAGTTTGATGGTAAATGAAAAAATTCTTTGAAGTTTAGAATTTTATTTACCCGTTAAGTAAACTTAAGTTAAAAGTTCCAGGAAAACATCCACTCTCTGGAGCCCTCTGAGCATAAGTCATTCTCCTACTCTGTTCTGTGCTCAGTGGGTACTATGTCATTATCTCAGTTGGCATGAAAAGTGGGAGTTGATCTTGATTCTTATTTTTCCCTAAATCCCAGTGTGTCCTAATTCTTATTCATTCTTACCTTGCCAATTCTCCCACCCTTTATACATTTTCCATACTGCTGAGAACTTCCTTAAAAAATACACATACAGATATGTATATTTATATGTGTGTATATACTGTGTGTATATACATACATGTGAGTGTGTGTATAATTTGTATGTTGTAATTCTAGTTAAAGCCCTTTAAAGGGGTTTCCTGTCCCCTACTGTCCCATTATTCAAAGTGTGATCTATTTTCCAGTTGCAGTGGCATCCCTTCAGAGCTTGTTGGACATGCAGAATTTCAAGCCCCATGTGTGAACTACTGAGTCAGAACCTGCATTTTAGTAAGATCTCTAGTTCATTTTGCACATAAGTTTCAGAAGCATTGACCTGCAGGATGAAGTTTGCACGGCCCTCTGTGTTTGGTCCCTTGCCTAGCTTTTGTAGCTCAGATTCCACTATCTTTCATTTCCTAATTTGAACTATACTCACTTACATTTGTTTCCCCAAATAATCTGAGTTCCTCTCTCCTATTCCTATATGCTTTACTTTATGCCTAGAATGCCTCTCAACTCTAGGCTGATGCTTACCTAATATGACTCTTTTTGATCTCTCAGACTCAGCTTAAATGCAATTTCCTACATAAGTGCCTTCCTTGATAACTTCCTAGCAGATTTAGCCAGCCACTCTCCATGTCTTCAATTCAATGTCTGTATCTGTGTAATAGTCATTATCTAATTGTACAATTAATTTTTACATGTGTCTGCCTCTTGGTAGAATGTGAACTTTGAAGATGGAGTTGGGGGGGGAAGTACTTAATTATGTTGATAGTCAACCACTTAGTATGGCGCTGGAAGATATACCATAAGTGTTGACTGATTCTTTCATTTAACAGACATTTGATAGATATTGCATACATTTGATAGTTGAATAAGTGTAAAAGAACGACGTGCTTCCTTTCTGCAACTTACACACACTCATACAGGTATATGTATACACACACATATCTATATGCACACATACAAAGGTGTATATAATGTGCACCTTACAATACATACATACAATACATACATGCATACATGTAAGAGATATCTTTGTATTCTGCTGCATAGAGTATTCAGTTGACAGGCACTTGGTGAACTTTATCAAATGGTTGCTGGGCATGGAATGACACTTGAAATATCATATTAATGTAAGAGAAATGGGCTAAAAGAGATGAAAGTCCTCACCACACATCAAGAAAAATGGTAACTGGATCACATCTATGATAAACCAACTATAAAGATCATCATTTAAACTTCTAAAAATCAAGTATAAAAATACTTGTAAGTCAATAGCATAGTTTTATTAAATAAAAGCTAAAGCAGTCAGATCGGGTTTTTGGATTGAGAAAAGAATGCCAACTCATGTCTATTTAACTTCACAGAGATTTTATATAGTATGATATTTAATCTTGTTTTGGGGAAAATTATTTGACTTTATAGCATGTATATATTTACCATAAATACATTGTAAAGGCAAAATAACTTTTTACTATACAGTATATTTTATAATACTGTATATTTTTACTATAAAAAGATTAAAATTTGTCTGAAAGCTATACAATAGAAAGTTTTAAAAATGACTTTATTGTCCTAAATTGTTAGGTCATGAATGGATTGAAGAATTAAAGAATTGAAAAAGACTTTTTATCTTTCTTTTCTTCCCAAATAAGGATACATTATGTTGCACTCAGTTTTCAGGATACACACTTGTCTAGGAAAGGAATGTGAGTTCATATCACTTCTGCTATTTGTTTTTGGTTTTATTTATTTATTTTCTTATATTGCTTTGCATTTTAGAGAGCAAAGTATATCAGTACCATTGACTGTTTTTACCCCAAGTAACCTCCAAAAGGAAACGAAAAAGCTATAATAATGATTATTACTTGGAATTTGTCCAACTAACCACAGATAATACCAGCACTCTGTGAGAGGTGTCCCAAATGGTTGTTATGGTATTCTGTGACTGAGATCTGAGTTAAAAATTTTAGGCACTTTCAAATATTTCCTTAAAATTATCCTGAGAGCCCTTGACAGAATGCCTCAAAATAATCAAATATACCACTTTTCCAGGTAGCAATAAATAGTCAGCAATAGATATTCTCCTTGAAAGCCACTTACTCACATTAAAAAAAAAGAATATCCAAAAATTAAATCTTAAGGTATGTTCATACCATTTATTATTTTCCCCAGGGGTACAAGTCTGTGAATCATCAGGCTTACACCTTTCACAACACTCACCATAGCACAAACCCTCCCCCCAAACTTACTCTTTTACGTTTTATGTTATATATGTTATTTTTGTGTTTTTATGCAGAGATCTATTAATGTGTCATGCTATATTTATGATATTCCACAAGAACATAAATTATTTATTTTCTAATATGGCTCTAATTAGAAAATGTGAAAAAGACTCATATTCTTGCTGATAAAAAGTCTTTGAAAATCATTTGCTAAAGACACCAGAAATAAAACCATATATTTTTAGCAAAACAAATCCTTCCTCTCTGGTCTTTGTTATGAATCTCCTAGGATTTCAAGCTACAGTGCTTTCTTGCTAGTACTTTAAAATAAAACTGTCCTTAAGTAATACACATGTAATTTACTCAGCAATCTGAAGTTCTATTTAAATCGAGGACAGGTCTAATTGCTAGTTCTTCCTGGCTGACTGCTTGATGTTGGCTATGGCACCTGATCTACAAAAGCCTGCATATTCTTGATTAACATTAGTCCAAAAATATATATTCATAGGTGTCAGGAAAACAAGGCACATACAAAAATAATATCAATCAACCCCCTTTACTTTGTGTTGTTCTGCCAGAATTTTAATTATCTGAGAAAACACCTCTATCAGAGAAAACAGTGTACCTTTAAACTGATGACATTCCATGTATATTTTTCAGAAAACGCTGTCTGACGTATATGCATTTTTTGAAACTTGAGAAGATTTTAATAACAAATTGATACGAATTGCATATTTAATAGGTTGTAATTATGCCTTATCGAAAGCTCAACTTTTTTAATCCTTTATTCTTTGGAAATATGGTAATTGTCCCCTTTCCCATGTAGTTAATTATAAATTTCAGGAAGAATTAAGTAGGCTAAAACTCTTCGCATTTTTTTCTTTGTCTCTATGGTAGCAGTGAGAATAGAAATGAATTGCTTTGATCTAGTTTCTGAATGGTCTTTCTTTCCTCAAAGTATGGACCTTATTTTGTGGACTTGAAATTTTAGATTTTTTTTATTAGCTAATAATTCAAGGAAGGTATTTTTTACAGATCAACTTAAAAATGTGTCAGAAAGAAAAATGCAGTTTACTTTAGAAATCACAGGCTTTGTTTCCATAAGAATTTGTAGTTTAAAATAGATAAGATCTGCCAATGAAGAATATTCTTTGACTGCAGTAGTACATAACATCCAAAGTTTGTTTCTTACAAGGAGAAAGGCATGACTATAGTCCATTCATCTTGTCTTGTCTTGTTATGTCAGTGGGATGCAGAGACAACGTGTAAATATTAATGACATTTAAAATATTTTGCAAGAGCATGCTTTTAAATCTTGTATTTAGAGGCTTATTCTATTGTATCTAACTTCCCATAGCAATAATTCAACTTCCAGAGAATTCTAGAGCTTCACGGAGTATTGGGACATACTGCCACAAAATGTTAAAATACCATAATATATTTTTTGGAAACATTTACAGGCCAGTGATTTCAAGTATGTGATCCCAGACTACATAGTCATTTCTGGCTCCCAAATTCAATTATCTTAAAGCTGCAGTATTTCAGATATTCTTTTCAACTTAGATTTAAAACTTACCTTTAAAATTCCCCATGTTAGAAGGAGGGTAGGGATAGGGTGGATGGGTTATGGACACTGGGGAGGGTTTGTGCTTTGGTGAATGCTGTGAAAGGTGTGAGCCTGATGATTCACAGACCTGTACCCCTGGGGCAAATAATAAAATAATAAATAAATAAATAAATAAATAAATAAATAAATAAATAAGAGGGGGGAAAAATTCCCCATGTTTGCTAGGTTCTTTCTTGTACTTTTTCTCATTTATTTTTCATAGCGATCTTGTGAGACAAATATTATTATTTGATGTGCAGAGGTGAGAAAATAGGGTTGGAAGAACTAATTAATCCCTGATTAATGAGATTAATATTTATATAATATAACATAAATATATTTATCTTAATACTGTTAGAGTATGTACTAGACCCTGGGCTAAATGTAGTACATGTATTATCTTATATAATCCTTAAAATAATCCTTTAAGCTGGTATCTTTCTCTCCAGTTTATAGATGAGAGAACCAGAACTCACAGAGACTAAGAAACTTATCTAAATTTCCAGATCCAGAAAGTAAAAACTCTGGCATTCTAACCCAGGTCCAGTGGCTTCCTCATAGTATTAAACACCCTTCTCTACAACCTTTCAGTTTTAATGTGGTAAGAGAATGAACTAACAATACATGTCAAATGCCTGGCATCTAATAGGTGCTCAATAAATATGATTTTATTATACATCAAGAAATTGCCTTCTGAATGTTAAGTCCTGGGGCCCTATCTCCATTGATACCATGCAATGTCAAGTTACAACAGTAATAGTAACTCTCATGTATAATAAATCTTTAAATGTCACCAGCTTGAGAATTCAGAGCCTATTTCACTCATCAGAGTTAATTAATCCAGGTAACCAGATGGTTACAATATTATTTTAACCTAAAGCATTTAACTCTTTTATGAGCTGGCTAACCACTGATCACACCTTTGCTAACCTGGTCAAATGCTTGCCTGGAGTCACAAGGGAGTTGGGAAAGCTTGAATGTGATTCAGCACTGCCATCACTGCCCACTGAGAAAACCTCATTCTCAGCATTCTGTAGAGAATGGGTCAGCAGCATTTTCATTTCCAGAGGAGGCAAATGCATGATTCCCCGTCATGGCTTCAGTCTTAGTAAGGATTTCCTCGGAAACAAATTAGGCCAACTTATTTTAAACATCTTTGAAACCTGAGCAAATATAAGGAAGCAAGTAGAAAGAGAAGCCCAGGAAGGAATGAAGTCAGATATTGGAGGATTATGGGGAATTATGTCCAAAACTGAATGAAAAGGTTAACCATAATCATGAATATGTTTTACATCTGTAATTGATACATTGGACAAACAAGACTTAGGGGATGTAATGATAGAAGCCACTTTAATGGCTTCCCGTTTTTTGCCTAATACTTCTTAGTGTCAGTAATCCCTACCCTGTTCTCTAAATGAAAACTCAGGTGGTCCCATAACTTTCCATGAATCCTTATTTGCAGGGAATTAAAAGTCCTATAATCACTTAAAATCACAATACAGATTCAATTTAGTAGTTAAAATTGTCCAGTTCCAAATATTAATCATAACTCTGAACATTTCTCCAGATATAAGATTTTGTCTTCCCTATGATGGGATCTTCCCATAAGACATGATTTTCTTCTTCTTCTCCATTTGCTAGTTGGTTATTCATCCTTCCAGGTTTGGAGAATGAGAGGGAAGTAAAAATAAGAAAGCAGAAAGTTCTTATTAAATTGGGATTATCATACTTTTTTGCTCTCTGAAACTGACATGGAATCATAAAGATAATAATGAATACAAAGATAATAGGTAGCACTTACATAGTGCTGATTGTATATAGGAATAGTTTTAAGTGCTTTATTTGTAGTAATTCCTTTAATCTTCATAACTGAGGCAAAGGGAGGTTAAGCAGCAACTTGCCCCATGTCACCTTGCCAGTAAAAGGTGGATCTGGGATTTTAACCCAGGCAGTCTGGTTCCAGAGCCTGTTTCTCCTGAGCATTGTTGTGGATCTTAGGGAGTTTGCCCTTCTGGGCCTCTCTGACTAAATCTCCTGTAATGTGAATGATGTATTTCCTTAGCCCCAGGTTTTTCAGCAGTGCACCCACACAAAGGGTTGTGGCAGGCATCACAGTGGCTCTGATGGCTTTTTTTTTTTTTTTTTTTTTTTTTTCAAACCNGCCCAAATGAAGCCACGTCTCCTGAGGTAATAACCAATTTGCCATGTTCTCTCACGTCCTTAAATTTTCCAGGTGGGAGGTAGATTCCAGGATACTGACTTCCCAAGCTCTAGGTGTAGGCCCACTGAAGCCTCATTCAGTAATTTAAGAGAAAAATGAGATTTCCACACCCCCTTCAGCCCCTCTGCAAATAAATCCCTTTACAAATCTCCAAACACATAACACTTCTGTAACTTCATTATAGATAAGGGTTAAGAGACCTGAAAGTAGTTCTTGGTAGTTTCCTTTGAAATTATAGCACCTTCTTTGGAATCTCATTTTTGTCATATCTTGATGTCTAAGACAAGACTACCAATGTAACATTTTGTGCCTATACTATACTTCTGTGCCTGGCAAAATTCGATTTTCTCCTTTTCTTTAACAACTTCCTCTAAAATTACATATCTTTTTACGGCAAATAACGAAAATAACTGGATGAAAACTTTATTTGCTCAAATAAATTATTTATACACACATGTATATATATAAACATTTATGTATGTATGTGTGTACACACCTTATGTGTTTATGTATATGTATATTTTGTATCTATATATATCTATAAAATTGTTGTTTTGGACGCATCCTGAGAGTTTTCATTTTTTTTCAAATTTTTTTGGAAATTCCCTTAGCTCTCCATGTGCTGGAGCATATATCAAACTAGAAGTCAGAAAATGTGTTTTTTAATCATTTTAAAAGAATTAATGTGTAAATATGTTAATGTTTATAATAATTAATACTGGAAATATAATTACTCATCACATTTATAAAGTACCTTATAGTTCACAGTCCATTTGCACAAAAATTATTACACATTTTATTTCAGCCGTGCAAAAAGCCACTTAGTTTTACCATTTGAACATCATGTTTTCATGTCTGTTTCCTCACCTGTCAAGCACCTGAGAGTTTCAAAAAAGATGAGAAAGTCACCTCAAGTACTTTTCCATAGACTCAATTCAGGAGAGCCTCTTGTGTGTGTTTTTTTTTTTTAAGATTTTATTTATTTATTTGAGAGAGTGAGAGAGAAAGCAGGAGCAGGGTAAGGGGCAGAGAGAGAAGCAGACTCCCTGCTGAGCACAGAGCCCCACGTAGGACTCCATCCTGGGACTCTGGGGTTATGACCTGAGCTGAAGGCAGATGCTTTACTGACTGAGCCACCCAGATGCCCTGAGCCTCTTGTGTTTTGTATAGGACCAGGAATGGATCTGCTTAGGTCTGTCTACTCCTTCGTAGGACTTATTTCTCCCACAACCTGTTGTTCATGCATTCCCTGTGAAGTAGAGATAAGTGAGGGAAGGCAGAAGTCAGCTATCTGTGTAGCCATGGAACAATTCTTTCCCCTCAATCCTAGGTTTCAGAGGCCCAGAATCAAGGGTCTTTCTGACCAAGTCATAGAATACCTTAATTCAACACTGTAATATGATACATGGTGCCCCTTTATCTCAAAGGCCATCTACTCATCCTTTCCCCTCCTAAAAGCCTTACTGGAAAACTGAAGTATCTCCTCTATTAAGCCCTTCCTTATTTAGAGTTCAGTACTCTTACCTCTGCCCTGAATTTCTCAGTACAGTTTTTCATAACCTTTTCTCATCCTTTATTCCTGCCCCCAAAATGAGTGAGGTAGATCTTTTTGATTGGTCCATGTCATGTTTTATTTATATCATATCCATAAATTGCTGTATAATTGCATGATTATGAGGTCATTGTTTTCCTTAGATGCAGAACTTCTTTTAGACAGAGACTGAGTCATGGTATATCCTTACTCCTAATATAGTAGCTGACACATACTAATTTCTCAGTGAATGTTGACCAAGTAAATGAATGAATGAATGCTCATTTAACCCTGTTTTTTTTTAAGATTTATTTATTTATTTTAGAGAGAAAGAGAGCATGAACATGAGCAGGGGCAGGGGCAGAGGGAGAGGAGGAGAGAGTGAAAGACAAGCAGACTCCCTGCTGAGCATGGAGCCCAATGCAGGGCTCAATCTCATGACCCTGAGGTCATAACCTGAGCTGAAATCAAGAGTTGGACACTTAGCTGACTGAGGCACTAGGCAGCCCTTAACCCTGTTTTAAATGTAACATGCTATAGTGTATCTCCTAAAAGTTTGGGAGCTCTTTGAAGAAAGGATAATTATTTAAATTTTTATGTCTCTAAATTTTATATCTCCCTATATAACTAGCATGGTGTCTTCCACATAATGCATATTTGGTAAATGAGTGGTTGGATAAAGGAATGAATATGTGTACAGTACTATCATGAGATAATTCTCAGCCCAGGAAAAAACCCTATGGTTACAAGAATTATTTTACTATGACTATTAAAATAGAACCTTTCAGCTTGTTCTGTGCTTTCAGAAGAGCATGTATTTTGAATGAAACATTTAGGTCAGAATTTTGTTTGGATGAATCACCCTGCCACACACAAACTTGTTTGGAGGATTAAATGACTGAAACGTCTATATAAGTACTTTGTAAACTCCAAAGCACTCTAACAGACATAAGTTGCTCATATTAAAAAAAAATCCTCACTCTTTATGGAGATGGGATTCATTGGGTAGAAAATCTTTAGAGTTTTCTTTGCCAAGTGTTTGTCACTATTCAAATCCTCTGTAGTTACATATTTACATAATCAGCCTGAGGTGTAATTGTCCAGCATGTCTGGCTCATTTGCTTAGGATAATCTAGAATGAAGTATGTGAAGATATTTCAGTCAGAAAAAGGCAACCAAGGAAGATGAGAGACTTGGAGACATCAACTTGTCTAAACAGCATAGTATTTTAAAAAGACCAAAACCCATTGATAGTTTTGTCTCTTGAGAGAACATGTTTTCCCAGGTTAGCATTGCAAATGCTGAATTCTGATCAAGTCACATATGGACAGTCTGTAGGTATGAATATCCAGGGTGGATGGATGGGAGAGAAGGAGAAGGGAAAGCTCTGTCTTTCAGTTAATTTGTCACCAACTTTTATCTTAAAGTCTTGCTTGGCCTTTTAGGGTATTCTAATGTTCCCTCTTGATTTTTAGGTTAAGAATTAACTGAAAGGTAGGTTGAGAGGGCCCTTCCCTCTAGTATTTGTTCTTTCTCAATGGTCTTGTAAGGGGTTGGATTTTCCAACTAGGTGGTACCCCCAAACGCTTCTGACCACATGCCCACATTAAATGTTAGAAACAATATTGAGGAAGGAGAATGAAAACTTACAGGGAAAAAAGAAGAATTTTAAAACCTTTACTTTACCTACTGTGGCAAATCCCTTGACCCCTGTTAGATTATCTTCTTTCAGAGTAGAAGGAAGGTTTAGGTAAAACCAAAGGTTAGGGTTTTCAATAACTACACTTGAATTGAAAGCTCTTGTGAGATCATCTCTACTGGCAGTTCTCAACCTTCGTTATAACTAAAACTCAGAGGAATAACTATATCTTATGGTAACAGTAGATCAGATAGTGTTTTTCAATCGGAGGGTACACTCCTTTGGAAGAGGGAACATATTAAATTCTTGGGAGGAATGTGAGGTTTGGAAAAGATCCATGGGTGAATGACATTTCCTCTCCCCACATTAAATTGTGGATCAAATAAAAACCCTCTTATTTTATACATGAAAAATGTGAGGTTTAAAGTTTTAAAGTAACTTTCCCAAAGTTTCACAGATAGATTAATGGAAAAACTACTGAAATCCAAGATCCTAACTTATATACTGGTCTTATTTTTTTCTCATCACACACTAAGCATAATAATTTAAGTCCATGTGGCTTCTGTCTTCAGTAGACCTTTTTATGTGTCTGCCCCTGTGTAATCATATTGTTAATCTGCTTGATTAAAACACTCATGGGAAGGTCTTAGTATCCAAAACTCAGGTAGTAATGGAGTAAGAGAGACTTACTCAGATGTCTATCTTTCATTATTATGTGCTTCATCCATAGAAGTTAAAACATTCCTTATTTTAGCCCCTATCACACTTTATGAGTACTTACATCCTCTACCCAAGCATAGCTCAATTATTATTTACCTCTTTGCCATGTCCTCCATAAAAATGAATGCTATCTAGATATAAAACAAGCTTACTACTACTACTACTACTACTACTACTACTACTACTACTACTACCAATTATAAATTATTACAAAGGAGAATTTCCTCACTGTTAACATTGGTATGAATTCTCATGATTAGAAATGATAATAACTAGCTTTTTTGGTCCACATTTTTATTTAAATTCTAGTTAGTTAACATATAGCGTAATATTGGTTTTAGGAGTAGAATTTAGTGATTCATCATTTACATACAAGATCCATTGCTCATCATAACAAGTGACCTCCTTAATATCCATCACCTGTTTAGCCCAACCCCTACTACCTCCCTCCATCAACTTTCAGTTTGTTCTCTATCATAATAATAACTAGCATTTTGTTTATTTTTTAAAAAGATTTTATTTATTTATTTGACAGAGAGAGAGCATGAGCACAAGCAGAGGGAGCTGCAGAAGGAGAGGGAGAAGCAGGCTCCCCACTGAGCAGGGAACCTGCTGGATCCTAGGACCCTGAGATCATAACCTGAGCTGAAGGCAGCTGCTTAACCGACTGAGCCACCTACGTACCCAAATTAGTATTTTAATAATATTTTCAAATTTTGAAAAGCTTAACCTCATATGTAGATAAATTATATTTATTATTTATCTGGCTTACGCTATCAGAAAAGGAAGATAAGATTGTCCTGTTACTTTGAGTGTTCTATTAACATCCTTGCAAATTATGGTTATGATCTGAGGTGAATGTATATGTATCATCTAATAGTATTTGTATGAATAAGATGAAATACTAACACTGTTTTACAGATGTGACTACCAAGACTCAGACCAGCTCATGGCTGCAAGTACATGGTTGAGCTTAGCTTGAAATTGTGGTCATCTGACATCAGTTGAGTGTACCTTATGTACCCTGTTGGTACTATATGTCATATTTTGATTTAAACAAGAAAAATGAGCATGGGGATTGATGGCCTAGTGTATTTTATGTGACTTTATCAATAATCACTCAAACAGCACTTCAGAGTTTAGTGGTGCCATAAAGATAGATTACCTAAATAAAGTTTGTTCTGAAAAGTTTACAAATCACAAAAAATAATTCTTAATGTAAGTGCTGAATTCAATATTTTATTCCAGTTAGGTCAGAAATGTTGGGATCATTGATAACATGAAACCATATTAGCTTATGACATGTCTTAAGCCCCATTAAACAGATAGAAAATGAAAACTACCAAAGGCAGCTTCTCATAGAGGAAGGATGCATGGGCATCAGAGTCAGTCAGATTCTTGCTGTAATCCCAGCTAAGCTCCTTTCTTGTGGGGTAGCTTTTAGGCAAGTTGCTTATCCTCTCTGAACCTCATTTTACTCCGCTGTCGAATGGGCATAATAATACTGCTATCTGTACTTGTTGTGGTGACCAGTGATAATATAATGGATCTAGAACAATCTTTAGCATATTTAGTAGTTCAATAAGTCACAGCTAGGTTTTTTATGACTACTGCTAACATTATTATTATTTGTATTATAATTGAGCGTAGAATAAAATAAATAAAGGTAAAAGATGTGTTATTTGAATCACCTCCTTCCCTTTTTTAACACTAATCGTTCTCATTATTATGGGGATGGAGCAGGATTGTTAGTTAAAGGGAAGCACTTCGTTCTTTCTAGAAGGCTGATTAGAAATAATTTATAGGAGTTATAACAAAAGAATAGGTTAGCCAGAGATAAATTTCTTATGTGAAATGAAGTGCCTGGCAAATGGCTTACAGCATCAAATCTCCATGTTCCTTATTTGATTTCTTTGCACCTCATTTTCTGATGAGACAAGAAAGACCTCTAAAATCTGTCCTGTATGACTGTATATTCCAGGGCTCTATGAAATGCCCTAGAGAGAATCATCGCCGCTAGCTCACAATCAGGAAGGGGAGACAGGTAAACAAGTCTGTCTGTACCTTGACTGAAGTGATCTTGCACGGGTACAGCATGTCTCAGTGTTGTCTGGGAGCCCAGAGCAGAGGAGACCAGTTTCGCCTCTGGGTTAGGAGGCTTCTCAGATGGGTCCTGCTGGGGCCTGAAAGGCCACCTGCTGAGGAAGCTTAGTGCCCCAAATCCAGTCCTTAGAGTAATAGGAAAAGCAAAGAATGATTTTTTATGCCTTGATGAGAGTAGAAATTACATACCTAGTTTTCTGCAGCACTGCACCAAAAAATCATTCTCAAAGGCTTCTCCTATACTTGCAAATAAGGTAACAAACACATTGAAGATAGATATGTCAGCTTGTGTATATTGCTACACATATAAAATATAACATCATTTTTACTTATTTGCAGCAAAACCAAGGCAAATGCCCAGCCCAGAATTGTTCAGTGGAAGCCCCTGCTTGGATGCCTGTCCACCACTGTACTGTAAGTTTGATTAAAGGAGAATTATTTTTGTCTTTCGGAACAACCTTAGTGGAATGGGTGAATCCTTCCTGAGATTCTAGAAAGGAGAATTTTTTTTTCTTCAGAAAGCTCTGGATTGTAAGAAATATCTGTGATTAGGGATTTATGTTTTTTTGGAGTCAGGATAATTTGTCAGAGATTTATTTAAATGGATTATTGATGATTTAGATTTGGATGGATAGTCATTAAAATGAATATATTTGCACATGTATTTTTTTCAGTAGCTGCATATTCAGCAATACTTGATTTTAAATGCTTCAGAGAAGGATGCTTTCTCTTCTGTCATGGTTGTGTAGACTGTTTCATAGTGATGAGTACACGGACTTCCAATTTTCAAGTCTTGCTGGTGTAATAATGGTCCCTGCATTTGTGTACAATCTTCTATCAGAGAATTTTCAAGTGCCTTAGAAGCAAATAGGTACTATGTCATCTCTGTGTTACCAACGGGAGATTTAAAGGCAAAGGGAGTAAGAATAGTTTATCAATTGTAAAGCTGGGAATAGATCCCAGACACCCTAACTCTTTTCATGAGCTCATTCTACTACACTGTAAAGAAAAGTAAGTGAAGAAAGTGGCTGATTTGTATGATATTCTCCCATACGTGCTTTGCCTGATAGATGTGACAGTGGTTCCTCTGGGAAATGTGTGTACTGTAACTGACAGTTTGCCTGTTATAAAATAATTTGTGTATGTTGGGGAAAAGGAATTTGAAAATTACTTATCAGGCATTCCCCTCATTTGACCCACCTTGCAAGCAGTGTGAAGTAATATGGAGAGTTTCTTAAATATCCTTATCAATTGTTGCGATACAAGCTGCTGGAAGGTGAAGCTGGGCTCTCATAGCGTGACGTTCTAATGCAGTAGGCCTGGGGGAGCCTACTTTTCACTCAGGTTCGTAAAAGCATGAAGCCTATTTCCTTGTTTTTGTTTATCTGTGGAAGGAGGAGAAGGTGGGATCACTCACAATGAAGGAGAGATGGTGATGCTAAATTTTGGAGGCATTCCTGCAGTGCGGAGGCAGCCCAGACTTGCTGGAGACTTGGAGAATAAAAAATGTCACACTTTTGTGAGCAGATGGTCAGAGGGGAGTGCATGCTAAGGGACTCTGCCGATGCCAGAGAAAGGATGAGTTTTAATAACTCTGTTTCTTCATCAGTCACTCCTCCTATTGTATCCCTGGTGATATTATCTCACAATTACTGATTCGTATGTCTATTTCAGCAGTCTGGGTGCTATTCAGGGTCCTGGTATACCTATGCCTAGGTAAATCCCCGGTATATGGTAGGTGCTCTGTGAGTGCGGGTTCAATGAATGAGTCTCCAATCTGTTGATTTTCTCTTTAGTAAGTTTTATTAAATTATCTACAACTCTTATATTTGTTGGTGAAATCTTATACTATTTTACCTTCTTGTGTGGGTGGTTCCCATTTCTTACCTTCAAGGGTCATTTTACACTTTTCCTTCACAGAGTATCATTGAGAATGTGTTTTAAGGAATTTTGTTTCAACCTAGACAAAATTTAGTGGTTTGGTTCAGCTGTGTCATGACCTATGCCTGTTGCTAGAGATATGAAGATAAATAAGATAGTATTCCCATTTTATCAAAGACAATCCATATGTAACACCAATAAGAATTCTGATTAGTAGCTGATCTTCTGCTACATTGACCATTTCGGCCCCAAATAACAGAAATGTGACGTTTCAGTTATTTTGTGCAGCCTTATTACAAGTAAATCCATTATTAGAATTATGTCTTTTGGATTATTAAAAATAATACATCTTTCATTATTATCTTAGAGTTGGACACTGTAGGCTCTAGAAATCCCAGATTAGGTCTTTTGTTATAGGACATTTATGACTAAGTAGATGACTACTTTTAAGACTCTTTCTGAAGAGCACAGGTCAGAAATGCCAAATAGTCTGATTCTCAGTTCTGTGGTCATGTGAGAACATCAGGAAGATGTTTTTTCTTGCTTCTGCTATGGAATTAAGAGCTGCTGGTTTCATAGATTTCCTTTGCTGTTTATTTAAAAGTAATTACATTTCCCAGTAGGGGCAGACACTTTCTAGAGGAGTTGACAACACGTAATGATTCTGTTTTCTCTGTAAGTAACCCTGATCCACAAAGGTAGGCTTTCAGAGCACATGTTTGGGCTATGTGAGTCTGTCCCTGGTCATTCCTGACTGGTCTGGGGTAAATATCTCATCTCAGCTAGATCAGTTGAATTCTCTTTCCTGGGAATTTGGAATTTGTACTAGAGAGATACCAAATTGGTAGTCAGTAGTATTGGATCATATAAATGACAGTAGTTTGGAAAATCATCTGTGAACCTCAGCTGCTGAGGGCTGCTCTATACCTGTCCTTCTGAGGTTTTGCTTACTCAAATCTCTCCTTGATTTTGTAAGAAGGTCCCAATAATCTGCTGATAGTCAATAAGTTACATTTTCCCCCAAGTTTATTCTAGATTTTGGTTTTGTTCTATTTTGTTTATTTGGGGAAATGTAATTTTTTTTTATTTATTTGCAGCCAAAGAAGCGGGAGGTGGGGTGTGTGTGGGGGGTGGAAACCAGCTTAACTAATACCCCTAGTCAACAGCACTTACAAAGCTCCCAGTAGAGTTTACATACTGAATGGTAGTCTCACACAGAAAGAAGCACTGAGAGCACTGAGATTTTGAGAATTTCCAATAGTCTATTTAGTAATAGAAATAGCCTATTTCTATTTATTCCAAATATCTGATTATATACAACACTTGAGCACATAAAAAATGACCAAAGAATAATTTGGTAATGACTTAATCCACATTATAAAATTAGAGATATGAATAGTTAACTATATGGCTAGCATAAACATATTTCTAAAACAAAAATACATATGATATGTATAGTCATTCTGGTATTAATTTCCATTTTCTCATCTCTCAGGAAATAGAAAACTCTTAGCCTCCTGTGTTTAAGAGAATGTTTTGTCTGCCTCAAATCCTTCATTGACTGAAGCAGGTTATAAATAAATGAGCACATACTTCCATTCATAATAAATAGATAGTCCATTATCTTTAAGTTTACTTGATTGTTTCCTACATTTTTCTCCCCGATGCTCTGTTATTGTTCCTTGGTGCTTTGTTCTGAAATGATTGTATCCTTATAATTGGGCTTTATTACTTTTTTCAAAAACATCTTGGTCTTTGTGTGTGCATTTGCCCAGGGTTCATTTTAAGTGTGGAGCTTTTATCATTGGTTTTCTTAAGAACACTTCTCTTTGCAAATTGCCCTGCAAACGCCTGTCACCAGCTCCATATTGCCTTGAAAATGGCTTCTATTACTATTTGCTTAGTCTCTTCCTAGATGCTCTCTTTTTTTGGCACTCCACACCTCTGTAACAATGGGACCAAGAGATATTTTAAAGACTTTTCATTTTAGCCAGGAGTAACTTGCACAAATTAGGGTTCAAAATGAATAGAAATTTTACCTGCAGTAATTATACAGAAACACGGATGCATTTATAGTTTTTGAATAACCGTAAATGAAATATCTTCCCTAACAAAAAGCATGACAGTTTTATTTTTTTATTTATCTCTCCTTGTGTGGCTACATTAAGCACTGGAATGAGATCCTTCTTTACCTCTACACTTTAAATTTAATTGGGTTGTATGGTCAAATGAATATGAGCAGTGGTTACGTGAAGCCCCGTCACTTATAAGCAAATGAAAAAGAGACCCATGCATTCTGGGACTCAGGTGAAAACAGGCTGATCTCTGAATCTGGAGTAAGTAGGCTAAGAATTAGTTTCTGGTACTTAGAAACTAAGAACCTTAGACTCAACCAACAGCGGGAGGCTTGAGTGGCTGCTACATTTCAGGGCATAAATCTCTGGACCACTCAGTATGGTTATAGATTATGCATGGAAATGTTCACTTTCAGGAATGTCCCAGACACAAACCTTAGTTATTGGGGATTACTTAGAAATGGCTGTAATATGTGATTTTATTGTTTGGAATATGATATGTAAATACATATGATTTGTCTACAATAATCACTTTGTTTCTCTGCATAACTGCATACTTAGTTGTTAGAAATTTAAAAATAATGCAATGAGAGGACTTTCCAAAAGTCCCTGCTATTATAGAGATTATCATGAATATTGTTATACCTGTACATCTCTCTTGTTATATTATATTCACCCATAAATAGATATGTGAAGTATTTTCAAAAATCATGTTAACATTTGCTAATTAGAACACTGAATTCTGACTACATCAATTTTCATCTACTCATTTAATAAGCATTTACTTAGTACATTTTCTAAGTTGTAAACCCTTGGATTCTTTAAGATAAAGTAGGAAACAATACACGTAAAAAATCATTATGCTGGATAATACATGCTATAAAATGCTATATACAAAAAGCTATGGTGTGCATGGGTGGTTCATTCAGTTTAGCGTCTGACTTTTGATTTCTGCTTAGGCCATGATCTTAGGGACGTGAGATTGAACCCTATGTCAGGCTCTGTACTGAGCATGGAGCCTACATAAGATTCTCTCCTCTCTCTGCCCTTCCCTGCACCTAGACTCTCTCTCAAAAAAGAAAAAAAAAGCTATGAATGTTCAGAATGGAGATGGAGGTTTGCTTCAGGAAAGATTTTGGAAGACGGAAAATGCAGTATTTGGTAATAATTAAATATGCAAACTTTAAAACTGATTAAGATTTGTGTTAAAATACAAACTCTGTCACTTACTAGTCATGTAACCTCAGACATTTTACTTAATCTCTCTTGAATTTATACATGCAACAGGATATTTTGAATTTACATGTAATAATGGATAGAAAGTGTTAGCATAGAACCTGACATATAGTCATTGCTTGTTAAGTGGTAAGAGCAAAAAAAGGAAAGGATAGGTCATCCCAGAAGGAATTGAATGGGACAGGATGAATTGGTGAGGGACATAAAAAATAGGCAGTAACTAGTTATTAATTTAGGGCTATTTATTTGAGTTTATTTAGGAGGATCCTTTCTTTGGAAAAGGATTTAGGCTGGGAGAGAGAAAATTTCCAGGAGTTAATATACAACTTTTTTAAGGCTCTGAAAGCAGAAATTCTGAAGCTCTTGAAAAGAAACATTTTGCTCTATGACAAGCAGGAGCTGATAATGTAAGAGTATCGTATTAATAAGAGATGTTTATATTCTGAGTTACAAAAGCCATTTTTGAAGAGTGGAGTTGGATACTCTTTTTTTTTTTTTTTTTTAAAGATTTTATTTATTTATTTGACACAGAGAGAGAGATTACAAGTAGGCAGAGAGGCAGGCAGAGAGACAGGGAGAGGAGGAAGCAGGCTCCCTGCTGAGCAGAGAGCCCGATGTGGGCCTCGATCCCAGGACACTGAGATCATGACCTGAGCCGAAAGCAGAGGCTTTAACCCACTGAGCCACCCAGGCGCCCTGGATACTCTTTTTAATTTAAATCATTTTAACATGTCCCTACCATGTCTGTCTAGATTATGAAAGTAATTTTTCTTTTTTATGGGGAATCAATAAAAACAGACATTCCCCCCAAAGAAACCAGAGGAGATGTTCTTTTAAAGTGTTAATTATTTCAGCATGTTCTCCCAGACTGCCTGATGTTACCCACAGTTAGAATCAGTCACTCTAATTGAAGCCAGTTAATATAACGTGCATAAGCAATGGTATAGTAATCTAAAGATTTTTCCTCCTGATTTTGTAGCTCCTTCCTCACTTTTATTTTTTTTCTCCACAGTTCATTGTGTGACCTCATTTTGTATACAGCCCACATAAAACCCAGACCATGGCACTCAGAGATATCCAAGCAAGTCATAAAATAAATAATGCTGTATCTGCTCTCTGGGTCCTTCCAGAATTCCTATGAACACAGCACCCTCTGGGCTAACTCAGCTGCTGGGAAATCACACCCAGGGTGGCTTTGATGAGTATTGTCTTTCCAAAGACTGGATACAATTTTTATTTTTTAGAGCAAGGTTTTCATACCATCAGCAGTACCCTTATAGAACAAAAAGTCAGGACATTATCAGATGATCACAGTTACAGGAAAATTGTGGAAAATTGCAGAGTATAGGCCCTTAACTTGGTCTGCACTGGGATTCGAGTACATCTGGCCATCTGGGCGGTAGCCATGGGGTTAGAAAAGAATACAGAGGGAAATTATCTTAGAAAAATCACAATGCACTTTAAGAAATGTGAACTCTGCAGAATGTTTTTGATTCCAACTTTGCTATAGTCAAGTGCTTTAAATCAAGGCAAATATGAGGAAGATTAGACTGACACAATAGATACATTCCCTTTTTCTCGCTCTTCTGGCCTTTATAGTACTCTGGACATATATTTTGTTTCTAGGTTTGAAAGAGTATGTTGGGAACTGCAGTACTTATATCAGATACATTTCTTACAATGATTTCTGAAACATTCCCAGAAAGGAAGCCCATAGTATGGAGGGGTTGGGTGGGCATTTGTTCATGGGAGAGATGAAAGGGCATTCCCAGTGAGCACCCATAAAAAGTACAGAGTACAGAACAGAAAACAGGCAAACAGGTACCCTGCATGGTTTGGTCAAAGTAAAGAAGGTTGCAAGTCCTGAGGTGCTAGCAAGATCTGAGAAGCTAATTGGAAGAATGACAGGTAACCATCTGGGAGCAAAAGGCAGGCCCCGTGGTAAAAATGAAGTCAGCAAATTTTATGTCCATTGTCCCAAGCTTCCTTTTTCTGTACCTTTGAATATTTCCTAAGAATTCCAACTTTACCCAACTTGACTGATTTCAGGATTCACCTACCTCTTTCTACCTTCTTTTTTTTGTGGTGCTATTATAAATGGGATTATTTCCTTAATCTCATTTCAGGTTGGTCATTGCTAGTGCATGGAAATATAATCAGTTTTTGTTTAGTAATACTGTACCCTGAAACGTTGCTGAATCTATTAGTTATAAGAGCTTTTTAGTGGGGGCGCCTGGGTGGCTCAGTTGTTAAGCGTCTGCCTTCAGCTCAGGTCATGATCCCAGGGTGCTGGGAAGGAGCCCCACATCTGGCTCCCTGCTCACCTGGAAGCCTGCTTGTCCCTCTCCTACTCCCCCTGCTGGTGATCCCTCTCTCGCTGTATCTCTCTCTGTCAAATAAATAAATAAAATCTTTAAAAAAAAAAGAGCTTTTTGGTGAATTCTTTGGGATTTTCTATATATGAGATCATGCCATCTGCAAAAAGAGATAGTTTTACTTCTTCCTTTCCAATTTGGATTCCACTTATTTCATTTTCTTGCCCAACTGCCTTGGCTAGAGTGTTCATTACACTATTTAATAGAGTTGGCAAGAACAGACATTCTTGACTTGTTTTTGATTTTAGGGGAAAGTATTCTTTTTTCATCATTAAATAGGATGTTAGCTGTTCGTGTGTGTGTGTGTGTGTGTGTGTGTGTGTGTGTGTGTGTGTGTGTGTTTAATAGATGTCTTTTACCAGAATGAAGGAGTTCCCTTCTCTTTCTAGTCTGCTGAGTGTTTTTGTCATGCAAGGGGGATTTTTGTATGTTTTGATATTTGTTTTTAACACTTAAAATTTTAATCTGCTCAAAGAATTCTTTGCCCTTCTATTGAGAACATTAAGCAGAACTTTTCTAGGATTCCTGAAAGCATAATCTTCCTACTCATAATCCCCACCTGACTTTGCCAAAGGATAGCTCTTTGGTTTGACAGATGAGAAAACTGAAGCTCAGAGAAGTGAAATATCTTTTTTTGCATCCCGCAATCAGCGCACAGGGGAACTAGGTGAGTCTTCCGGGTACCATCCCATTTATGGTATAATTCATTATCTCTCCTGAGCAAATTGATGCTCTTGAGTTTGCTGTGGAAAATAATGAATTCAGAAGAGATTGGTATTTTATTAGCTGTGTGTTGTGTCATAGAAGGTGTCGTGAAGATTCTGTGCATTGCAAAGCTGGGCAACTTTGCATTGTTGGACAACCATCTTGGCAGCCATAGTAGCACATTTGAAGGTCTTCCTTCACAGGACTGTCAGGATTTCTAATCTTATTTATTTGGAAAAGTCCATGTGGATAACCACCATGTAAACAGAGTTATAAATATATTCAGAAATGTACTTATGTCCTTCTGTTCAGAGCTAAAGGAATTTTAACAATGGGTTTTCTTTAAGAGGGTTGCTAGGCTTTATTTTCCTTCTTGGTTTCATCATTTGATATAGGAATTGAATATGCAATGATCACTCAGAGATCGTCCATGATAGAGCTATAAGCTACAACATTATTTTTCACAGGTTTATAGTGGGATGCTAATATAGAATAGGGTGATTCAAGAATTTAGAAATTATCGAGAATACAAAATGCTGTAATATGATGGATCTGTGGATTTTCTGATTGAAGGGCTTTGTCTCTGTGTCTAAAAAAATCCCAGAAGGAATTGAATATTTGTTCTCTCTGACATCAACTTAAAGGAGATTCAGCTATATTTACTGAACTTTTTACTTATTTAGTATCCAGCAACCTCAATTATGTAGTATAAACTGAGATCCATTTAGAAGTAAACAAAAATGTGTTGAAGTGGACTAAATCAATATTTCAATGTTCACAACCCATTTATAGCCTACTATCTATTCTATGACCTCAGTGTGTGAGCTTCTTAATGCTTCTCAGGCACATGTGTTTGAACATGAGAGACCCATAATACCTTATTTCAGAGTCTATTTAGACACATTTCTAATAATCATGGCTAATAATTAGAGCAGGTGTATGGAAATTCAGGAGAGGGCATTACTAAAGCCTGGTATGTTAGCAGCCAAGGGAAGCTGCAGCCAACACTGAAAAAAGAAATGGTAAAAGCAAGCACAAGCTTTCAAACTCTATGAGATAATTCAATGGTGGGACATTGGTATATTACAATGTAATATTTTAACTGATATTTATAAATATTGGCTTTGTGCTCAACACATGAAAAAAACCCTATAGTTATGTTCTGTTTTCTTGAATAATAATTATTTTTATGATATCTAACTGTGGCTACTAAAAAAATTGCCAATCTAAAAAATTTTTCAAAATACAAAAACATATGATATTGCAATGGGTGAATTTTAATTCTCTGGTAGATTCATGTTTGTAAACATCTCATTCTTTGATAGTTTTGATAGGTGAACTTGCATATTTCATCTTGTACAAACTCTCAGGGTAGTGGGTTCTTCTCTTTTCCAACTGAGGTATTGGCTTGAGTTTGTGGTGGAGACAAAGATGGTGTCGAGGTGGGGAGGGAGACTGACAGCAAAACAGGAAGCCCTGGTGATATGCAAAAGATTTGTGTTTGGTGTTGTACTGTCCCTGATTTTTAGCAGTGTGAGGCATTGGTATGTATTGACATTACATGGGCTTTTCATTGTAAGCTAACATTCTTGCTACTAAACTTTTCACTCATCACTCAAGAAGGGAGTGTTTCATAGTGGTAGGGTCATAAGTTTTGGAGTCAAAGAGATCTCCCTTCTTTTGCTAGCCATTTGAACTTGAGTAATAATTTCAACATCTCTTTATCTCACTTTACTCACTTGTGAAATGAAAATAGTAGTAGATACCTACCTTGCAAGATTATTTTAAGAATTAAAGACAATATATACAGTATGCTTAAATCAGTGTCTGTTCTGTGGTAGGTCCTCAATACATGTTAATTTTATTATTATGGCATTGTTATTATCAGCACTAGAGACCTATGAAAATGGTTACATGGCACTTGAGCAATTACCTCTCTGAAAGCTTGGCCTACCTTCAACTCACCTCAGATATTGGAAGATGTAATTGAAAGGTATGGATCTTGAATGTTTAAATGAGTCCATTTTTTTGAAGATTTTTTTTAAAGAATTTATTTGTCAGAAAGAGAGAGAGAGAGAAAAGACAAGCAGGGAGAGTGGCAGGCAGGTGGAGAAGCAGGCTCTCTGCTGAGCAAGGAGCCCTACACAGGGCTTGATCCCAGGACGGAATCATGATCCAAGCTGAAGGCAGATGCTTAACTGACTGAGCCACCAGTCATCCCAATGAGTTAATTTTTTTAAAGATAAAGTTTGATTTTTTTTTCTGACAGTGATTTCTGTACCTTTGAAAGTCATTTCTGGACTCAGAGCCATTGCTGTATGTATTTTGGCTAATTGAATTCCTGAAAAGTATTATGGGACCATTGGTTCCAGCCCTGCGTGGGGAAAGAGCCTCTGCAAACACACGATTGCTTTGGTTATGATGTGCTGAGTCCAGTACAATTATGGCGGAATCTCTCTTCTTTTTTTTCTAGAAACAAAGACATACATGTCTTATAAACTCTCCTGGGCATTTCTCCTTAGCTATCTTATTAGTCCCTTTTACTCAGTGTTCTTAGATCACTACAGAACAAACACAGACATCATTAAGTGCTCTTGATGTGGGTGTTGGTGTCAGTTCACAGACCAGCTACAAATATGAGTCATGAATGACAGCTCTTCCTAGTGAATAGTCCTACCTTGAAAACCCCATACTCTGTATGTCTCCTTAAAGAATTTTTCCAAAACAGTATTCAGGATATGGTTATTTCACACAACTTTAGTCTTTAACCACAGGCTGTGCAACATGTGAACAAAAATGTACTTTAAGTAGTAATGATTTTAGGCATTTAAAAATATTTATTCTTTGTCCTTTTTCGGTACATTATAAAAAAATCATTATCTTTATAATGAACCTAGAAATCCAAGGAAATAACAACAAAGAGTTATTATTTAAATGCCTGAATTATTAAAAAAAAAGATAAGGAGGTGTTTTTTGCCAAAGATGTCCTTGTACCTGCTTACTATTCTGACTTTCTGTGCTGCTCTTCTGATTGTGTTCATCCCCTGTTCAGGCTTGCCTCATTTAGATTTAGCCTCAGGTAGTCCAAATAGGGGAAGCTATTAGACGAGGTCATGTCTGTAGCAACAACCAACTTCCTATGACCAGTATAGAGCAGAAGTCAATGACAAAACATTTGAAGCAGCCTCTAGCTACCCCAGATCTCTGTGGAATTGCCATACAAAATGTATGGACAAACTTTGGCCCAAAGAAAACTTTTAACAGCACTTGACACAGAAATGGAACATTAATTGCTGCAGTTCCTCAAGGAGGTCCTGTTCACAGCAGGCAGCATAGTCCCATGATTCCCTCATAAAAACAGCCCCTTCTAGTCTGTGGATTGATGGATTTGCTTTAGCAACAAAAGGTACAGCAAATGCATCTAATCAAAACCGCAAACTTGCACATGATTACAGTGGGTGGAGAAGGAGCAGGTTTTATAACAATCACCCTTCCATTACAGCAGCAAGGGAAAATGTATACAAACACTTGAATATTTTATTTACTGACCCATATATTTTTAACGAACTCAGAACAAACATCTCATTAAAGAAATCAATGCCATTCAAGTCTGGATTGGCTAAATTTTCCAACCTATTGAAAAAAAATGCTACTTGATCTTGATGGCTATTTTAGATTGCATTTTGGTGAAGTAAAAATTTTGCATAACTTAATATCCACAACTTAATTAAACACATCCTATAAATAGCCTCTCTCTAAAGATGCTAATACTCTGTTGAAAGAATTAGTTTGTTTCTGCAATGGATTTGGTCATACACCATTGTTCTTTAGGTTGTGTCAGCATTTTCATTAAAAAGTTGTACTCTATTTATAACTTGGAAGCAAAAATGCCTTCTGAGCTAAAACTTAATGTCCAAAGTCTTTGTCCAAAAGCAGTTTTCTAAAATGTATGCAGAATGGAAGTTTTATGACTCTCTGAAAACTTGTGGTCTATAAGAAGACCTGTAAGACACCAACAAAAAAAATTCATTTATTTCAGTCCCCGTGCATTAGTTCAGTCCACAGAATCTGGGAAGAAAACTGGGTTGTGGAAGGGGATATAATCTTCTCTGACATGGTGCTGGAGAATCAGAGTACTTAGGTTTTATCTTTGGTTATACTGCTTAAAATACACTGGAAGGGCTTTGGAGTCACCTAGAACTGAGTTTACTGAATTTGGGAAATTTCTTTACTTCTTTGAGCCATGTAGATTGATCAAATGAGATGATATACATAAACTCCAGGACAGTGTTCATTTCCTTCTCTTATGATTGATGGTGTCGCTTGAAGCTACTGACTTGCTTTTGGTCCATTGCTAAGAGTACTTTTTTTCTGAGCATTTATTTTATGAGTGGTTTTCCTTAAATTTATGTTTTTCAAACATAAAATACTAAGTCAAATGATTGGTAGAAGACTACCTCCAAAGAGGGCAAAGTACTATGCAGAGTGTAAGGAAATCTCATGCAATAGTAGAATATACAGAAAATTACTTCTTTCTCTCCATCAACCCCTAGTCTGGGGACTTCCTTTGCTTTCTGTGGTCTTATACAATACAGGCAGAATAAGCCCAAACTGTGCACCAACTCAACATGTGTAGTCATTGGTAGGTCTATGGCTATGGAGAGCCCTTGGCAGCATAAATATGTCCTTTTGTAGATGAAGGGAAATGCTTTCATTAAAACCGTTTAAAAAAATAGAAAAAAGGGAAAATTAAAATTCCTGTTGTCAGAACTGTTCTCTTGCCTTTAGCTAGTTTATCATCTCAACATTTATTATTTAAACAAGGCTGACTCTTCTGTAATACATCACTATTATTCTTTCTGCTCATTTAAATCCATTTATTTATCTATCTTCCTTCCCTTTCTCCTTCATTAATTCCATAAATTTTTACAGGGTGTTTACTATGTCCTAGACATTATTCTAGGTTCCATAAATTCATAGTATGAGAAAACATATATAGTCTTTGCTCTCAAGGAGGAAGTCACAATAAAGAATCACATAAGTGGGAGTGCCTGGGTGGCTCAGTGGGTTAAGTGCCTGACTTTTGCTCAGGTTATAATCTCAGGTTCCTGGGATGGAGCCCTTCATTGGGCTCCCCACTCAGCAGGGAGTCTCCTGGTCACTCTGTCCCTCCCCACACTTGTGCTCTCTCTCTCAAATAAATAAGATTAAAAAAAAGAAGAAGAATCATACAAGTAAGATAAGGTTGCAATATTGATGAGTTCTTTTTTTTTAAGATTTTATTTATTTATCAGAGAGAGAGAGAGCGCAAGCAGGGGGAAGAGCAGGCAGAGCAGGCAGAGGGAGAAGCAGGCTTCCAGCTGAGCGAGGAGCCTGATGCGGGACTCAGTCCCAGGACCCTAGGATCATGACCTGAGCAGAAGGCAGCCATTTAACTGACTGAGCCACCCAGGCATCCCTTGATAAGTTCTGCAAAGGAGATGTACATGGTGTATTGGAAGTGCATTGAGGTGGTACTGATGTAGAAAGGAAGGTTAGGGAAGGCTTCCTTAAGAGAATGCTAATTAAACTTAAATTTGAAAAGTAGAATCAACTTGGGGAAGAAGGAGGAAGAGATTTATTCAGGCAGAGGGAACTGCATGTACAAAGATCCTATCTCAGAAGGGGAAGTTCCCTTTATGAGGAGCAATAAAGCCAGAATGGCTAGAATTCAGAGAATACATTTCAGGATGCTTAGTGGGAGAAGAGTTTGGGAGGGAGACACAAGTCAGATGATAGTTAGGATTTCACTGAAGTATTTTAAATAGATTGGAGAAAGGAGAGAATCTGGTAGTATGGTCATATTTGAATTTTAAAATCTTCACTCTGGATACCATGTGGAGAACATGTAGGAAAATGGGAAAAAGATATTGTGGTTAAAAACAAAACAAAACAAAAATCTATTTATAAAGCTTTTGTAGAAGTCTAGCATAAATTAGGATGATGGTAGAAATGAAGAAATATGAACAGATATGAGATATTTAAGGGTAAGGATAACAGGACATAAAGATGAATTGTGTATGGGAGTGGTTAAGAGGAAGGGAAATGTCAGAGATGACTCCTAATTCTCTGACCAGTATGAAATAGTTGATAGAAGTATCACTTACTGAATTCTGGTGCTCTAGAAAACTTCATTAGGTATGATATTAGGAGGATCATGAAATCCATTCTGGACAAGTTAAGTTTGAAGAATCTTTAAGATATAAATAAAGATTTCTGGTTGGCCTGTGAACATGGGCAGGAAATGAAAGGTCAAGGAAGGTGTTTTTGTTTTGTTGAGCAAAAAATGAGAATATTTAAACACTGATGTGTCTAAGAAATGAACTTATTTAAGGACTGAGAAATGTTCAATAGATTATTAAACAAGGAAGTAATTGACAGTTTCAATAAAGCGGTAGAAGTTGAAGAGGGCTTGAAGAAATAGAATATTTGCAATATATTTTCTAGATGAATAAAATCTTATGCTTCAGTGAAAAATGCTGACAGAAGTTGTTGTTAGAGTGAGAGATTAAATATATAAGAGAGAAGGCTTAATCAATGTGTTTCCTTGAAGAAGGAAATGGATGAGGCATGAAGACCATGTGCCATGGTTTGTCTCTAATACGTAAACACAGATGTGTGAAGGTGTCAGTATCTTCATGCATGTTTATGGTGGGAAACTGAGGGAAATTCAGTTTGATGGCTTTTGTTTACTCTGAAATAGGAAGTGAGGGAGGTCACCTGCTGAGAGTGGGAGGAGAGATGCGGAGAGGAGGGTATCAGATGCTGGAGCTACCATTATAGAGAATGGGAGATGAGGTGATCAGAGGAAAGAGATGAGACTGCTAGGGTTACTTCAGAGTGCAAGTGAAAGTTTAGTCCTTTAGGGAAAATGCTTTCTGATCTAACCCACACCCCACTGTGGTCTCTTTGGTTTGGATTCTCTTAGCTCTTGTAGGGAGGCAGCCTCTATCACATCATACCAACTGACTTGTCTCATTGGCATCATTCTTCTCTGGCTCTTTTATACATGTATATCTAATCTCTGCAACAGAAGAGGGCAACTCAAGGATGGGAAACATGTCTCCACAACACCTGATAGAACACTGTGCTTGTAATGGGGGTTATTAAGGGTTTATTTGAAACTCGAAGGGGTTTATTAAACATGAGTCAAATATGGGACATTCTATACTGGGAACTTGGCATAAGGATGACTCCTTGTTTAATGTATGGTTTTATGTAATAAAATATAGGGTTGGCCATTCTACCTTTTTCAGTTAAAGGATAATTTCCTTTTATTCTTGAAGACTTAGTCAAGGAGTTGTCTCTTTGAAGCCTCTCTTGACCTCCAGTCCCTCCATTGAGCCACACCTGCTAAATTATTATAGCATTTATCACATGGAAGAACATTTGAAAGTTCATATGATTCTCTTCCTCATTACTTGTGAAAAGTGGCCAAATCTTACCTAGCTTTTATTTCTCAGATCTTAGCCTAGGGTTTCTTGAAATTGAAATGAGTGGAATTCAAAAGATGAGCACACCAGAAATCAATAGGTATTCTCTTGATTACCTGCATTCCAGGAAGACTTGTTCCTTTCTTGTTTCTCTTTGTCTCACCATTTTCCAAGTTGTTGAAACCAGAAACTTGGACATTTTTGATATTTCTCTTTTTCTTACCTTCTGTGTTCAGTCCATTGTTACTCTTGTCAGATCTACTTCCAAGATGTTTCTAAAATTCATTTATCTCCATCTTCACTGATCTCACCAAAATCTGTCACCCATCATCTCTTACTTGGATTGTAAATGAGAGGATTTTAACTTAATCCTTCATTTTCATCTGCCCCTCCCCTCGACAAGCCACTACTCACACATTTGCCCAAGTAATCCGAAAAAAAATATGAAGATAATTATACTACTCCCCTCTCTAGCTTAAAACCCTTTAAAAATATTTTATTTATTTCTTTATTTGAGAGAGAGAAAGAGACAGAGGGAGAGAGAACAAGCCAGGGGTGGGTGGGGAGCAGAGGGAGAGGGAGCCTGACGTGGAGCTGAATCTCAGGACCCCCAGATCATGATCTGAGCCAGATGCAGATGCTAACTGACTGAGCCATCCAGGTGCCTCAACTTAAAACCTTTTAATGACTTTCCCTTGCACTAAGGATGCATTTCACACTTCTTGACACACTTCTTGACACAATACTGTGGACTTTGCCTATCTCTTTGAGTTCATGGCATAAGAGTCTTTCTCCAACTTACTGGTTCTAGGCAACAAGATTTTCTTTTAGTTTTAGAAGACTCCAAGGGCTTCCAGGTTAAGTATCTTTGCCATCACTGTTTCATGTACACTGAATATTCTTCTCCACACACCGAACAGCTGGCTCCTTCTTGTCTTTACATTTCAACCTAAATGTTACCTTTTCAGAGGTATCTGTTCTGTTCACAGTTTCCTTCTAGGGAATTTTCCCCCTCTCTTTCTATTGCTAATTGCGTATCTTTTTCCTTCATAAACCTTATCACAATTCGTAATTGTGTATGATTTGCTGACTTGTTTATTATGTTATAGGTTGTAAGCTCTGTAATGGCCAGGAATTTGTCTATTCTTTTTGCGACAGTGGACCCAGTACCTAGCACAATGCCTGTGACTTAGAATTAACTAGATGTTGGCTTAATGAGTGAAATGTATGTATGCATTAATGAATGAATAAAAATGAATAAATGAATAGAATAGGAGGAATAATATAGCTTGACCTCACAGGGTTATTGAGGGGATGACACATGGAAGTGGACACAAAAATGTTTGAAAAAGAGAAGACCTGTACACTTATTAAGCATTTATGTTAAACTTGCTGTACACTACATTATTTCATTGCTTCATATTTTAATTTGCTTTTGTGCTACAGGTAAAAAGCGCATTTTGCAATTAGATTTTCTTGCCACTCTTGCTAAGCAGTAGCCTATTGATATGCCATGGTTAATTAATTAAAACAGGTTTCTTTATGAAAGAAGAATCAAATCTGATAATCTTTGGGTGGTTTGTGTATTTATGTGTGTGTGCACACAGTAATGCATACTAGTGAGATGCATAGGACTTAAAGAGAAATATGATATGCTTTTTCTTTGTGTTCATGGAGTGCTGCTTTAACTTAATTGAATTGGTTATCTTTGGACAGTGAGTCTGATTTTGAGAGCTACTAGATATTCATGCCAAGTAATATTTGATAGCATTACTGTTTCCTCTGGCTTCCCTTTCTTCAGTCAGTTGTTCACCTTTTTTTTTTAGGTCTAGTTTTCTTATACTTTCAAATTTCATATCAGAGACCACTCAATGTAGTGCTCATACAAAGTAGCTAAGGGCAATTCAATTTTCTCACTCTTCTAAACTATTGTTTATCCTCCTGCATTCCATAAAATTTGAAATCTTAAAAATGTTTTACCTGAACAGTGTAGTTTTATGCCTAGTGTCAGAATAAGGGGAAAAAACCCTAATAAAAGTAGAAAGTAACTTTAGTATGCTAAAAATAAGCTCAAATTTATTATGATTGATGAATTCCTGACTCCTACTGATTTACACTGTAGCCTAAATTAGACCTCATCTATGGGAAAAACATCAGAATTATGGCAATCCAGACAGTAAGATATTATATGACCATGAGCGATTAAAAATACATAGCTGATTAAGGATATATCTCCTATACCTATAAGGTCAATTATATGAGATTTTTTGACAAAGACATTATGAACTACAAAATACTCATGATTTGTTTTAATTATAACATTTCTCCCTGTAACCCAGCAACATACAAAATTTATAATAATGTCACTGAGACTATTCAGTCATCCAATAGACATATATTAATTACCTGTTATATATAGAGCACTTTTCTAGGAAGGTAGTATAGTGAAGTGTTTATTAACACTGACTTTGGAGTCACAGTTCAAAAGCCTCTTACCTGTGAATTTGGGCAGTAAGTAGCCTAATCTTTATGTAATTTTATTTACTCACCTATGTGATAAGTTTTATGAAAAAGTTAAGATGGAAATAAAATATTTCCTTCTCACTGATATAGTTAAATTATGTAAAACTCTTAACATAGATCCTGGCACTTGATAAGTGGTAACTTCTTGATAAATAATGACATTTTTTAGTCTAATTCCTTTTCTCATTCCTATTTTTAGAATAAATATGATTACTTCATAGAAAGATTACATTTTATAATAAGGTCATGATTATAAAATTTAAATCAAGTAATCTTGTACATGAAAAGATGTTTTGAGAAGATGCATAAGACACGATGCTTGATAGTGATTTAGAGATATACTTAATATTTTGTAAGGTGGCCATTTTACTGTTGGCTCTTATATTGAACCCAAACCTGCCATTCAATATAGTGCATTCATTTGTCCTTGTTACATTGTCTATACAAACACAATTTATTCCCAGTCTGTGAAGGCCTGCATAGCATGGCATAGCCCTGGAACTACTTGTTGTCTACATAGCTGGAGCAAAGGTTGCAAGTTGTAGAGATTGCCAAGAAGGTACAGGTAGGAGCCAGATTATTGACAGCTTTGTATCATTTACTATAAGTGGCAGAAATTAAAAGGGAAATGCATCAAGGTGAACTTGGCAACTTGTATCTTTGGGCAGTCTTGGAATCACTGCCCAACTTTAAGCACTGTGCCTATAGTTGGTGTGATCTTTGCATCACGGCACATACTGAATAAATGCAGAGAATTTTGCCATGTCCTGCATCTAAATTTATCCATTTGCATGAAAATTTGAAAAAACTTGTGGGCCTAGGCTACGAAAATTGAACATGTATTTCTGCCTAGAGACGTAACATATATTGTTTGGGCGTGCTATAATAGTGTAGTTTTTTTGCTTTTCTCAGAGTAGGAGCAGGGAGACTGTAGTTGACTCTATTAACAAATGATAACTCAGCAAGTGCATACAGATACTCCACTGGGTGTCCACTCTGTTACCAATAAATTTATGATCTAATTGGGATGAAAAACACAAACATACAAAAAATAAAGAATAATTATAGACAAGAAATGCTAAGTTATAAAAGAAAAATACTGACAGTTTTTCTGAAGATATTCAGAGATGGAAAGAAGAGTTCCAGCATCATTAAATGCCCTTGAGATAGTATCTAGGAGTTTCTATATTCCTAAGACTAATTTTAGAAGCCCATAACTAAAAAGACTTGCATGGCATGATGGAATGCTTTCTTGAGTTAGGATGACATTGTGGATTGATGGCAGTCCAAGTAAGGTGCAAAACAGCACCAGAGTAAGGCTGCAAATGCCACCATATATTTCTCAGTAAGATAGTGGACAATGCTGTCATCTTCTTTTTCCACTTCAGTCTCTTAAAAATTATTTATGAGCATAATTTTGAAAAAGTTACCAACAGAATCAAGAGTCAAAATTTCCTGGGGAGGCACTTACGCAAAGTCAGTAGTAGATAGCCTTCAAACTCTAGACCAAACTAGCAGTTCACATAGAACACATTATTTCAGGAGCCCTAAAGATATTTGCATAGCTCTGAGGGTCTATTTTGGACCTTTAAGGTCATATCATTTTCACCAGCTCATGTTCTTTCTCATCAATATATCCCTTCCTCAGTTTGATTCAAAATATTATTGAGTCTAATAGCTATGTGCTAAGCATTGTGTCATTTACTAGAGGCACTATGGTGAACTAGTCCCAACCATCAAGGAGTTCACATTTTTCCCGTTGGAGGTGGAATTGTAGATTGTATCTATCTCTTGTTGAGGGGTAAAGGAAGACACATGGATTTACTTTGACAGGGGCACCCACCATACACCCACTTACCTCTAAAGTGCCCTTGGATTAGGTGATAACCTCTTCATCTATTAAAGCCATGGTGATTGGTATTACTTTATATTTATACTCTATGCATCACAGGAGCTCTGAGAGCCACTCTTAATCCTACTAAATATTCCTGGCTCATTTACTCTCAAGTTTGAGATGACTATCCCATACCTTCATGTTCCTCAAAACTCCACACTCAGTCTCAGCTAAAATTCTTGCTTTCTATTTCACTGAGAAAATAGGAGCAACCAGAAAAGAACATTCATGACTCCTACCTGCCTGCACCTGTACCCACATATTTTGACTTCCCTTCTAGTACCCCCCTTGAGGCCATTTTCTACTCCTGTTGTGCTAGATCTCATTTCCTCTTTCTCACCTAAGGACATTTCTCTGGAAATTCTCTTCTCCCTTTCCCTTCTCTTGCCTCTCCTCCCCTCCCATTCCCTTCTCTCTCTCTCCCCTGACCTCTCATGCAACATCAATTTTCTCCCTCATATGGGTGTCCTCTAGATACTGCTATAAATATTTAATTTTAAAAATCCCTTTATTCAGATGCAGATGCCCTTCCAATTGCTCTCCTATTTCTCTTACTCTTTTTATAGCAAAATCCACAGGACATATCTACACTCCAATTCTAGATCTTTAATTCCTATCTTCCATTCTTTCTTTTTTTTTAAAAGTGTGTGTTTTGGGGGGGGGTGTAGAGAGAGAGAGAGGGAGAGAGAGAATCCTAAGCAGGCTCCATGCTCAGTGTGGAGCCCAAAGCAGGGCTTGATCTCACAACACTGAGATCATGACCTGAGCCAAAATCAGGAGTTGGATGCTTACCTAGCGACTGAGTCACCTAGGTGACCCTCCTGTCTTCCATTCTTATTTGAACCTGTTTTATTCAAGATTTTGTTTCTAATTCATTGCCAAATCATTCTTGACAAGGTTGCCAGAGATTTCCATGATGACAAATCTAATGGATAAATTCTTAGTTCTTATCTTAACCTACCCCTGTTAAATACTTCATTCTCTTTGAAAAATGTTTTTGCTTGGTTTTGAAGCATTTCTTTCTCTTTCCTGGTTCCACTTCAACAAAAGTCGTTATTGTGGCTCAGTCTCTTTCAATGGTTCTACCTTATACTGTTACGTCTAAATTTTAGGACACCCCAAGGCTCTCTTAAGACCTCTTAATTTCTTTATATATAATCACTCTGTAGGTAAGTTTACCCAGTCTCTTGGCTTTATATTCAATCTATAAATTGATAAGGCCCAAATTTATGTTTCCAATTCAGAGTCCTTGCTTTGATAACCAGATATATATATTCAGTAGCTACTGAATGTCTCCACTTGCCTATCTAATAGGCATTGCAAACATGTCTAAACCTGAACTCTTGTGTTTCCTATCAAACCTATTTTTCTCAGCCTTCCTAATCTTAGTAAATGGCAACTTGGTCTTTCTAATTGCCTAGGCCAAAAATATTGAAGTTGTCCTTGACTTCTCTCTTTCTTTTACCAGCATGTCAGTAAATTATGATGGCTTTACCTTAAAAATATGTCTAGAATCTGAGTGTTTCTTACTACATCCACTGCTTTCACATTGATCCCAGCCATCATCTGCTTTATTACTGTAATAACCTTCTAACTTGTCTCCCTGTTTTTGCTCTTGTCCCCAACAACCTATTCTCCTATAAAAAGGCAGGTCATAGGGGAAGGGAGGGAAAAATGAAACAAGGTGAAACCAGAGAGGGAGACAAACCATAAGAGACTCTTAATCTCAGGAAACAAAGTGAGGGTTGCTGGAGTGGAGGGGGGTGGGAGGAATGGGATGGTTGGGTGATGGAGGTTGGGGAGGGTATGTGCTGTGGTGAGCGCTGTGAATTGTGTAAGACAGATGAATCACAGACCTGGACCCCTGAAACAAATAACACATTATATGTTAATTTAAAAAAAAGGCAGGTCAGATTATGTCACTCCTCTGTAACTCCTTTATTGGACTCTGATCTCACTGAAAGCGAAAACTAAAATTTTTATGGGTATTTATATAGTCCAGTTATACCCTTTCTACATCTCCTACTACTTTCCCTTTTCTTTCACTCCACTCCACTTACACGGTCCTCCTTGTACCTTCCAGGCATGCTCCCTCCTTGAACCCTTTACATTGCTTTTCCTGGGATGTTCTTCCTCCAGCTATCCGCATAGCTCATTCCCCGGCTGTCTTCAGATCGAATTACTTCTTTTTTTTTTTTTTTAAAGATTTTATTTATTTTTTGACACACAGAGAGAGATTACAAGTATTATTTATTTTTTGACACACAGAGAGAGATTACAAGTAGGCAGAGAGGCAGGCAGAGAGACAGGGAGAGGAGCCTCGATCCCAGGACGCTGAGATCATGACCTGAGCCGAAAGCAGAGGCTTTAACCCACTGAGCCACCCAGGCACCCTCGAATTACTTCTTATTAGGCCTTCTTTAAGTGACCTTATATGGCACCCCTCCCCACACATAAACACACATACTCCCAGCAATTTTTAGCTTGCTTTATTTTTCTCAATAGCACTTACCACTCACAGTAACTTATCTATTTATTAACTCTTTCTCAGAATAAAGTACACTCTATGAGGGCAGGGATTTGATTCACCATTTTTCAGTTTTAACCCTGGGCATGGAACAGTACTTCACTCCTACTAGGTGTTCAATAGATGTTTGTTAAATGAGTGAATTTATAAAACAAATATAACAATACCTGCACTGTAGTTGTATTGAGGATAAAATAATACACTTTATATTAGCCCACTTAAAAAAAACCCCAGGTGTTCAACAGATGTTTGTTAAATGAGTGAATTTATAAAACAAATATAACAATACCTGCACTGTAGTTGTATTGAGGATAAAATAATACACTTTATATTAGCCCACTTAAAAAAAACCCCAGGTGTTCAACAGATGTTTGTTAAATGAGTGAATTTATAAAACAAATATAACAATACCTGCACTGTAGTTGTATTGAGGATAAAATAATACACTTTATATTAGCCCACTTAAAAAAAACCCCAGGTGTTCAACAGATGTTTGTTAAATGAGTGAATTTATAAAACAAATATAACAATACCTGCACTGTAGTTGTATTGAGGATAAAATAATACACTTTATATTAGCCCACTTAAAAAAAACCCCAGGTGTTCAACAGATGTTTGTTAAATGAGTGAATTTATAAAACAAATATAACAATACCTGCACTGTAGTTGTATTGAGGATAAAATAATACACTTTATATTAGCCCACTTAAAAAAAACCCCAGGTGTTCAACAGATGTTTGTTAAATGAGTGAATTTATAAAACAAATATAACAATACCTGCACTGTAGTTGTATTGAGGATAAAATAATACACTTTATATTAGCCCACTTAAAAAAAAACCTATAGGACAATAATGTGCCAGCTTTTATTGCTTCTTAAATTCTACATGATTGTAACATGCTGTGAAATAATTCTCATAAATGATCCAAACCGGCTTTGTAGAAATCAGAGATGGCATGTTTCAGTCATATAAAATGGAGAATATCCCTCTAAATAGAAATAGAAACTGCAAGCCAAGAACTGGTCTACATATATAAGGCAGGAAAAAAAGAACTGTTGAATTTTTTTCATTTTTTTAACATATTCCCCACACAGAGATAAAAATAGTGTCAGCTTTGAACTTGAAGAATGACATTATATGTGCAGTAGCACATTTTTCATTTTTATGTATAACTTTTGACAATTATGATGTTAAATGTATTTTTAACCTATAGATTTGCATTAATATTGAGTGAGGTTTTAACTTTCCATTCAGTGACATTTAAATTTTTACTTTTAACCACACATCTGATTTCCTTTAAGTTCTGACAGAGAAACTAGAGGGGATAAAATAAAAACAAAAAGAAATTAGAAAAAAGGCATCTTGAAATTTCATTGCCAAATGTATCCAGTAGTATGGGCTTTTTAAGCAATAGTTTGGTCCACATTTGTTCCTAGCACTCTGTTAATTCATATGTGTCCCAAATGAAATATTACCCTCCTAGGAGAAGTTTTCCTTGTCACTCTGTCCCAGAGACAGGTTCAGGAGCTCTTTTTCCCAAACCCTAATCCTAAATTACTGCACCATTTTTATACTGTCATTATGATAAATGTATTGATTATATTTTTGTAAAGACAAAGTTTCTTTATGTTCATTTATTCGTATAGTCAGCAAATTATGAGTTGCCAGATCTATTCCAAGCATTGTCCTGGAGCTGTGTGTGCAAAAGATGTATGAGACATGGTTTTGATAACCTTGCCTCATCGCTAGACTGTGAGTGTTTTGAAGTTCAATCACTGAGATTCTTATCTTTCTTTGCCTAGTGATTAGCACAGCATTAATAAATATATGTAGAATGAATGGATGAGTCTCCTAGATAGAGCAGGGAGTTCCTGAGGACAGAGTAATGTGTCTATAGTGCTTAATGCCATGCCTCGTACATAATGAAAGCTCAGCAGATGTTATATAGAAAGTAAATAATGAGTAATCAATGGGGCATCCTCCATCTTGGTGTCTAAGACAGGCCAACATTAAAGTAAGTGGCTGAGTATAGATTCTATGAACCTCTTGGCTCATATGAAACTTTTAATTAGTGCTTCTCTGGAGACCCTTTCCTGTACATGCATATGTCTAGTAAATAATAGAGGAATATTCTAGATCGATTAGTTGAGTATGCTAGGATAGGACTAGTAACCAAGAGAGTTCTGAGTCTTACTGAGGAAGGACCACATTTGGAGGTTGAGGCTTTAAGACAATTCTTTGGCAGGCCTTGATTACATGCCTATGACACATGAAATCACTCTTAAAATTTGGGGTAAGTTCAGTGCTTACCTTCTCAAAACATTTCAAGGATGTCACCTTTAGGTGGGTGAGGAAAATTTAGAAAGTTAATTGGCTATTTCCTGACTGAAGTCTGAAAATTGAACTCATCAGGAAGTGTTTCTCAGCATCCATTTTCAGATACCAGTAATTCTTAATTAAAACTGTTTTGATCTCATACGCTACATTTAATCAACAGTTTCCTGACTAGTCAGCTCAGACAAACCCAGGTTGTCTCGGACCAGAGTTAGAAAAAATACTATGATTCCTTTATATGTTGAATGGAATCTCTAAATCTTTGCAAGACTACTGAGCTCTTTGAGATCCAGGATATATCGTTTTTATCTGTGTATTTCCAGCTACAACATACTTTCTGACAGATGGAAAATAGTCATTACTACTTTGATGATGTATTGACCAACAGGTCAAATTTATATAAATGAATGTATTTGTTTAATTAAAGACTTAAGGTCTCCAGAGGAAGGGTACTCTTAATAAAATTACTAAGTAGGGTGCCTGGGTGGCTCAGTGGGTTAAAGCCTCTGCTTTCAGCTCAGGTCATGATCTCAGGGTCCTGGGATCGAGGCCCGCATCAGGCTCCCTGCTCAGCGAGGAGCCTGCTTACCCCGCTCTCTCTGCCTGCCTCTCTGCCTCCTGTGATCTCTCTCCCTCTGTCAAATAAGTAAATAAAATCTTAAAAAAAATAAAAAAAATAAAATTACTAAGTAAAATGGCAAGGATTGTTGCTGTTCCTGTATCCCCCTTGATATAATATTCATTTCACAACTAACAAATGGATACACCCTCTTTATAATATTAATGCATTGCAGGCAAGGCCCCCTTGGCTAGAACACTAAGTAATTAGTTTAATTCCGAGAGATTATCACTATTACCAGTTTGGTGTGTGTTCTTCCGGTCCTTGGCTTTTGCACATTAGCATATACATAATTATCAGAAAATATATAGTACAGTTGTATGTGTGTACGTTTAACTTGCTTAAATAATGGCATACTCTATTGGTTTTTTGTTTTGAAATTTGCTTTTTTCGCTTAATAATATGTTTTAAGATTGTTCCATGTGAGCATAGTTGGATTTACTACCTTATTTCTGACTGCCTACGTGTTATTCCAATTAGCACATCATAACATATTTTACCTGTTTCCTATTTAAAGATTTAGATTGCTTTTAAGTTTTCAAAGATTTAAGTAAGGAATGATACAGGCAACCCCTTTGAGTCCCCTCCCTCCTTGCCTTCTTGGGAGCTTTGTACCATCACTCTGCTATTACTCAGTAAACCTTGCTTTGCCACTCCCCAACCCCCCAAAAAGAATGATGCAATGAACATTTTTAGACACAAATCCTTATGTATGTTGATTAGTCTTTTTACACCTAGTCTTTTATATCTCTCATTCCCTTTCTAGTTCTACTTTAAGAAACAGTTTGAAGGAGGGCATGGTATCATCAATTAGGTTCATTTAGGTTTAACCTAATCTCAATTAGGTTTTCCTTTCAGAGAGCATTTCTCTCTAGGTTTATTTGTCCCTTCATTTGCAAATCAAATTCAAATTGAGCACATACTATGTGTCAAGCATATATTGGGTCTGGGGATATACTAAAAAACAATCATGCTTTGTTTACAAAGCTTAGTTACAGGAAAACATCTGCTAATGGCCCAAACTCCAGTATTCGTGATGGCATTTCTCATTGTAGTATTGCTAATTTTTGTAAACTTACTGATTTTTTTTTACTTTTTTCCAAGAGAGGACTCAATGCCCAATATTCTTTTATCATTAGCAGAATTGCTCTTCTTTTGTTTGTGGCCCAAGGTTGTTGAGATATATGTATGTGGAGATGAGTCCTTTTTTTTTTTTTTAAAGAATTTATTCATTTTAGAGAGAGAGAGAGAGAGGAAGAGGTAGAGAGAATCTGAAGCAAACTCCACACTGCTGAAGTAGAGCTTGATGTAGGGGTTGATGTCACAACCGCTAGATCATGACCTGAGCCAAAACCAAGATTTGGACGCTTAACCAACTGAGCCCCCCAGGTATCCCTGTGGAGGCGAATCCTTTAGTAGAAGCTTTGTACACAGCTATTGTGGATCTACAAAATAAAAGGAGAAATATTTAATTATGTTCTGATTCTAACCTGTGTCCTTGCAGGATCACTTTACTACCTGCTAATCATGCATAATGTAGGTCATTACCTCCTACTTGTAGGCTCCTGCTAATGTACTGGCAGAGTGAAATGCAGGCTGTGTAAGGCTTAGTAGTGAAAACATGCTTAAGGATTTGTAGAGAAAGGACTCAACCCCGATGGGATTCAAGGATCTTCCTAAAACTTCAGAGGGAATATTCTGTGCCAGAAAGATTTAATTTAACATTTAGTTCCACTAATGTTTATTGAGTGCTATCTTGTATAACAGTATATGGCAAGAAGCTATAACTCAAACCAGATTTGCAAGTGGTGTTAATGAAAAGCAGAAAGCAAAGAGGCCCAAATGAATATGAAGACAACAAGGACAAAATATCCACTATCACCATTTATTACCAGAAACTCTGATAAGAGTTTTATCTGCATTTACCTCTGTAATATTTTCAGTAACCTTGTAAGGTAGATACTGATATTTCAATTTAGATGAGGAAAATGACCTTGAGAAAGGTTAAGGACTTGTTGAAAGATATATATAGCTAGTAAATGGCTAAGATTGGCTTTTAACACAAGTTTCTGTGGTTCCATTGCCTGGCTTCTTCCTCTGGGTCATTGCCAGTGAAACTGAAAAATCCACTATTGTGCCACTACCATAGAGAAGATTGGGGGGTCCTTGGAGTAACCTGGCAGACAATTTCTTATTTTCATAGTACCAGGTCTTCCTAAGTCTCTGACCCCACACAGGATGTGGAAGAAGGGATTTAGGGGCCTGTCTTTAGTCTTCATGAATATATCAGTTCTTAATCTATCCTAATATCACAAAGGGAAAAAAATCACTTTTTGAATTTAGAATCAAATATGTTTACTTTTTATGTCTATGATAAAATTTGTTCTTTTGGCTACCTTCACTCCTCATGCATCAGTTAGAAGAATACACGTGTTAGTATCTAATAAATATTTTTGTTGCCATTCCAAAAGAAAAAAAAGGCTCTAATTTTTGACACTAATCTGAAATGAATATTCTCATTTTGCATGCATTAGGTTGTTAATTGTCTTGTGTCCTGATGGGACATGAGACTTTTATAACCCCAAATCTGGAATATCTGCTATCAAATGATGGAATGTCATATATATGAATGACTGATCAATTTTCTTAAATTTGTGGATGGTGCTTACTGGTATGTTGTTAAGGAAAACCAGAGTGTATTTGTTGAAAGCATGGGCTTTGGGAATCACACAAACTTAGGTTTGTATTCTGTCTCTTCCATGAGCTCTGTGACTTAGCACAAATAATGTAACCTCTCCAAATCTTTTTTCTTATAAAGATTTTATTTATTTGAGAGAGAGAGAGTGAAAGAGAAAGAGAGAAAAAGAAGGGAGAGGGTCTGGGAGAAGCCCACACCCGCTGAGCAGGGAGCCCAATGAGGAACTCAATCCCCAGACTTTAGGATCATGACCTGAGCCGAAGGCAGATGCTTAACTGACAGAGCTATCCAGGTGCCCCTAACCTCTCCAAGTCTTAACTTCCTCACTGCAAAATGTGATGATCTAGTAAAATCTAGATCATAGACTATTGTGAGGATTAAATGAAGTAATGCATTTAGAGCCCTTGTCAAGAAGCATATGCTCAATACATTTAGCCATTATTACCATTAGTTAAGAAATTAAAGGTTAGTGTTCCTCAAAATACAGTTGCTGTAATACCTGTATCAGGATCACATGGAATATTTGTTTAAAATATTAGGCTCCTGGATGGCAGTCAGATCTCCTGATTCAGAATGTCTTTGGATGGTGAGCATAGAATTTACGCAATAGCACTGATTCATAGAGTTCACACACACTAAAGTTTGAGAACCACCATCTCAGAGAATGTGTGTGTGTGTGTGTGTGTGTGTAGGATTGCTTTATGGTCTGGTTCAGCCACATTTATGAGTGACTGCCATATTCCAGAACCTGCCTTTGGCACAAAGAAAGTGAATAAGATGGTCCATTTTCAAAATCAGAATGCAAAAACTCTTGTTTCTCTACCAGGTACACTTGCCATTCTGAGAACAATGAACTGAAGAGGGAATGAAGATAATTCTGTATTTATACTATATTGGAAATTTTATTGGAAATTGACAAATCCTCACATATTCATGTGAATGCCTCCCCATTCTTTTTATGTTCTTGCATGGACTGACCTGTATGGAGAGGTAAATTTCTGCTTGGTGGATTGCAAAAAATCAGAGTAGGATGATTTTTGCTTCTTTTTGGAAATGCATTTTTAGAGAAATGTTTTCCATTTCTATATGAAGGAGACTGATGTAGGGTAGTTAAAGCAACTCTTTGGCTTTAAGGCTTAGTCTGGTCTATTCCAATCATAGGAATCTCCAGAATTTAAACTGATTTTGAAATTGGACTTTAAGGCATGTCTCTTCCCTAGGAGTGCATGGTTTTTTCAAGTTTAAAAAGATCAGTTTATATTTAAGTTTTTTTCCTTTAGTGGAGACACAGTAAGTTTTTTTTGTATTGCCCTATAATGCAGTTTTATAATTTATAAAAATTATTTGGCATGTCCATGGATGTCATCAATGAAGCGTTTTTGCGTTTTCAGAGACGACAAGGTTCAGATTCCATGTGAATGAGATGCATCTAATTCTTTTTTTTAATTTAAATTCCAGTTAGTTAACATAAAATGTAATATTAGTTTCAGATGTAAAATATAGTCATTCAATAATTCTGTACAGCACACAGTGCTCATTACAAGTGCTCTCCTTAATTCCCATCACCTATTTCGTCCATCCCCCACCCACCTCCCCTCTGGCAATTATCAGTTTGTTCTCTATAGTTTAGAGTCTGTTTCTTGGTTTTTCTCTTGGTCTCTTTTCCCCCTTTGCTCATTTGTTTTGTTTCTTAAATTCCATATAAGAGTGAAATCATATGGTATTTATCTTTCTGACATATTTCACTTAGCTTCATACTCTTTAGCTCCATCCAGGTCATTCTTTTCTATGTCTGAGTAATATTCCACTGTGTGTGTGTATATATATATATATATATATACACACACATACAAACACACATACCACCTCTTCTTTTCCATTCAGTAGTTGATGGACACTTGGGGTATTTCCATAATTTGGCTATTATAGATAATGCTGCTATAAACATTGGAATGCATGTATTTCTCTGAAGTAGCATTTTTGTATTCTTTGGGTAAATACCTAATAAGGCATTGCTGGATTGTAGGGTAGTTCTATTTTTACTTTTTGAGGAACCTCCATACTTTTTTTCTGAGTGACTGTACCAGTTGGCATTCCCGGTGCATGAGGGTTCCCCTTTCTCCACATCCTTGCCAGCACCTATTGTTTCTTGTGTTGTTGATTTTCAACATTCTGACAGTTATAAGGTGATATTTCATTGTAGTTTTGATTTGTATTTCCCTAAAGATCAGTGATGTTGAGCAGCTTTTCATGTATCATTGACTATCTGTATGTCTTCTTTTTGAAATATTTTATTTATTTTTTTGACAGAGAGAGATACAGTGAGAGAGCGAACACAAGCAGGGGCAGTGGGAGAGGGAGAAGCACACTTCCTGCTGAGCAGGGAGCCCAATGCGGGGCTCTATCCCAGGACCCTGGAATCATGACCTGAGCTGAAGGCAGCTGCTTACTGACTGAGCCACCCTGGCGCCCCTTTGTATGTCTTCTTTAGAAAAAACATCTCTTTATGTATTCCCATTTTTTACTTGAATGATTTATTTTTGGGGTGTTAAGTTCTACAAGTTCTTTGTATGTTTTGGATACTAATGCTTTATTAGATATGTCTTTTGCAAATATCTTTCCCATTCTGTAGGTTACCTTTTAGTTTTGTTGATTGTTTCCTTCAGTGTGCAGAAGTTTTTTATTTTGATGATGTTCCATAGTTTAATTTTGTTTTTATTTCCCTTGCCTCAGGAGGCATATCTAGAAAGAAGTTGCTATGGCTGATGTCAAAGAGGTTATTGCTTGTGTTCTCTTGTAGGATTTTGGTGGTTTCCTACGTCACAAATTTAGTCTTTAATCCATTTTGAATGTATTGTTGTGTATGATACAAGAAAGTGGTCCAGTTTCATTCTTTTGCATGTTGTTGTCCAGTTTTCCCAACACCATTTGTTGAAGAGACTGTCTTTTTCCCATTGGATATTCTTTCCTGCTTGTCAAAGATTATTTAGCCATATAACTGTGGCTCCATTTCTTGGTTTCTATTCTTTTCTATTGATCTATATGCCTGTACAATAATGTCTTGATTACTCCAGCTTTGTAATATAATTTGAAGTCCAGAATTGTGATGCCTCTAGCTTTGCTTTTCTTTTTCAAGGCTGTTTTGCTATTTGGGGTCTTTTGTGGTTCCATACAAATTTTAGGATTGTTTTTTCTAGGTCTTTGAAAAATGCTGTTGGTGTTTTAATAGGCATTGCATTAAATGTGTAAATTGCTTTGAGTAGTACAGACATTTTAATAGTATTTTTTCTTCTAATCCATGAGCATGGAATGTCTTCCATTTCTTTGTGTCATCTTGAATTTCTTTCATCAGTGTTTTATAGTTTCCAGAGTACAGATCTTTCACCTCTTTGGTTAGATTTATTCGTAGGTATCTTAGTGTTTTTGGTGCAACAGTAAATAAGATTGACTTTTTAATTCCTCTTTCTGTTGCTTCGTTATTGGTGTACAGAAATGCAACAGACAGACTTGTGTACATTGATTTTGTATCCTGTGAATTCATTTACTGATTTCTTTTATCAATTGTAGGAGGTTTTTGGTGGAGTCTTGGGTTTTCTATATAGAATATCATGCCATCTGTAAATAGTGAAAGTTTTACTTTTCCCTTGCATATTTGGATGCCTTTTATTTATTTTTGTTGTCTGATTGCTGAGGCTTGGACTTCCAGTACTATGTTAAGTAACAGTGGTGAGAGTGGACATCCCTTTCTTGTTCCTGACTGTAGAAGAAAAACTCAGTTTTTCTACACTGAGGATGATATTAGCTATGGGTTTTTATATCTGGTCTTTATCTTAATGAGGTATGTGCACTTTGTTGAGGGTTTTTTTTTATCATGAATGGATGTTGTACTTGGTCAAATGCTTTTTCTGAAGATGTATCTAATTCTTATGGTGCCTTTCATCTTGTCACCATCCAATAAGAGTTAATATTCATTTACCATGTTATTATCTATAAAGTGATTTTTCCACACACCTCATTTGGTCATCAAAATAGTTCTTTTAACTGATTCAAAGTCAGGTTTGCTTTACCTTAGGGATATTTTGCCTTGCCTGTCTTGGAGTCAACCTGTGAAACTGGGGTAATAGCCACCCCAGTGACTGTCATTGTACTAACGGGCAGTTCTTCTATTACATACCCACCATGGGCTGCCATAGGCTGACCAGTAAGGGTTAGTGTCCAAGTCTGGAAACCTGGTACCACTAAGAGATGAAGATAAGAATAGAGCACAGTCCTGTCCTTAAAAGCTAATGTGCTAGTGTTCTGAGAGCTTGATATAGTTTAACTCATTTAGTATTTAAAATAACTCTATTCAGGGCGCCTGGGTGGCTCAGTGGGTTAAAGCCTCTGCTTTCAGCTCAGGTCATGATCTCAGCGTCCTGGGATCGAGGCCCGCATCGGGCTCTCTGCTCAGCAGGGAGCCTGCTTCCTCCTCTCTCTCTGCCTGCCTCTCTGCCTGCTTGTAATCTCTCTCTCTGTGTCAAATAAATAAATAAATAAAATCTTTAAAAAATAAAATAAAATAACTATTCATTATTATGGCCATTTTACAAATGAAGAAACAGAGTCAGAGGGCTCAGGCAATTTTCCTATGAGCACACAGGAAAAACTAACAAACAAACAAACCTGGTAGTGCTAGGATTTGATCTCAGACAGACTGGCTCCAGGGTCCATGTTCTAAACTGTTACTGGTAGTCCTCTCCAAATTGGTTTTGAATGGGAAGACAATGGCACAGGAGCCTAAATACCAACATGAAAGTAAGAAATGTAACACTCTTAGAAATTTCACAAAGCAAAAGCAAAAAAGTGTTGTGAGAATTTAGAAAGGGAAGATAACTTGGGCTAGACCAGTCATAGTAGGATTTGTAGAAGAAGTGGGAGAGGATTTATTCCCTGGAGGGTGAATAGTGAGTGATTATATATAGCACAGTAGAGTGAAGTGAAGGAGCACTGTCTTTATAGTAAAACAGACCTGGGTTCAATTTTTAGTCCCTGCACATAGCTATGGGACCTTTGGAAAATAACCTCTATTTTCTCATCTATGAAATATTAATAATCATACCTATCCCACAGGTTTTATTTTTAGACAGAAAGATGGGTAGGATGCTGGAGAATGACAGGCACGAAAATTGGGAAATCAGAAATGCTTCTAATTTGAGGGGCACCTGGGTGGCACTCATTAAGCGTCTGCCTTTAGCTCAGGTCATGATCCCAGAGTCCTGGGATTGAGCCCCATGTTGGGCTCCCTGCTCAGGGGGAAACCTGCTTCTCCCTCTCCCACTCCCCCTGCTTGAGTTTCCTCTCTCACTGTGTCTCTCTCTGTCAAATAAAAAAATAAAATCTTAAAAAAAGAGAGAAATGCCTATAATTTGAGAGGGATCTAGTCATCTTTCTAGTGGAAGAGAGAGGATCAGGTATGGCAATAATGACAGATTTAAGAATGTGGTTTGTGATCACAGTATTAGAAATCTTTTGATGAATATTCTGCTTAAGACTCTAGGGATTGGTAGATATGCTTCTTGAACTTTTTACTGCTTGGAAAACCTGGGTGCATTACATGACTTTCTGTGCCCGAGTTTTCTCATTTATAAAACTAGGACTAAGTAAAATGAAATATGTAAAAATTTAGGCCTGGTTTGTGATACATACTTAATGGTCAATTAATGGTACATATTAATATCACTACCAGCGGTAGTAATATTCAGCAGGAAAAATATCTATCTGTCTGTCTATCCATCCGTCCATCCATCCATGGGAGTTATATTTTAAAAAATGTTGTTTATCAATTAACTGCTCTCAGTCTACAAGAAAACATAGCTGAAGATAGACTGTTGAAGATAGAGTCTGTAAGTGATAATTGAAGTAATAATTATGAATGGATCCTTACTAATCAAAGTATTTACCTAACTTTTTAACAGTCTAAATAAAGAAAAATGATAGTTACATTTTTGCTAAGTTCTACGATAATAGTGCATTGTTGTTTAGGTACCATATTTTCAAAGAGTGACAAGTGATAAATTGGGGTATATCCTGGAGACTGATGACTAGAAATTGGGAACTAGGTCCCATGAGGAAAGAGGAGTCACAGAAAGAATGTGGGGTTTTATTTTGGAGAAGATATAAGAGTGCATTTATGGTTGTTATGTGGAAGAGGAGGTATACTTATTCTGCATATTCTAGAGGACAAAAGGATAAACTGGTGTGTTTTTAGTATGAATAACAACTTCTTTAATAAATTGTGAGCTCTTCTTAACCACTCACATTCTAGGAGGGTTGCGATGTATACCTCTTAAAATACTGGAGAGAGAAGTCTCACTTTGTGGATAGGACTGAGTGATTTTTAAGACCCCTATAGATCCTAAATATTATGATCAGGCTTCCTTTTATGCTTACTTCATAGAACAAAGTGAGGGAGAGAGAATTCCTAAGTAACTAAATGAGTTTTTGAGTAAGAAGGAGAAAGTGAGAGAATGATACTCATTTTCTTTTTTTTTTAAGGTTTTATTTATTTATTTATTTATTTGAGAGAGAGAGAGAGAGAGAGAGAGAGAGAGAGAGAGAGAGAGAGAGAGAGAGATATCACAAGTAGGCAGAAAGGCAGGCAGAGAGAGGAGGAAGCAGGCTCCCCACTGAGCAGAGAGCCCAATGCAGGGCTCGATCCCAGGACCCTGAGATCATGACCTGAGCAGAGGCTTTAACCCACTGAGCCACCCAGGCATTCCTGATACTCATTTTCAATTGAGACACAGTGACTGGAGTGGTTTCATTGAGTCAGAAGGGGAAAAATGGTAAGGAACTGCATAAAGAACCATAGGGTATTCATGAACACTTTCAGAAAATAATAAAAGGTGGTGATTGGGAAGGAAGAGGCATTATTTATCAGCATGACTTGGTGATAACTTTAGCCCAGGTTGTTGTCCAGTGACAGCATAAGTGGGAGTCAAGATAAGACTATTCTGTTATGAAGCTAGTAAAGGGGGGAATATCCAGAAGAATTTTATAATAGGTCACCGCTGTTCTTAGAGACAACCTGTGGTAAAGGTAGCATAACAACGTAAAGAACTGCCTCCTGCCCACCCCACCTAATTTATTCAATAAGTCAAACATTACAAATGTTTGGCCAAAATGCCAAACATTACATGCTAGATTCTCTTTCTCTCACTCTATGTATAGATACATGTGTATCTCTATATACATATGCTAATTTATGTTTGTTTATGTGTATATATGTATGTGTGGGTATATTTATATCAGTTTATTTAATCCTAACGTAAATTTTGAGAGGAGAATATTGACTGTATTTTACAGATTAGGAAACTAAAGCTCTCTAGCTTAGTCATATGCTCAGATTCTCATAAGCTAATAAGTAGATGCTGATGGTATCCGGATGTCTGCCTAATGCCAAAATAGTGTTTTCTTCTTAGAAAACTGGATATTTAGATTGTGAAATCTAGTTTAAAATCCTGAATTTGCCTCTGTATATTGTGCAACATTGGGCAAAGTCATTAAACTACTGGATCTCGTTATCCTTCTCTGTGAAATGATGAAGAGACACTTAATCCTGCCTGTGGATTTCTATATAAGCAGAGATGAGAGGTTCCCAAACCTGGAGCCATCAAGGAATTTTAAACAAGAGAAATACATGGTTAAATTTGCATTTTTACAAAGATCTTGTAGATACTGTGCAAGATATTTTGGAGGGGGACTAACATAGGCCCAGAGAGAGCCCTTAAGAAGCAGTGTTCTTGCTAATAAATGGTTTACTAACTCAGGGTAGTGGTATAAGGGAGATACGGTAGAGGATATACTTAAAAAATATGTAGTACAGTGTTTTCTCACTATTTTTTCCTTATTATGCCACCAACACACACACACACACACACACACACACACACACACACACACACACCACCTAGGAGACCAGGAGACTTTTTACATATTTTGTCCTAAGCAATTCCTGCCTGGAGAACTTTGAATACCATAGATGTACTGCAAGTATATATCTATATCTATATCTATATCTATCTATATCTATATCTATCTATATATATATGTGTGTGTGTGTGTGTTTTCTACATAAAATATTTTTTCACCTTCTTTATTAGTTGGGGGTAGGGAGAGAGAGATTTATTTTAAGAAATTGGCTCACAGGATTATGGGAGCTGGCAAGTCTGAATTTTGTAGGACAGACTGGCAGAATGGAGGCTCAGGCAGAATTTCTATGTTGCAGTCTTAAAGTAGATTTCCTTCTTCAGCTTCTTATCCCTGTTTTTAAAAGGCTTTTAACTGAAGCCTACATATTATGGGGGGTAATCTGTTTTGCTTACAACCAACTGATTATAAATGTTAATCATTAAAAAAAATACCTGTATAGCTACATGTAGACTAGGGTTTGACCAAACAACTGGGTATCATAGCTAGTCAAGTTGACAGATAAAATGAACCATCACTACCCATTTTCCAAAATAACTAATTTTTACTCCCCTGGGGTGATATCACTTCTGTTGATATCATAACATATATATATATAGCATATCCATATATTGAAGTAGGAGATAAAATAACATGATGTACTGTATGGTAGGTCAATTTCCTGGTTGGAATATATGAGGCAAAGGGTAGAGAGGTGCTGAAGGTGATTTATAGATTTCTAATGTGAACAAGTGAGCAGATAGTGGTGCTATTCACTGAGACAGGAAAAGCAGGAAAGAAGAGGAGATTTGATGTGGAATATGATGAGATTTATATGCAACTGTGCTTTTTACAGTGAAATTTCAGCATATTCATTCATAAGTCTTTCTAACTGCTTATATCTTAAAAATTGAATAAAATTTATTAGAAAATCTTTTGGAAGGATATAATGCTTTTTCTTTAAGCTCAGTGATGGCATAATTTCTTCACATTTAGCATTCAGGCCTGAAAGACTTTCTGGAAACATTTGATATCATTTTCTTGGTTGTACTATGTTCCTACTACTTGGATACATTGTAAAAGAATATGATATGCTAAGAACAAAGTGTTAATTGTATGACATTTAGTTTCATCCTCATGTTTGTCTTATTAACAAACATACACATGGGTGTAGTAACTGTCTGACTTCTTTTTGTATGTTTATTTTACCTTTCTTCCCAACTAAATTGTGGGGTCACGACGGACAGGAACAATGAGAATTAGGTCAACAAATATGTAGGGTCTAAAATCATCTTATTTGTTCTCACAGAACCCAGATGAGTGCTTTGCACATCATAGGTGGTTAATAGAAGTCAAATGTTTGTTGAAGTGAATGTTGTGATACAATTCAGTATAAATTTGTCTACAAATACCACAAATCATTGCTTCTTATTAAATCACTGTTCACAGGTTTATAAAGCAGTGGGGATTTTTTCCATTCCACAGCCTAGATTTCATATTTCATTCAAGAAAAGAATGGGGAAAACTCATTTAACTGCTTCAAGTTAGAGGGACATATAGCCTGTTGGTACTAAAGTTGGTTCCTTATAACTTTAAACTGTTTTTTTTGTAGAAACAGATTTCCTAAGCTGATTATCATGTAAGTCTTTAAAAATTCTCTTAGTCATAAGGTGTACCATTTTTATTGTGATTACCTTATTATGTATGGATTCTGTATTGAATTTTTAAAAGTTACACAAAAGTACATGTCAACTTCATGTAAAAGATTTACTGCTCCATCACTTGATTGTGGGAAAATAGAAAAAAGGTGCATATTTTGTAATAGTACTAAGAAGCATAAGCAGTAGGCTAGAGGAAAATTTGGGATTAATCATTGTCATAATCCAGATTCCCCAGAAAACATTCTAAAAAACCTCTGAGATTTATATGTAAACGTTTATTAGGGAATACTTTAGGAACTACTCCTGGGAGGAGTGACATACCCAGAATTAAAGAAAGGGAGTTGAACCAAGTTCCAATTATAACAGAGGACTCAGACGATCCTAGAGGGAACTCTGGAACTGGAATGGCCCTTCAGAGTTGTTCTCATTTGAAGCAAGCTTGCTGGATCATTGTACCACCACATCAATGAGTCACTGGATGGAAGTTGCCTAAGGGAGGGGAAATAATTTTGGTCAAGGCAACTTTCTGGAAAAGGGCATAGTTGTGAATCTTAGCAGCTAACACTCCGATCAAAAGGGGGAATAAGTATGTTGATCCTGAATTGAGGATGGCACACATCAACACTTAATATAGGATTTGTTTAGATTTTGTTTAGTTATCACTATTTTAGTACTTTAGTACATTTAGAATTTTCAATTTTTTAATGATTAGATGCCTTAACTAAAATGCTTATTGAATTAATTTAATTAAACTAAATATAAGTGCATTTCATGATTTGCTATTCCAGTTCCATCCTTGCTTCCACCCCTGCTGACAGAGTCATTTAAAAATTTTTTTCAAACTGTTGTATACTGCTGTAGGTCTATTATTACAGTTCCTTTTCTGCTATATTGATTATGCAGTTCAGAAGCCACAACTTAGTTGTGGTGAGAGTACCAACTCGTTTAAACTTCTGGTTTCAAATGTTTCAAAGGCAGATCCATGTATGATGCTCTTTTTCATTTACCAGATCTGCCTCTTCAAATAATTTAGTGATAGATAACTTTTAAAGCATTCATTTCTATTACCTTGTTAGACCTCTGTGAGGTAATAGTTAAGATCATGGATTTGCATATAAAACAAATATGATTTAAGTCTTTCCTTGCCCCTAACAAGCTGTATGACCTGGGGTAAGAACTTATTTTCTCTAAGTCTGTTTTTGCTTGATCTCTTAATATTACTTATAGAGATAAAATAGTTAATACAATGTTTAGGAAATAATATATTTTCAATAAAATGTACTTGTTATTATTATCTTCTCAATAATCCTATATAGTGGCAATCACTAGCCCTTTAAACAGATGCATGCCTAAAGGCAGAAAATACTATTTAAATACAAAATTATTTTATGTAGAATTTTATGGCTGGAATGCAATAATCAAACACTAGTTAAACCTAAGTTGTCATCCAAATTTTTTGTTACATTGGTAAAGATTTTCATCCATAAATAATGAAATTTACCTTCTTCCATGGCATAAAAGGGCTTCACCTTATTTTCCAAATTGCTCAGAGTATTATTAACTACATAGAGTCTGAATTCTGTTTAATTTCAGATACCCAAAGTGAAAAAGGAACAATTTCAGGTTTCATCAGTGCAATGGGAAAGTCCTGTTTACTTAGTGTATTATAAACTCCAATGTGACCCCTCTTTTTGCAAGTTACATTCATCTTCAATAATCTGGTTAGACTAACCTCAAATCCTGCAGCTGAGTCATCCAAGTATTGAATGTGTTGAAATGGGCTGGGGAAAATGTCCAGAGTCACATGATATGTTAGGAGAAAAGTGCCTGAAGTATTAGAGCACTTGCCTGAGAACGAGATTATAAGATGAAATGAATTGAAATGACACTCAGAGAGCAAAACTGTTGGAAAGTTAATGGGGTCAACGCCTAGTGATATGCTTTAGACTTTATAACATTTTTATCCAGTAAAACAAAAATGACAAAAATATAGCATAGAAATGAGATTACTTAGTGATAGAATTTGTACTCACAATTTTTAGGATTTGACCAAGAGGATTCATTTTAGTGAAATTTGAAATTATGAATGTCCCTAGGAAGGACAAAAAGTAGAATATTTATGTATCGATCATCAATTTTTCCTTCGGAAGGAAATACTAAATTTCCTCAGCTTTTTCTGCTTTACTCATCTGAGGCTTGACTGACATGCCACCTTTTAAACAATATGACAGTTGCCTTCTGAGTGATGTGTCCTGAGAAGAAAGGCATTGGTTTCTGGGGTCAAAAAAACAAGCTGCTAATTTTGTTTTTATAGCTAACCTAGGCCAAGTAATGTATGAGCAAAAATACAGCCAAAAAATTCAAATAATGTATTTAGTCTTGAAAATATTTGTAAAGAAAGGATATCATTACAGAAAGAGAGGAGTCAAAATGACCTAGACAGAAATTTCAATTAAACACACACACACACACACACACACACACACACACTCACAGGCAACAAAGCAAAATAGAAAAATGAGACTACGCTCAAACTAAAAATCTGCTACATAGAAAAGGAAGCAATCAACAGAGTGAGAAAGCCACTTAGAGAATTGGAGAAAATATTTGCATATTATCTGATAAAGGGTTAATATCTAAAAATATAAAGAACTCCTACAATTAAGTAGCAAACAAAGCAAAACAAACAGAAAACAAATAATCTGATTAAAAATTGGATAAAGGACTTGGATAGATTTTCTCCAAAGAAGACATACAGATTGCTAAGTATATGAAAAGATGCTTAATGTCACTAATCATCAGGAAAATGCAAGTGAAAACCATAACGACATCTTACCTTACATCTGTTTGATGGATGTTATGAAAACCAAAAGAAAAGAAAAACAGAAAATAAGTGTTGATGAAGATGTGGGAAAGTAGGAACTCTTGTGCCCTGTTGGTGGGAATGTAAAATGGTGTAGTCACTACAAAACAGTGTGAGGCTCTTCAAAAAGTTAAAAATAGAACAACCATATGATGTAGCAATCTTACTTCTCGGTACTTATCCAAAAGAATTGAAATCACGATTTTGAAGAAATACCTGCACCCCCATATCCATTGCAGCATTATTTACAATAGTCAAGGAGTGGAAAAACCTAAATGTTTGTGTACAGATGAATGGATAAAGAAGTTGTGATATCTATCTGTCTATCATCTATCTATCTATCTATCTATCTATCATCTATCTATAAAATAGAATTATATAATGGACTATATATAATAGAATTATATATAATGAAATATATAACACACACACCCATATATATATAATGGAATATTACTCAGCCATAAAAAGAATGAAATCTTGCCATTTACTGCAACATGGATGGAGGTAGAGAGTATTATGCTAAGTGAAATAAGTCAGAGAAAGACAAATATCATTTGATTTCACTCATATGTGGAATTTAAGAAACAAAACAGATGAATGCAGGGGAAAAAAAGAGAGAGAGGCAAACTATAAAATAGACTCCTAACTATAAAGAACAAACTGCGGGTTGCTGGAGGGGAAGTGGGTGTGAGAATGGGTTAAATGGGTGATGAGTATTAAGGAGGGCACTTGTGATGAGTCCTTGGTGTTATATGTATGTGATAAATTACTAAATTCTATTCCTGAAACTAATAACACTATATGTTAACTAACAAGAATTTGAGTAAAATCTTGAAACAAACAAATGAAAAAGATTATATGGTATATTTGTACAATGGGATATTATTCAACTATTAAGAAGAAAGGAATTTTTTCATATGCTACAACATGGATGAACATTGACATTATGCTAAGTAAAATAGGTGAATCACAGAAGGACAAATACCACATGATTCCACTTATATGTAGTACTAAAAGTAATCAAACTCATTAAAGTGAAAAGTAGACTGATGGTTGACAGAGGCCAAGGGTTGAGGGAAATGGGGAGTTGCTGTTCAATGATATAGTTTCAATCATGTAAGACGAGAAAGTTCTAGAGATCTTATGCTTATGGTTAATAATACTGTACTCTACATACACTTAAAATTTTAAGAGTATAGATCCCATGTCATGTATTTTTACCACAGTTCTTTAAAAAATCATGTGTTGGTCTATTTATTTACTTGTCCATTCAGTCATGTATTTTTTAAATAGAAGTAAAATATGAATACAGAAAAGCACACTAAGGTATATCTTGATGAATTCTCACAAAGTGATCACAGTCAGTCAGATCTAGATATAAATATCAGCAGAAACAGGGGCCTTCACTGTGCTCTCTCTCAGTCACTAACACCCATGCTACAAAAGTAACCCTCCTCCTGACATTTGTTACCTTGGATTAGATTTGCCTGTCTGAAATTGATATAAATGGGGCCCTACAGTATTTTTTGCCTTGCTTCTTTCACTCAACACTATGTTTGTGAGATTCATCCTGTTGCCTGCTGAAGCAGTTTGTCCTTTCTCACTACTGTATAATAATCCCTTGCACAATTATTCACTTTCCTACTGATGGATATTGGTTTTCTTTCCCGTTTCAGGCTATTACAACTAACTCAGATAGGAGCATTTTGGTAAATTTTTGGTGTGCTTTTTTGATGTGCATTTAGTTATACAACTAGGAGTGGAATTGCTGGATCTTAGAATATGCATATGTTTAGCTTAGCAGAAAATTATTGAAGAGTTTTCCAAAGCGGTTATATAAATTTATACTCCCACTAGTGATGTATGTTAGTTCCAGTTGCTCTACATTTTTTTAAAAGATTTTATTTATTTATTTGACACAGAGAGAGAGATCACAAGTAGGCAGAGAGGCAGTCAGAGATAGAGGAGGAAGCAGTCTCCCTGCTGAGCAGGGATCCTGATGTGGGCCTTGATCCCAGGACCCTGAGATCATGACCTGAGCCGAAGGCAGAGGCTTTAACCCACTGAGACATTCAGACGCCCCAGTTGCTCTACATTTTTCAGTAGTTTCTTTGGTGAGAATGTAGTAATATCATGGTTTTAATTTTGCTTTTCTCTGATGACTAATGAGCTTGAAATTTTTTTCACATGTTTATTGGTTTGAGTTTCTTTCTTTTACTGATTTGATAGATTCATATGTATTTTGAATATGAATCCTATTTTGCACATATGTATTGTAAATATTTCCTACCTTTTTTTTTAAGATATTATGTGTTTATTCATGAGAGACAGAGAGGGAGAGAGGCAGAGGCAGAGGTAGAAGCAGGCTCCCCACTGAGCAAGGAGCCCAGGACTGACCTGAGGTGAAGGCAGACGCTTAACTGACTGAGCCACCCACGTGCCCTATTTTCTCCCTTTTTTTGCTTGCATTTTCCAGTTTTTAATTGTATCTTTTGAACAAAAGTTCTTTTAATTTAGTCCATCTTATCATTCCTTTTTTTTTTAATGAAACCATAAAGTGTTTTTTTATGTCCTCTTTAGGAAATCTATTCCTACCTCATGGTCATTAAAATTTTTTTTGTATATTCTCTTTTAGAATTTTTCACATTTAAATCTACATTGGACTTGGAGTTAGTTTGTGAATACTGTCAGGTGGAGGGTCACAATTCAATTTTCCCTATACCATGGATATGCAATTGACTATTTATTGATAATACTGTATTTTTCCCTCACTGAATTGCAGAAGGTCTTTGATGTATATTAACAATCTTTAAGTGGGTCTTTTCTAGACTCTGTTCTATTTTCTTGGTCTGTTTGTTTATCCTTATGCAATTAGAACATTCTCTTAATTGCTGTATATAATAAGTTTTAATATCTGGTTGTATACGCCCTTAATTTTGTTCACAATTTTCTTAGCAAATCTTGGCTATTACATTTTTATATACATTTCAGAATCAATTTGGCAACTACCACAAAAATTCTTGCTGAGATTTTGATTGTGAATTGATTAAATCTGTGAAACAACTTGAGAAGAATTTACATACTTAAAATTTTGACCTTATAATTCATCCACATAATATACATATATACATATACTTTCCTCATTTATGTAGCCCTTTATTAATTTCTTTCAATAATATATTCTAATTCTCCTTGTAAAGATTTTGAACATCTTTCATTACATTTATTCATTGAGATATGATACATTTTGATGCTATTGCAAATAGTATCATTTTTAAATTACATTTTTAAATTGTTGGTGTATACTTAAAGACAATTCATTTTTGTATGTTCACTTAGTATATAGAGGTCTTACTAAATTTGCTTATATATATAATATTTTATCAATAGATTTTTAAAAGTGGCTTATTTCCTCTGTTTCACTTTCTTAATTTTCATATTTTTCATATTGTACTCACTAAGACCTCTGGTACAATACTTCATAGAAGTGGTGATAACTGACATTCTAATCTTAAAGGAGAATATTTCAATATTTCACATTACTATAATGTTTTTTAAATGTTTTCAAACTGAAGTTATTCACTCTATTCCTCGCTTGCTAGGATTTTTTAAAATATGAATGAGTACTGAATTTTATAAAATGCATTTCCCACATCCATTGAAACAATCAAATACAATTTTTTTTCTTTTTTCTGTTAATATAGTAAATTGCCCTGGTTGATTTTTGAAAGTTAAAACAGCTTTCATTTCTTAAATAAACACAACCTGGCCATTAGGTGTTATTCTTTTCACATGTAGCTGTTTTGGGTTTTCTTTATATGTTTTTTTTTTTCCTCCATGCTAATGAGAAAGATTGACTTCTAATTTTTCTCTTTTGTGATTTTTTTTTTGTTATTTTGCTATCGATGTTATGTTGGCCTCAAAATAAGTTGGGAAATGTTTTATTGTTTTCTGTTCTCTAGAAGCTTGTTTTATTTTTTTTTAAGATTTTATTTATTTATTTGACAGAGAGAGAGAGAGAGAGAGAGAGAGAGAGAGAGAGAGAGAGAGAGAGCACAAGTAGACAGAGTGGCAGGCAGAGGGAGAGGGAGAAGCAGCCTCTCCGCTGAGCAGGGAGCCGATGTGGGGCTTGATCCCAAGGCCCTGGGATCATGACCTGAGCCAAATGCAGCCGCTTAACTGACTGAGCCACCTAGGTGCCCCTCTAGAAGTTTGTTTTCTTTTTTTTTTTAATAATTTTTTTTTTTTACTTTATTTATTTATTTCACAGAGGGAGAGAGATCACAAGGAGGCAGAGAGGCAGGCAGAGAGAGAGAGAGGGGGAAG
>LNAC01000560.1:502480-679603 GCA_002007465.1 Ailurus styani | reverse complement strand
CCCAGGACCCTGAGATCATGACCTGAGCCGAAAGCAGAGGCATTAACCCACTGAGCCACCCAGGCGCCCTAGAAGTTTGTTTTCAATTGATATTCATTTTTACTTAAATATTTGGAAGAATTCACCTCTGAAGTCTTTTGGGTTGGAGATCTCTTTTAAAATAATAATTCAATTAGTTTTTTTAGAGACTGCAAAACATATTTTCTATTTATTCTTATGTAAGTTTTGGTAAGATTTTTTCACTCTAGTATTTCTCCATTTCAAATAAATTTTTACCTTTAATTGGCATTATTTTTTTATAATGTCTTCTATAAAATCTGAAGAAGCATTCCACTTTTTATTTCAGATGTTTATAATTTGTCTCATTTATTTTCTTGATTAGTCATCATACTAGGTGGTTATAAATGTAAAATCTTTTCTAATAAACGATTTTAGGTTTTCTTGCTTTTTCTCAATGGTACATTTATATTTTATTAATCTCCTCCTTTTTTTACCATTATTATTATCCCCTTCCTTGAACTTTATTTGGGTTTTATTTCCTTTGCCTTTCTAGCTTCTTGAAATGGAAAATTTGATTTTCAGACTCTTAAAAAATATATGTATTTAAAGCTATAAATTTTCTGCTAAAATTATTTAGAATAATAATTTTTTGTATAGCCAATATTCATTTAGATTTACCCATACATTTACTCTCTTTATTGTTCTTCATTTTTTTTCCTGCATTTCTATTTTTCTTTCTAGAATCATTTGTCTTTTACCTGAAGAACTCTTTAGTATTTCTTTTAATATAAATCTGTTGATAGATTCTCTCAGTCTTCATTCACTGAAAATGAATTTATTTTGCCTAAATTTTGAATCAAATTTTCACTAAATATAAAATTAATGTTTGTCAATTGATACTTTAAAGACATTTTTTACTTCCATTGTTTTCTGTTGAGAAATGAGCTGTGAGTCTTATTGTTCATTTATAATTAATGGGTGCTTTTAAGATTTTCTCTTTGTCATTGCTTATCAGCAGTTTGATTATTATATGTCATAGTGTGTTTTCTTTGTACTTACCCTACTCGGAATTGTTAGTACTTTTTGAACCTGTGACTTTCTGTTTTTTGTGGCTTTGAAAATGTATTGATTATTACATATCATATAATGCTTCTGCCACATTCTCTAATCCAATTCTGGGAGTCCATTGACACACATTTTTCCCCCTATGATCTATATGTGTTTTATAGCATTTTAAAATAATTTTTAATTTCTTTTTTCTTTCAGTGCTTCATTTTGGATTTATTTGTTAGCATTCCTTCCAGTACACTAATCTTCTCTTCCACTGAGTCATATTCATTTTTAAACCCACCTATTGAATTGTTAATTTCACTTACTGAATTTTTTATTTTATGAATTTCCATTGACCCTTTTTCATAAATCTAGGTCTCTGGTATCTCTCCATGTTTTAAAATTAACATTTAAAACAAAAATTCTTTCTATTGAAGTACAACATGGATACAGAAAAGTACCCATTTTAAGGGTTCCATTCATTTTCTTAAACATATCAATCATGGTTCTTTCTTTTTTTTTAATTGTATTATTTTTTAAAATTATTATTATTTGCCCCAGGAGTACAGGTCTTTGAATCATCAGGCTTACACCTTTCGCAGCATTCATGAAAGCACAAACCCTTCCCAATGTCCATAACCCATCCATCCTATCCCTACCCTCCCACCCCCCAGTAACCCTCAGTTTGTTTTGTGAGATTAGGAGTCTCTTATGGTTTGTCTCCTTCCCCATCCCATCTTGTTTCATTATTCTTCCCTCCCTACCCTCCGCAACCCCCCACCCTGCCCCTCAAGTTCCTCATATCAGAGAGATCATATGATAATTGTCTTTCTCTGATTGACTAATTTCGCTCAGCATAATACCCTCTAGTTCCATCCACATCGTTACAAATGGCAAGATTTCATTTCTTTTGATAGCTGCATAGTATTCCATTGTATATATATATACCACATCTTCTTTATCCATTCATCTGTTGATGGACATCTAGGTTCTTTCCATAGTTTGGCTATTGGGGACACTGCTGCTATAAACATTCGGGTGCATGTGCCCCTGAGGATCACTACCTTTGTATCTTTAGGGTAAATACCCAGTAATGCGTCAATCATGGTTATTTCAAGGCCTATGTCTGATAATGCCAATACTGAATGAACTGTGGTCTGTTCTTCTTCTCCCCCTCCCCCTGCTTCCCCTCCTCATCCTCCTTCCCCTCCTCCTCCTCCACCTTCTTGTTCTTCTTTTTTAATAAAGATTTTCTTTTTAAGTAACCTCTACACCCAGGGGCTTGGACTCACAACCCCAAGATCAAGAGTCATATGCTCTGCCGAATGAGCCAGCCAAGCGCCCCACTGTGAGTGTGTTCTATTTTTTACTTTTTCTTTTGTTCTTATTTTTTTGGCAGGCTATAAGATTTTATTGAATGACAACTATTGTATATGAAAAATTGTATGTAATCTGAAAAACATCATCTTTCAGTAGAGAGTTTTTACTTTTTCTTCTAACATGCAGAGAGATTAGGGGCCTATGACTTTATTCCAAAATTATAGGCTGGGATGAATTGAAGACAGTTTCAGTTTTTATGATGAATTTATTTCTGGTTTCCCCCTAGCCCTATGCCTAATCTTAACTCCAAACCTAACCTTAACCTTGAGATGTTTATGATGGCATTTCCTCATTGGTGAGCCCGAATCCCAATTTTTATCTCTCCAGAATAACTGTGATTATTAAGCGTTCTGCTTCAGTTCTCAGATGCTTCATTCTTCTCAGCTTCCACGTCTCTGTTCCTGCTCTGCTGATGAACTGAATATTGCCTTCAGAGAAAAAATAGCACACAGCGTTGGTCTCACTTCTTTTTACATTGCTTCATTGCAAATTCTTGAATCCTCAAGTCCTAGCTTTTCTTTCAATTCCGAACTTCAGTTTTTGTTTCTAAGTTCCTTGAGACTGCCAAAATCTTTACTCAGCAGCTGTTTTCTGCTCAGCTTTCTGTTTCATTTCCTCAGCCTCTTGGTCTGTACTGGGTACAAATAGGAAAATGCTTTCAGGAGAAAAGAAGTGTTGAACCCACCTCAATAAACTTCCTTCTCAGGGATCTTGGCCTCTTAAATCCTGGCTGTCTTGGTAGTTCTTTGATGACTTCAAACATTTCTTTGATAATCCAGCCTTTTGAGTTTTTCTCAACAGGAGGTTTAGAGTGTTATAAACTAGTCCATCAGGAAGTTCTACCTCTCTCTATCTCTCTGTCTCTTTCTCCTTAATTTTAAAACTGTATTTAAAAAGAAAATTTAAGGGTGGCTGACTGGCTCAATCAGTAGAGCATGAGACTTTTGATCTCGGTATTATGAGTTCTAGCCCCATGCGGGTAGAGACTACTAAAAAAATTAAGAAATAAAAAAAATAAAAAGAAAATTTTTAACATAGAAAATTTTTCTTATTGATATGATTATGCCCATTTGAAGGTCTGTATTTGATAAAAGAACATGAGAGTGTGATTTGTCCAAAGTTGTTAATTCATCTAATTAATGACAGAAATAGTGTTAGAACCCAGTCCATTGTTCTTTGCCTTACAAATCACTCCACTGCCAAATTTAACTTGTTTGCTTTTATTATAGTTAAGATCTTCAAATATTTGTAATCATTAGAGAGATAAATGATTTGCCCCTTTCATTAGCTAATTGATCTGTATTTTTGTATTTTTGTCTCAGTTTTATTCTCTAAATAATACATATATTTTTTTCTCCTTCCTATTTTTTCCTTTACCTGCATCTGTCAAGTCTTATGAGATGGGTAAGGGTAAAATTTACACTATTTGTTAACCCATGTCTGTACCTCACTGGATTGCCCACCTTGTGAGGCAAACAGACCAGGTATAATTATGTTTATTTGAGTGACGAGCCAAATTAGTCTCAGAGAGGTGACACAGTTTTGTCAAGTTAGAAGAGCCTGTACTAAAATCTGAACCTCTTGCTTGTTTTTTTTTCCGCCACTACTAAAGCAGATGGCAACTCATTAAGCCTTGTGGAAATCATTGAATGGCAGGACTGGCAGGCATCTCAGTGATAATGTAGTACCATTCTGTCAATTTGCAAAGAGAAAACTGAGACCACAGAGGTGAAGTAGCTTCCTCAAACTCACATTGCTAGGTGGTCACTGGTCACTGCATTGGTACTAGAATTCAAGCCCCAGATTTATTCCTTTACTTTTGATGGTGGGAAGAAAGCCAAACTAGAACAGAAAGGACAATGTAGAGAAAAATTTAAAAAGCACCTTGTAGCAGAATTAAGAGGGCAGAATAGCAGGTAGTTTAGAGTAATAAATAAATTGATTCAAAAAGAGCTTTACTTAGGTACAAAGCAATAACTCTGAGCACCAAAGATAACTAAACATAGGACCATACAGTGAAGGAGACCTGTTGGATTTCCATTTACCTGCCAGTTCATAGGCAACTAACACAGGAACATTTCTGAGAACTTCCAATCTTGAGATTATTAGATCTCTCAGATTGATCATATAATAGGAAAGCTTATGAGTTCCTCTCTTCTTTTAAAAATTGCTCATGGCAACACAAAGTTCCAAAGATATGCTGCTTAAGCAAGTAATTTGCATACCAATAAATATTTGTTACTCTGGTTTTTATATTAGTCATTATACTGCCAAGTACTTTTAACAACTGTTATATAATTATAGGGAAATCAAACCATTAACCAGTATATCTTATAAATTCATTACCAAATTTCCTTTTTACTTATTTGGTCAAAAAGGCCAAATATAGTTCACATTTTTAAAAGTATATAAATGTTTGATTATTTATGTAAGCCTGCATTCCTTTTTGTCAGTTAATATTTAAGTCCTTTGTAAATTTAAATTTCTAACAGAGGGATAACTTTGATTCCAAAGAAAACCACTTTTGGGGATAGTAAGAATTTATTTTTATATTAAAGTATGTAATTTTTATATTCAGAAATAGACTATAAACTCCCACGGACAGTGTTTGTTCATTTTTCTACTCCTTCACATGCTCATCTGATTTTTGTCACTTAGGAACCTTCATTATACCTAGTTGGCCTTTATAATGACATTTTCAACATTAGGGAACATTCTCTTTGCTTTTCTTGCATATTGATTTTCAGTCCTAGAGCAAATACACTCAATCTTTTCTTGATCCAGGAGAGCAATTTTCTAACCATTCTTTCTAAAATTTCTCCTGCTGAGAAGTGTCTCTTTCTAGCTGTTATAGCATTAATTATTTATAATTTTAAATACATTGCTTATTAACCATTTTGATCGATATGACAGCACAAAAGCTATTGAGTTCTTGAACCACACTCAAAAAGCATGGGTTACTAGATGGTATGAAGGAGTGCTAATACTTATTAAGTACTAGGAGCCAAATCTATTCTGGGTACTTTCATATATAATAGAATATATTCTTTACTCTTACCATAGAGTCTAAGGAAAATATGATCAGCTCTACTTGAAAAATTAAAAAACAGATTTAGAGTAAGTAGCCATTGGTTATGCAATAGTAAATTTTGGTATTAGAATTTTGAACTTTGGTCTATGTTCTCAGCCACACCTCTCTACAACTCCAGACTATATAAGTATTCAATCATCTTACCTCCTTCTAATAGTCATCATATTTGTATTATTTTTTTAATGTCTCTATTCCTTCCCGGAATAAGAGCAAAATACTGTGTTTTGTTAAATACGGTACTCCCAATCCTTAGCACAATGCTTGGCACACAGTTAAACCTGCATACAATTTATAAGACGAGTGAATTGGTGGATTAATGAATGAATCTAGGTTTTTATATGACTACACTTCACTTTATGGGGAAATTTATATGGTATGTATATTTACAAATTTGGGTAATTTGGTAAGTTTTCAAGCAGATTCCTTGAGAATGTCAGTGATCTACTTTCTTGCAGAGTTAGAAATAGATATTCATGGTTTTACTGCAAATACATATTTCTTCCAGTAGAATAAAGTGAATATGCTGGCAAGAAGTGATAGTTATCTATCATTTTGTTGTAATAGCCGGTTGAGGCATTATTGACAGGCCAGAAACAGCCTTCTTCATTTACCTGCAAAGTGTGGAAATAATATGAACTTAATGTATTTGCCTTGTTTAAGAAGCATGACAGTGCTTCAGACTTGATGACTTTGAAATCTCTGTTGTTCTTCATGGTGCACTGGTGCTTGGCTGTCTCACTTAATCATTGTGGAATTAATGATGGCACTAGTGGCTTGAGGCCTTAACTGGGTCCTTGGGGCCAGCTACACAGTAAAACCTGTTGAGCCTTCCAACAATGCTAATGCTGACCAAACAGAGGTTGAATGCCTGCTAAACCAAAAGCCTATTGGGATAAACAGAAAAAGCATGAATAAGTTTTTGACTTTTAGACTTGATTGAATTGCAGATGGAATTTGAGTGGTGATCAGGTTTGATATAAAAATGTTATTAGGGATATAACAAATCACGTTTCATATAAGCCTATAGTTTGTTAAACACCTTTAATTCATTCTTAAAGCTTTCTCTAAGAGCAGGGCTCACAAACATGTTTGAATGAAATGTTTGAAATGTTCAGTGAGGGGAATGGAATGAGAAGGCTTTGGAAATAACTTCTTGCTGCTTGTTCCTCTTTCTACTGTTTTGGGTAGTGAAACTTGGAGCTAGTCTAACATTCTCTTGGGAGGTACTTTTGACTCTGGAAAATATGAAGGTACAGATAAGGACTGAAGAAAGGAAAAGGCAAAGGTTTGTTCTTCAGGCCTGATCCTTTAGGAAAAGAGGAGTTTTGATATTTTCTTTTGTGTGATTCAGCCCAGGTGACAGAGTAAGAGGGTAGATAGGGATTTAGGAGAGACCTCTATTGGGAATGTTTTTAAATGTGCATTTTATTTCATTTCATTTTATTATTATTATTTTTTAAGATTTTTATTTATTTATTTGACAGAGAGAGAGAGACAGATAGTAGGAGAGAGAACACAAGAGGGAGAAGCAGGCTTCCTGCTGAGCAGGGAGCCTGATTCGATTCGGGGTTCCCCTGGGATCATGACCCGAACCAAAGGCAGCCGCTTAACGACTGAGCCACCCAGGCACCCCTAAATGTGCATTTTAATTCCTTCTTTGTTCTTAATAAAGACTTCATGAACTTTTTACCCTTAGTCCAGAAGATGTATATGTGCGTTGNTCTTTGTTCTTAATAAAGACTTCATGAACTTTTTACCCTTAGTCCAGAAGATGTATATGTGCGTTGTGTGTGTGTGTGTGTGTGCGCACACTCGTGTGTGAATGTGTGTGATGACACAGTGGGTCACTTCTCTCTTCCTGGGAAAAATGGAGTTGCTGAAAGATCCTTTATATCTGTCAAAGTTTAAACATTGTGTTCATTGAGAATTGGAAAGACTGATATCTAGCCAGGCAAGGGGAACTCTTAACAATTCTTGATGGGTAGAGGTTCCATCATAGCTGTTTCATACTAGGTGAATTATTAGGAAGGTGATGAAAAGTCTGGCAATATATTGGATAATAGTTAANCTTAACAATTCTTGATGGGTAGAGGTTCCATCATAGCTGTTTCATACTAGGTGAATTATTAGAAAGGTGATGAAAAGTCTGGCAATATATTGGATAATAGTTAATGACTTTCTTTCTTTGCCTTGTAATCTTTNAGAGAGATCACAAGGAGGCAGAGAGGCAGGCAGAGAGAGAGAGGGGGAAGCAGGCTCCCCGCTGAGCAGGGAGCCCGATGTGGGCCTCGATCCCAGGACCCTGAGATCATGACCTGAGCCGAAAGCAGAGGCATTAACCCACTGAGCCACCCAGGCGCCCAATGACTTTCTTTTTTTGCCTTGTAATCTTTTGTTTTACTATAATCCTTTGATATAACTAACTTTATTTCAATTATACTTCCTCCACGTTTTTTCCCCCCTTAAGTTCTTGGTTACAAACCTTAAGTCTCTTTGCATAGCGTAAAGCCTTTGCAGAAACTGTTTAAACTCTGGGTACTTGGTAGGTGCTTAAATTACTGATGGTGACAATTCTTAGTTAAGAATACTAGCTTAACAGCAATATCCACAATTTCCAAACTATGGAAAGAACCTAGATGTCTAACAACAGATGAATGGATAAAAAGATGTGGTATAGTTACACAATGGAATACTATGCAGCCATCAAAAGAAACGAAGTCTTGCTGTTTGCAACAACGTGGATGGAACTAGAGGGTATTAGGCTAAGTGAACTAAGTCAATAGGAGAAAGACAATAATCATATGATCTCTCTGATATGAGGAATCTGAGAGGAAGGGCAGGGGGTCGTGGGAGGTAGGGAGGGAAAAAATGAAACAAGATGGGATGGGGAAGGAGACAAACCATAAGAGACTCTTAATCTCACCAAACAAACTGAAGGTTGCTGGGAGGGGTGGGAGGTAGGGATAGGGTGGCTGGGTTATAGACATTGGGGAGGGTATGTGCTATGGTGAGTGCTGTGAATGTGTAAGCCTGATGATTCACAGACCTGTACCCCTGGGGCAAATAATACATTATATATTAATTTTTAAAAAGTGGGGGAAAAAAGTCAATCCTAAAGGGGCACCTTGCTGGCTAGTTGGAAGAGCAATTGACTCTTGATCTGGTGGTTATGAATCCCGCCCCAAGTTAGAGACAGAGATTCATTGGAAAAAAAAAAGAGAGAGAGAGAATGCATTCCATTTAGGAAAACACATGTTAAACAAACAATACTGCCAAAATGTATTATAATTCCTCTGCTTTAAAGAGGGTTATGAGCTGGGTTCTGAGATATGACATAACTGATATCAGGGGGCTGGCAATAATTTAACTCATGACAGCATTGATGCTGCAAATCCTGAATGCCTAAATCTGTTGGCTTTCTACATGTGCTCAGTCCTCAACAGCTAGTGATGCAGAGGATTGAAAGGGGGTGAACCATATGATCTCTTATTTAGAAGTGTCACAATATATTCACAGGTAAAGATCACTGTACACAAATTAGTTAAAGAACAAAGCAACTGTATGTATTCATATCATTATAGTACAGGTTCCTTGAATTTTAACCCCAATCATAGTAGCTTAACCTCTTTATTTAGGTATACTGGTTAAGAGGAAGATCTTTAGGAATCATAAAAGTAACAGTAATGACAAAGAATCGTTCATTTCTCTATTTCTCCTTAGACTGTTCCCTTTGTTTATGCATTTTACAAGTAATTCTCATTTTAATATGCAAGCTATTTTTTCCCATACAAGTCTGCTTTCTATTTTGTTGGACTATTCATATATATCACTTTTAATGGCTCCATTAAATTCCATTTATAGATGAACTCTAATTTCTAGAAAACCTTTTCCCTAATGATAAACATTTATAACCTCTTTATTTTTACAATGACAAAACCGAAGCCCTAGATGTTGAATGGCTTAAGTAAATAATTACAGGGTAATTGATAGTGTCCAATGGTTTGAAAATTTTATATAAAATTAATATAGAAAAGTCTAAAGGTTATTTCTTACATTTCTCTAGAATCTGTAGAGCAGAAAAGACAATATGTGGTTGTGGATTCCCAAGGGGTCTCTCTCTGGTTAACCTCATGTTAGTTATAGCAGTACGGTCCATTATAATAAGTGATTTCCCCCCCATCCTTCCTTTCATTTGATGGAATTTCCTGGGTATGTCTTGTGTTGCATATAGAACATACCCATTTTTCAGGGATTTAGCCTTGTGGTTTAGATGTTGAAAGAAAGATAATATTGTAGGGGATGATTAAGAAGAGAAAGACTGCTAGTTTTCTCATTAACATTCATTAATCTTGGAATCTAGTCATTTTTAGTCTGACAGTTTGACAATGGGTGCTTTTGTATTGCAAAAGCAAAAAATAATTGCTTTGTGTCATGTATTAAAGGTCAAAAAAAGGTATTGCTTTATGAAAAGTGAGAAAACACGATCAAAGCTGAGAAAACTATCATCAGTCTCTAGTAAAATAAATTAGTAGACTATTAGCAAGGCAACTTTTGTACATTTCACTCACTATGAATTAAAGCTAGAAGAGGAATCTCTAAGGCAACAAGGGTGGAATGCTCATGGAGATAATAGGCAAATATCTCACTTAGTGGAAACTACATTTTCACCTACAAATAATCAGAATGCCTTTCAATTAGAGCAGAAATGTCTGTTTGACTCTTACTGGTGATTTTTTTGCAAAACTATACTTAGGAGACATCCTTAAGACATGTAGGCATTGCCATGAGGCATTCTTATTTTTTCATTTGGTTTTCTCAGCCCAATATTAAAAGGAGAGGACTTTTTCTCTCTTTTAAAATAGTTTATGTACGGAGTTTTATGCTTCCATTTACAAAGCACTTCCACAGAGACTTATCCCATTTAGTTCTTTTAGAACACTGAGGCACGAGTGACCTTGTTCCCATTTTGCAGATGAGAATATAGATCCTCAGGGAGATTACACAATACATTCTATTCTAGATCACATAGCTAATAAGTAGCCCAAATATTCATTGAGATTAAATCTCATTCCAAAAGCCATGAGGTCAGAATTAGAATTCTCAACCTGGAAAGGTAAAGTTGATTATTCTTTAGTAAAATGTCCCTATCTGTACACCCTTGGAATTGAGCTTTTAAGGGAAGTTTAAAATCAAACAATTCTGCTTTTATATGTTAGTATTTTGTTATACTTGGATTTCACAGTGTTTACTATGAGAAGTATTACGGACATGATATATCTATTGTACTGATGAAAAGCCCAAGGGACTCGGTGAGGAAACTAAAGATACTCACTAAGGTATTAGGATAGCAAATACTTGGCAAATATAGTCTTAGTGTCATTAATTTCTCTATTAAAACAATGATTTCTCTGATTGCAAAACTACAGAAATTTCAGATTTGGGAGGAAATTATAGAAAAAAAATAAAAAAAAGAAAATAAAAATCACCTATAATTCTGTTCCTGAGAAATAACTATTCCTATATTTAGTGTCTTATTTTCTAGTATGTTCTATGGAAAAATGCCTACAGAGATAATAAATTTGGAAATTTTAAACAAGCAAACAAAAAGAATATATTTCTTTTTTTTTTAGATTTTATTTTATTTATTTGACACAGAGAGAGAGATCAAAGTAGGCAGAGAGGCAGGCAGAGAGAGAGGTGGAAGCAGGCTCCCTGCTGAGCAGGGAGCCCGATGCAGGGCTCCATCCCAGGACCCTGAGATCATGACCTGAGCTGAAGGCAGAGGCTTTAACCTACTGAGCCCCCCAGGTGCCCCAAGAATATATTTCTTTACATAGAACATCTTAGGGCATTTAATATGCTAAGATGCACTGTGAGACTACAAGAGATAAAAACAACATTCAGGTTTTTGGATTCTGCATGTATAGATGGAGTAGAAGAGTTAAGAATTTAGAGTGGTTTGAAATGCAGCTTGGTAGCACATAGGCTGTGTGAATTTTAATGGAATAATTTATGCTGATATGGTGGGCAAAAGCAAGCTGTCTATAAACTGAAAAACAATGGGCATTTTGGGGGATTTCTTCTTTGAGGTAAGCACTGTCCCAGTTTTCTTTAAATTGGTTGCCTAGTTTTAAACTCACTCTGTGAAATAATGTCCCCATTTCATAGGTGATGAAATTGATTCTTGCAGTCAAAATGTCCTTCTTGATGGATTACATTGTGAATAGTCTTCCAGATTAACAGAGTAAAAGGTAAAGATATAAAATCAATAATCAGGGTATGGCATATTTTCATAATAAATTCTTTTTCCTCACTAGTTAAGGAATTCTCTAATTATTTGCCTCATCTGAAATCTTTCTAGCATCTGCTCATATTGCCACATCTATGCTCAAATTTATCTATTTGTTTTTTTTTTTTAAAGATTTTATTTATTTATTTGACACAGAGAGAGATCAGATCACAAGTAGGCAGAGAGGCAGGCAGAGAGAGAGGAGGAAGCAGGCTCCCCACTGAGCAGGGAGCCCGATGTGGGCCTCGATCTCAGGACCCTGAGATCATGACCTGAGCCGAAGGCAGAGGCTTTAACCCACTGAGCCACCCAGGCGCCCAAATTTATCTATTTGTGCTTCTTATATCAGAATATAGCATTAAATTGTTGGGATTTAGTAAGTAAAGGGGGCTGTGAGGCAGCAGTTCATATACTGCTAAGGGAGCTCTAAACCCCTTCTCTCTGGTACATACACAGCTCTCAGATAGGAGCTAATTTCTTTTTTAACATAGTGGGGATTAGGTTGCATTTTGCTAGATTCTCTTTGAGATCATTTGAGCTGAAGCTGTCAAACTATCAAGATGCAGAAAGGGGATTTATTGGAGCTATCAGATGTAGGAAACTGGGGGGCTATGGGAGGTAAGTTCTGGGGTGGAAGCCTAACTCTTTACTAGGCCTGAGCCTCAGGGAATCCAAATTACAGGTCTAGGCTTAAACCAATCTCTCAGTGCTATCATTTGCTTCATTTGGGGACATATTTTCCAGTGACATATTGGATCCTTTCCCTGCCAGCAAGTGATAATGATATTTAAAATCTTGTAGAGAATAACAGACATCTCTAGAGAAGTGGTCCTTTTCTTCCAAAATGTCTTGCCTTCTGGAATTGTTAAAAAGAGTACTCATATTTCTTCTTCCCTTTGAAAAATTGAGACTATCCATAGTGCTAACCTCATTTGAACTTAAAAGTAGGCATATGTTTTTGCACTTTTATTGTATGTTTAAAACCTTGGGTTTTTTTTTAACATGTTGTTTTACTTTTCAAATTCAGCTTAATTACTTTTAAGCAGGTGTTGTAATAAAAGATTAAGCTGATATGTATTAGAGGCGTAATTTTGGTTGGTTTGTTTTTGGTGCTTTGTTGCTCTAGCCTTCCTATAATCCCTCCTTTAAAAAATAGATATTATAACAATAATAAAAATTTAGGAAAGTAGAAAAGGAAGATCACTTATAATTTCACTACTATAACAATAAATCTATTTTCAGTTTTGCAGATTCCCATCTGTTGATCTCTGAGGGGAGCCAATAAACGGCATTCTACTTTTCTGCCTGGGCTTTGAATAATTTGAGAAAACAAAAGAGTGGCAGATGGACCCAAAATATTACCTTTATTACTGATTAAGCCCAGGTTGGAATATGGAGCTTACTGTGAGAGCCAAAAGATCTGCTAACTAAACCTTGGAATTAGGCAGACTCCTTCCCCATGATACTCTCTCCCCAGTTGCACCAGAAATGAACCGTGCCTGAACTCAGTAGTGACAAAGATTGTATTCTTTGGGAAGAGGTGCTTTCTGTGGCTCATTTGCTCCCCAAAGGAAGAAGGGTACAGGTGGGTCCACATGCCCCATTTACTTTATACCAAAACTGATAGATAAGCCACCCTTCAGGAAAATAGTAGTTTCCTTTAGATTACATTTAAAAAATATTTCATTTATTTATTGACACACAAAGAGAGACAGATAGATAGACAGAACACAAACAGGAGGAGTAGTAGAGTGAGAAGGAGAAGCAGGCTCTCTGCTGGGCAGGGAGCCTAAGGCAGGGCTTGACCCCCGGACCCTGTGATCGTGACCTGAGCTGAAGGCAGATGCTTAACCACCTGAGCCACCTGGGTGCCCCTTAGATTACATTTTTAAGAGAGAGTCTGAGAAATGAGTCTCCTGAAAATAAGTACTGTTTGTTCTTTGGAAAATATTAAGAAATTGCTTCTCTGATGAGCTGTACAATTTACTTTTTTGTCAAATTCCTGTTTTATATAGATGAGTTAAGGTAGAATTTTTAGGTTACAAGTGAACTGGGCTTCTGTGCTGCTAACATTAAAACTATGATTGTATTTGGTGTAACCCTCATCAATGATTAGTTAATGAGTATTCTCTTCTAGTACTCTGGGGTTCCAGCAAAGGGTTAAGACAATAATTCTGACCCAGGGAGCTTTCAGTTTAATCAGAGGAATAAATATCATGCATAGGAAACTGTAGAGCCAATTATAATTGTGAAATTGTGCCCTGTATACCAGATAGTCTCAAGACAGTTAACATTTATAAGCACAACCTACTCACAAAAGTGTAAGATAACTTGAATCCTCTTAATTTTTATGACAGGCGCAGTTATAGTAGAAGGTGGCATAAAAGTTAATAGGCAAGTATGATCTATAAGGATGAAGAATAAGCATGGGGGTATAGTAGCAGAACATGAGGGGTATCTAACACCTTCTTGGGTTGTAAGAGAGAGCTTTGTGGTGGATATTATATCTAATGAAAACTTGAAAAAACGAGTTACTTGGTAAGATAAGAGGGGTGAAGCAGAGTAATAGCGTGTGCATAGAGGCCCAGATGAGATAGAGCAGGCAAATTTAGGGAACTGCAAATAGTTTAGGATGGTTCCAAGTATAATGCCTGAAATATGCGCAATGCTCATTAAAAATATTCTGAATATATAACTTCCTCACTGAACTTTAAATTTGAGATAGAAACATTACATACCAATGAGTAGGTGTTGACTGGTAGAAGAAAGGAAAACAATATTGGAGAATAGGATCAGAGAGGATAGAATATTCATTTTCTTTCTGTACTGAGCCAATACTTTGGATGTAATTTTCCATTAAAAACAGAACATTTAAAATCAGATTTGAAAAATTATTTTAAAGTATTTTATTAAAAGCAACTCAATTCTTTTTGACATTTCTAATGTAAAGGAATTGTAAAGAAAGCCTAAGATTCTTTGTTGTGCTAAAGGTCTATAAACTGGAAGTTAAGGAACCATCCATTTAAATAGCATTCTACATGCCTATAGTTCATTTTACTTTTAAAGTACTTTATTGTGGATCTTCATTTCTTCTATTTATGATGTTGTGTGTTTCCCTGTGAATTTGATTTAATACATTGATGCTTTAAACAGGTGTGACAATAATCACAATAATTATTTGGTGATGTTTTCCCATCTAACTCTCTCATGAATAAATAATGTTAAAGACCAAAATATAGAGATAGAGAGAGAGAGAGAGAAAGTTATTTGTAGCAGAATCATGGATAATGCTTGCAATTGTGAGTAACTTAAATGTCCAATAAGAAGGAAATGATTAAATAAACTAAAGAAACCTATTAGGAATAAAGTCATTATTTAAAAAAAGAAATAAAGTCATTATATTGCTACAAAGACTATAATAAAATAGAAAAGGGCTTATGATGTGATGTCAGGTTTTAGAAAGAGAATATAAAAATATATGTTTGATATTCCAAGTATTCTACACAAAAGTTCTATGTATAGAAAACATAAAGGAAATATTCTAAATATTAAGAATGGATAAAAATATGATTTTGCAGTGGGGATCTGATTGGTTGTTTTTCTTCTTTTTTGTTTTCTGAAATTTCTTCAATAAATACCTACCATAGTATTATTTGAAGCATGCACATTTTTTTTCTTTTGGTTTTTATTTAAATTCCAGTTAGTTACCATACAGTGTAATATTAGTTTCGGGTATACAGTATAGTGATTCAACAGTTTCATATATCACCCGGTGTTCATCATGACAAATGCGTTCCTTAATCTCCATCACTTGTGTCACCTACTCCTCCTCTCCCCCTGTAACTATCCATTTGTTCTCTATAGTTAAGAGTCTGTTTCTTGGTTTGCCTTTATCTCTTTTCCCCACCTTTGCTCATTTGTTTTGTTTCTTAAATTCCACATATGAGTGAAATCATATGGTATTTGTTTTTCTTTGACTACTTAGTTTGCTTAGCATGATGCTCTCTCGTTCCATCCATTTTGTTGCAAATGGCAGTATTTCATTTTTTATGACTGAGTAATATTCCATCGTGTATTGTATATTGTATATACAATATTCCATTGTGTATATTGTATACCATCTCTTCTTTATCCATTTACCAGTCAGTGGACACTTCTGCTCTTTCTGTAATTTGGCTACTATAGATAATACTGCTACAAACATCTGGGTGCATGTATCCCTTTGAATTAGTATTTTTGTATTCTTTGGGTAAATACCTTGTAGTGCAATTGCTGGATTGTAGGCTAGTTCTGTTTTTAACTTTTTGAGGAACTGTCACACTGTTTTACTGAGTGGCTGTACTAGTTTGTATTCCCACCAGTAGTGCATAAGGGTTCCCCTTTTCCACAACTTTGCCAACACCTGTTGTTTCTTTGTTGTTGATTTTCACCATTCTGACAGGTGTGAGCTCATATCTCATTGTAGTTTTGAATTGTTGTTCCCTGATGGTGAGTGATGTTGAGCATCTTTTCATGTGTCTATTGGCTAGCTGTCTGTCTTCTTTGGAAAAATGTCTATACGTGTCTTCTGCCCATTTTTAATTGGATTATTCATTTTTTTGGATGTTGAGTTTTAAAAGCATGTACACTTTTATTTTTTTATTTAAGATTTTATTTATTTATTTGACAGAGAGATCACAGGTAGGCAGAGAGGCAGGCAGATAGAGAGGGAGAAGCGGGCTCCCTGCTGAGCAGGGAGCCTGATGCAGGACTCGATCCCAGGACCCTGAGATCATGACCTGAACTGAAGGCAGAGGTTTAACCCACCGAGCCACCCAGGCACCCAAAACATGTACACTTTTAATCAACTTTGAATCTATCTTTAAACTACTTAGCAATCTAATTGAGGTGAGAAGACATTTACATACCAAAAGGTATTTAAATATATAGTACATGACAGATTTCTTGTAAGAGTATAGTCAACCCTTTGACTTTACTTTTTACCTTATTAAAAAAAAATAAAAGCCATAAAATAGGTGTAGTTTACAAGGTGTAGCTTATCCTATGTGAGTTAAGCATTTTTCCTAGAGATTCACTTGCCTTATTTAATCTTTCGTCAATTCTTCTTCTATTATGCTACAGCATTTGTCAGAGAGGGAAGTCCTTCACTTACCAGCTGTGTAACCTTAAATAGATCACTTAACCCATTTAAAGCTTTAGTTTCCACTAGGATAGAAAATTGGATTGTTGTGAGAATTAACTCAGCTAATCTATGTAAAGCAATTAGCATAATGCCTATTGCAAAGTAAATTCTGAGTAAATATTAGTAACTTTTTTTTTTAATCTTAGTAACTTTTAAAACATAAAGTTTGAAGTTCCTAGAGGTTGGTCCTATTTTCTCTTTTCAACTCATGCCTTCCTTAGTAAATCTCATTCATTTTCACAGCCCTAAATGCTATTAATGTACCAAAAATTCTTAAGCATCTGTGTTTAGCAGAGACCTGTATCTGTTTTGAGTTTCAAACCCGTATATATCTAGTGGCCTATTTGACATTGACCACCCATGGTTGAGTCAAACCTAATCTGTCCCTAACTGAATTTGTGGTCTGATTCTGATTCTCCCTCTTTTTGCCTTGGCCCATGAGAACTGTTCTTCCTTCAGTCCTCCTAGTGTTAGTAACTGGTACCTTCATTTACTTAGATGCTTATGTCAGAAACTTGAGTCTTTTTTTCCTTTTCCCTATCCATAACCTTCTACATTCAATTTATCATTAAATGTTATTCTGCATTCAAATACCCAAGTGAATATACATCTCTTTTGCCCCCGGCTTAATTGCCACATCTCTTCTGCAAATCAGCATCATCTTTCATTGAAACCATTTATCTTTGAATCTGACTCTTCATTTCAGATGTTATCCCTTTCAAATACATTTTCTCTGTGGCAGCTCAGAGTGATTCTTTAAAATGCAAAGCTGATTATGTCAGTCTCCTGCTTAAAACTCTCTGATGCCTTGTGTAATCCTCAAAACAACCCCATGAAGTTGATGTGCCTTTTTTGTATTTTTTAGATGAACAAAATAAAGCTAAGAGTCAGAGTGCCATGCTCAGGGTATTGCATTAGTGACTGTTAATCAGATAGGCTGATGGAGCAGAAACTTGGAAATATAAAATCCAGCAATGAAGAAGCACTTATTTTCATAATAAGTATCTTCTCCTTACAAGGAAATCTAATCAGTTGCCATATGTCAAAGAGTTTGGCTCTTTTTATATTTTATAGTACCTCTGCTACTACACCATTGTCATACTAATAGAAGCTATTTAAACCCTCAAAGTTCTACATAAAAGTATATTTAATTTTAGCAAGATAATATCAAGTAATTAAGAAACAGTAGATAAAAGCAAAATAAAATTAGGGATATAGAATTACCTGCATAAAAAAGACAGCCCCCTCCTCCGAAATGTATGCTATGAAGTTGAGAGGAAATACGGTAGTTAAGAACCCTAACCTGATCTACCTTTTACTGCTGGAAAATTGTGGGCAAGTTTTAAATTTTCTCTCTCTCTCTCTCTCTCAGTTCCTTTCTGTATAAAATAGGGATAATAGTGGCACCTACTGAATTGTACTAACTAGGTTTCAGGCACTGTACTTAGGACTTATGTAATCCTCTTAGCAAGTTTGTATGCTGATGAGAAAGATACAGTGGAGGTTGAAAAAATAAGGATTAAATGAGTCAAAATATGTAAAGTACTTACAGTAGTTCTGGCACTAGTACTTTTATATTTTCTGAGAGACAGGCTATATATTTGCTTCTTAACAGCTATCAGTTACAAGATTCATAGTGTCCATAACATAGTAAGGTTATGAAAGTTCACAAGGCAGAGCAATAGCTGTGAGATGTGTTGAATAAGCTTTATAGCTAGAAGTACCTGTCAGTTGCTACTCATATTATGAGATTTTCCTCCAGAGAAAGCATCACTTTCTGGTCATCCTCTGAAATGCTCTTTTGACAAGATCACTGTATTGCAGAATTATCATCATGTCATGAATAGATAACCTGGTTTGAATCATACAGTCAGATGTGGCTTTTATTTCAGTCTTGCAGCGAGCATAACATGATATTACATGGTACAATGGGCAATGAAATAGGTATTTGTGTTATGTTTGAATCATGTATATTTGTTTGTATTGCTTTAACCTTTTTGGGAGAATTTAATAGTTCTTTTTGTCCTTGGTAGATTTCAAAGGGAAAATTCGACCCAGTTTTTGATAATTGACCTACTGTAGGGTTAGAATCTATTATTTTTTTCAAATAAAATGACTCTAGAACTGCCTTAGAAACTGCAATGAATTTCTGAATGACAAGGACACACAGTCATAGAGCACATTAAAAATTTTTTTTAAATTTATTATAATGTTCAATTAGCCAGCATATAGTACATCATTAGTTTTTTATGTAGTGTTCAACGATTCATTAGTTGTATATAACACCCAATGGTCATCACCACACATGCCCTCCTTAATACCATAGAGCATAAAATCTTTTTTTTAAAAGATTTTATTTATTTATTTGTCAGAGAGAGAGCACAAGCAGGCAGAGTGGCAGACAGAGACAGAGGGAGAAGCAGGCTCCCTGACGAGCAAGGAGCCCAATGCGGAACTCGATCCCAGGACCCTGGGATCATGACCTGAGCGGAAGGCAGCTGATTAACCAACTGAACCACCCAGAGGTCCCATAGAGCATAAAATCTTGCTATAGAACTCCCATTCAGCTGCTTTTCCCCTTTCCCATCTCTTTCCTCCTGTGTTCCTGCCAACTTCCGATGGAGGGAATTCACAGAGGCATTGTTTTTTATTCTTCGAACTCCTAAACATTGCCAAGGTGAATTAGACATCTGTGAGAATTCATTCATTCAGCATTTACTGAGTGCCCACTAGGTTCCAGGCAGTGTGCTAGATGTTGGAGATACAAAGTCAAATAAGAAATGTTATACGCCTTCAAGGACTTTACAGTATATTGATAAAATGAGATGAATTCAGGTGATCAGGAAACCCACATATTTGTACTTTTCCCATTTTCAGTACTCTTTGATATAACATTTCTTTCTTATGCTAAATTTATACAACATGATCATCTTCATTATGGCTAACATTAATTTAGTCTTATAGTGTTGCAGACCTCATGCTTATGGCTTTATAATGCACATCAATTTATTTAATCTTCCTAACAGCTCCATGAGTTAGATGCTATTAATATTCCCCTTATATAGATAAAGAAACCAATACTTAGAAATGGCAACTGAGCTAAGTTTATACCATTAAAGAATGGTGGAAAAGGAATTAAAGCCTAAGATCTTGTTCATAGTAGCAATGCTATATTGCTTCATACTTGGATACAACTAGTAAAGAACTATTTTGTCATTTGGCTGGTGCTGATCATTTACCTAAACTATATATAAGATACTGCAGATTAATTCTGAGAAGTAGCAAATTTGGGGGGAATCAGGATATTTGGGTGGAACTTGCTTAAAGACAAAAATGGGTCTATGGCTGTGGTTATTGAATGTCCCTAAAGCTTGAGGAGGAGAACCAATCATTGAGGAGAAAATTCCTGTGCCAAGACCTCCTTGCTCTGAATAAACCAAAACATGACAGACAGCAAGCAAGGGGTTAACCAAAAATTCCAACAATGTACAGCAAACAATATCAGACTGCTATTAGAATGTGAAATGATTATTTATTTCAAAATCACTCTGCAAGTGATTTTAAGAGTGATAAAGAAGACAAAAGTGTATTTATCTAAACTTATTTTTATAGTAATATTATGAAAATAAATAGTATTGAATGTCAATTCCATAGAATCCCCAGATGTCTTGGGGCATGCTTGGCAAAAATAAATGCTATTTTTAAAAATTGTATCAAGCTCTAATGTTTTAATCCAAAGGAAACACTAGACCCTGCATTGGTTTTCTAACCATCTGTCAAGTGCCTAATTTAATTGGACATTGTGCAGTAGGATCCACAACTTTTGTTCAACCTGAAACTTGTGGAACAACAGCACCCACTTTATAGGAACTCAACATAGTTCTCTTACTGGTTATTTTCTTTAAAATTTTACCTCATTGACACATTCCTCTTACTGTGTTGGGGAGCTATTTTAAATTAATTAAAGCAACTTAAAAATAACACTGTCCCCAGGCAATAATTTGTTGTTTTTTTGGGGGGGTGGGGGGGAACTAGGGATGCCATAGTCCTAGATAATGAATAATTCAGAAGCACAATATAGGGAAATACACAAGTGGATATAAATCCTCGTTCTTTCTTCTACTTAAATATCTCAGGGCCTAAAGTTGCCTCATCTCTTAACTGAACCTAACAATACTTTTCTCACAAGATTGTCGTGAGGCTTACATGAAATTATCTAAGGGGATCTGTTCACATAGTCCAGGAATAGTCAGCAACTACTATTTATACTACCTATAATATCTTTCTGTGAAACTGTTGTTTTTCTTCTATGACAAAAATTGAGATTAAGTGAGTTCATATAAATTATCTCAAGGATCTTCAAAAAGATAAAATCTAGTATTTCTGCAGCTCTCTGAATGGTTAGTGGAAATCACTTTTTCTTTTTATGTGAAAAGAGATCTTTACTCTCCTCTAAGATGTGGCTGACAGCTGGCTTGGATTCCCAGGCTGTTCCAAGTGTGAAATGCATGGGAGTTCTGGAATCATCAAACCTCATGAGCATTCCTGTCCTTGAATGTGTCTCTTTGTCATTAACATGCAAACTCTATACACAAAATATTTACCTGCTTTGGCATAATCTTTCACAGGTAAGTAAGGAAACCCAGATTCCGCTTCAGAGGGATTTAAATGAGAGCCTAGAGGTTTTGTTTCATGTATGTTTGCTGTCTGGGAACAAACTTGACTTGTTAAACAGATTATATCCAATATGCCACATACCCAGACATGACCCATATTATTGTTTGACATTTTCAGATCTATTATGTATTTAGACAGAAATGTACAGTCTATATTAATGAACAAGGTTAACATGTCTTTACCTATTTTAGAAACTCTTCTCCCTCACCCCTAAATTTAGGTTAATTTTAAGATTCTCATATATTTTAAACTGGGTTAAAGTTATTTTTCCAAACTGTTTTTGTCAGGAACGAATGAACTTCTTAAAATAAGTGCCAAAAATAAGGCATTTTAATTTTAACAGTTAAGGATGGATTTACATTTTAAGATACCACCTTGATTATAGCTTTTTCCGGATGTGTTGTTCAAATCGTGCTTATAATAATAAAACCTAATGCTAATAGTGCCCTGCTGTCATAATACTCTCCTAAGGTCATATCCACATAAGCAAATCATTTTCTGAAACAGTGGCAAAGCACCTAACAAGATTCACCCCAATAAGTTGCAGTCAGCTGCCAGACCCTTATTTAATACCTATAACCTCTGTGTTAAGCATTTTAATCCCCAATTTACAGAGGAGGCAACGAACTCCCAGAAAGGTTAAAACCTTTGCTAGTGGTCAAATAAATGATGGAGCCAGTGCTCAAATTCAGGTCTGCCTAACTACAAAGTCTGCTCATTTTCTACCACATCGGGATTCTGGAGACCTGGTGAAATACAACAGCTTATCCAATGAAGGCAGAGTAACAAAGATCAGGAGTTCGAGCGTGCTAAATCTATCATGTGCATTGATTGATAGTAACACAAATCTTTCCTTATAGCTGTAAAAGACTACTAACATCTTCCCGACTTACTGGCAATCATGCAGTCCTCTGCTTTCATTTCAGCTCTTCATTTATTAAGAAATTGAGTATTTACCAAATGCCACATACTAGTTGAGTCCTGGGGGTCACTTCTGTGAACAAACAGAAAAGAGCCCTTGTGGAGTTTATATTATTGTGATTCTTCTCTCCTGTCCTGTCACATGTCAATATTTTACAGCTGATCAGTACTTCTGCTTCTTCAGAAAATGAAGTAGCTTGGTGCATCCTTCTGTTAGACTGCTGATCCCTGTTGTAGACAATCGGAACAGAAAATGAGGCCAAAGTAGAACTTCTGTTTTATATAAGCCATGTAGAGAAAAAAGAATGCTACTTCAACAAATTCTTTGCTGGAGAAGAAGGATATTGTGCTGTACACAGAGTAGGTACAACATACTCTTTGAATAAATGAATGAATGAATAATAAATGTATGAGAGTATTTATAGAACTAGTTTTATGTAATAAAAACTGTACTTTGTTCCTGAAGTTGTTATTGGTTATTATAAGCATTCGTTTTTCTCCCTTTATGCTTTATGGTAGAACTTTATAGAAATACTTTATTTCTACATGTAGTCTGTCACTTGATGAAAAATATAATATTTATAATTATCAGTAGCTTACATTTGTTTACTGTGCTAGATACTATGTTAAGTGCTTGTCATATTATTTCATTTAAGTAATTCATTCAATCAGCAGGTATTTATTGAGATTATGCACTAGGCATCATCTTGTTCCAGGGATATGGGAGTGAACACATAGATGAAATCTCTAGTGCTTCTCTTCTGGTTGCCAGGAGTGAGGAGAAAGAAAACAAGTAAGTAAAATATATAGTGTGAACACTACAGAGAAAAATAAAGCAAGAAAGAGGGTAGGAAGTACTTTCAGGTGTAATGTTAAGTGGGATAATGAAGAAAAACCTCATTCAGAGGATAACATTTGACTAATGACCTAAAGGAGGTGAGAGTCACTCTTGTGGATATCAAAGAAAAGAGCATTCCAGGCAGACGGACAGCACTTTGAGGTAGGCGCTATTCTACTCTTCCATTTTATGGGTAAAAAAGCTAAAGCTAGGTAATTTGCTTGAGGTCTTACAACTAGAAAATGGCAGAAAGGTGCTTTAAGATAGTCAACCCACACATATTTGGAAGCCAGATACGTATGGAAGGGAGGAAGAATTTAGCAGATTTCAAGATACACCTATTGTTTGTTAACTAAAGTCATTGAGCTGACAGTAGCCTCATCAAGCCCAACCAAAAAGTTTTATGATGATGACCATTTTGAGGTTTGCAAGTTCTGATTAATTTTTTAGGGACAATCTATGCAAACTACTAAAGATAATGTTTGAGTAGGCTGGTTGGTTAGTGATATTTGGGAAGAAATAGTGCTGTTTCAAAGGGTTGGTTGTAGGCTTCCCATCTCCACCTTCTACCTGCTACCCCATATTTGTAGGAGTTGAATATACTTGTAAGAGTCCAACCAGATAGAGATAACATCACTCAAAGTAGCCAAATATTCTAAACAGGTTAGGTCAGAAGATTGTTGGGTTGCCTGCCATTGACTGAAGCATCAAAGTCATAGGGCCAGGATTACAGGAAGAAACAAAGATGCCACTATTATAAAAGCAGCCTTTGTGTTTTGTGAGGACAAAAAGTAAAAGATCATATCAAAAGAGAGACTTCTGTTATGATTTATCTAGTGGTTGGTGCATTGAAGTTGAGATTTTGGCTTGGGACCCCGGATTTTACCTGAACTCAAATACAGATGTATTATATGTAGAATTCTAATGATAATAAGAAATAAAGTCATGGATAGCACAGGGAAATGAATGGATAACCAGAGATGGGGAGTCCTTACCAAATATACTGCAGGGGGTATTTATACTTTAGCTTGAAAGTAGGAGTACATTGAAGGGCATAAATATTACCATTTAAGGTATCTCCACAAAGAGGAACCAGAGGGTGCAGATCATGAGAAAGCGCAGAAAAGTTAAGAATGTTTTGCTGTTAGCTTGGTTAACCTTTCCCCAGACACTACTCAGCTCCATGCTCAAGCATACACTCAGGTTTTTATGAAAAACTCCTTCTAGTTCTTACACTGGAGAATGAATTTTTTAATAATTCTCTAAGGCCTCAACTTCTTTTTGTTTTCAAAACACCTGTTTCTGCCTTGGCTTTCTAATTAAAATTCCTCTTGATATTTTACCTTGGTGTAACTTTCTCATTTACTCCACTTTTATTTGGTAATCAGGTTCCAGACTATATACTTCAGTATAAAGACCTGAAAACTCTAGAGTATTTTGCCTCTGATAATCATCTTCAGCTCTATACCTAAAACTAAGGATGCAGATACTCTCAGGACTATATTGTCTGGATCCCACAACTTTCTGCTGTGCTTGAAGATGGAACATTGAATTCCCTAAATCCTTCTCATAAGTTAGACTAAAATCTGTGAAGATTAAAATCTCTGATGGAATGAGAATTAGAATTTCATGCCCCTGTAAAATATGTCTGATTTTTTGAGGCAAAAAAACCCTTATCACTTATCCACTGAGGAAAATAAATAAATATTTTTATATTTCAGTAAAATAATATGTCATCTAAGCATCAGATACTCATTGAAGATTGCTTTAAACTTATTCTTATTTGCCATATATTCCTCTCTCAAGGAAAACACCTCAAATGGTTTTCTTCTCTTTCTTTATTTCTGTATTAGACTATTGGGAACTGGGATTCACAATTATTAAATGACTCCTGCAAGGTGAAACAGTGATGAGTCTGAGTGGCTTCACTGGAGGACTTTCCTAGTTCAGTATGCTGTGAATCTTCTTAAAGTCTGAGTCTCTACTTGAAACTGTGTTTGAGGACAGTAATCAGAAAAAAAACAAGCAAAAAACAAACAAAGCAAACAATACTGTTGTTGTTTGGCAGAGGAAAAAAGTTCAAAATGCCTTGTTTTAATCATGTGAAATCTTTTGGAAATTAAGTCTCAGGTTTTGTAAAGTTATTTTCTATTCTTTACCCTTCCAAGATGCTTGTATGGATTTTTTTCCCCCCCTAGAATCCATTGTTTGAAATGCAGTAAGGATCATATTTCCCTTTATATCCTGGGCCAGTGTCTCTGACTGTGAATGATTTTCAAAAGATATTCTCTACAGTTTTAGCACAGTCTTCAGATGGAATCTTTTAATGAAAAAGTTGCCTCCCTCATTTGAAAAGATTAAAATTTAGAGGAGCCGGGTTTCTTTATAGTAATAAAACAGCTAACCTCAATTGTTTGTATATTTTATAATTTTATTCACAGCACAGTGTTTATCTGTTGTGGAATTTATACACTGAAAAGCACATAAATAGCATTTAATTCTTTTTGTTGTTTTTGCATTTGCAAGATTGGGTATGATTTGCTTTCCATTTGGCTAGCAGTGTGTGAAATTTAGAAAGCTTTCTTTTCTCAATTATTGGCATATTTTGTAGGGCATGCGATGCCAGATGCTCTTAAGGCATCAAATAGCCTTGTGAGAAGTTTGAACCTGAGTAGGCTGTTTAGGCATCTCTACCACCCATCATTTTCTGAATTCAAGTCATTTCTGGCTACTATTCTTTAGTAGAGGCTGCCTCCTTCTGACTGTTTTCACTTGGTAAGTTGCATATCAGGTGGTCCTCATCCACACACATATTTTTTATTTTCATCTTATCTCTAAACTCATTTTCTTTTGTTTTGTCAGTGTTCCAAGATTCATTGTTTATGCACCACACCCAGTGCTCCATGCAATAAGTGCCCTCCTTAATATCCACTACCAGGCTCGCCCATCCTCTAAACTCATTTTTGAAACACATTCACATAGGTGGTTAAAACTTGAAATGGAGTATAATTTATTTTTCACCCCTTAAGTGGCTAACAATAGTAACTGATGAAATGAGTATAATAATCTGATACTCTTTAAAAGATGTTTACATTTTTGAAGAGATATCCCTGATAAAATAGAAAAATCTTAATATTCTGGTGAAATAATGCATAATCTGAGCACCAAATAGTCATTGAGTATTGCTTTAATAGTAAATTCTTATTCGTCGTATATTCATCCTTCAAACATGATATTTCTAAGGGAACTCCGTCTTTTTTTTTTTTTTAAAGATTTATTTATTTATTTATTTGACACAGAGGAGTTTACAAGGAGGCAGAGAGGCAGGCAGAGAGAGAGAGAGAGGGAAGCAGGCTCCCTGCTGAGCAGAGAGCCCGATGCGGGCCTCGATCCCAGGACCCTGAGATCATGACCTGAGCCGAAAGCAGAGGCTTTAACCCACTGAGCCACCCAGGCGCCCTCAAACATGATATTTCAAAAGATTTTCCTTCTTTCAGAAGTCATAACTTGCAAGAAGATGAAACACTGGCTTTGTAAAAAGTATTTATAATGCTTCTCTCTTCGTAGTTAAGGGACAATACTCAGCATAAACAAAAAATGGCAGGCAAACAAAATTTTGGGGTGCAAATGGCTGATGGACTGAAAATTTTTATTTTTTAATTTATTTTATTTTATTTTTTTTAAAGATTTTATTTATTTATTTGAGAGAAAGAGAGAGCACAAGCAGAGGGAGCAGCAGGCAGAGGGAGAAGGAGAAGCAGGCTTCCCTGTGGACCAGGGAGCCTGATGCGGGGCTTGATCCCAAAACCCTGAGATCACAACCCAATCTGAAGGCAGATCCAGGTGCCCCTGGGCTGAAAATTTTTAAAGGAAATTGTTTGGAAGAATCTTCTGTGGTGTCACCTGGATTATTAATGTTGGGACAAAAATGAATGAATAGTGGTAAGGAAGTTAGGCTTTATTTCAACATTTTTAAATTTTGAAGGCATTTCTTAGAACTATAGAATTTCTGAAGTCAGATCTTACTTTCAAAAATGTATATAGCCACAAGGTTTGCTTCAAGAATTTCTCAGACATTAAAATATAGAGACTACAATTCTAAATTGTTTTAGTGAAACAAGAATTTGGAGGTGAAGGGACTGAAGGAATAATAATCATCAGTTAATGGAAAGATGTGAATATTATTTTTTTAGTGACTACAGGTTTATAGTTGATGAGATGTATGGCAAAATTCCTAGACTGTTATGGAGAATGAAAGGAATGCCTGAGAATAAGTATCTAACAAAAACAAGGAAGCAGAAAATAGAAAAAACCAGAAAACAAATATAAAAATAGTAAATACTATTGAGAAAAATAAAGCTATCATATGTTATCAAATTAATATGGGTGGGTTGAGTATCCTCTGAAAAGATAGGCTAAAAAATAAAACTTACCTATATACTTTTTACAAATAAACATTTGTAAACCAAATGATAAAATGTTCCCTCCCTAACAAAAGTGTGGGCAAATAACAACATATCAGGCAAAAGCAAACTACACAGAAGCAGAGGAGTCAATATTGGGATCTGACCAGTTAGATTTCAAGGCCAAAGGGAGAAGCAAAATAAACAAAACTAAATAATGAAAACCTCAACAAAGAAATATATAAACACATTCAGGCACTTGGAAATGTCACTCTTTTAAGTAGCCACTATATATAAAAAAGAAACATCTATAATGATTTCCCAGAAATCAATAGAAAGTTGAGTGTTTCATATAGAAACTTATGGGTGCAGGTAAAACTGCATTCAAAGGAAAGTATAGACAAAAAATGCTTTTATTGTTAAAAGTAAAAATTGAGAATAATATGAATTCAAACTGAAGAAACTAGCAAGGAAAAGGACCAATGACATGAAACAAAAGAAAATGTGAGTAAAATTAATAAATATCAATACAAAGTGTAACTAAGAAAAAAAGTGAATAAGAAATAATACATAATAAAATATAAAAGTAAAACTGATAAATTTCTTGGGAAAATGTGTAACATATAAAACCACTAGTAAATCCTAAAAGAAAATAATAATATATAGTATAGGGACAAGAAACGTGAAATAACTACACATCAAAGTATATAGAGTTAAAAAAAAGCCATTTCTGATTTTTAAAGATTATTTATTAAAATAGAATAATAAAATCATTTATTTATTTATTTGAGAGTGAGAGAGGGAGAAGCCCTGAGCAAGGGAGGGGCGGAGAGAGAGAATCTCAAGCAGACTCCCCATTCAGCCCAAGCTATTGGTTGGCTCTATCTCATGACCCTGAGATCATGACCTTGGCTGAAATCAAGAGTTGGGCACTTAACTGACAGTCACCCAGGTGCCCCAGCCATTTCTGATTTTTTTAAAAATTTGATGATAAGCATGATGAAATGAAACGTTTTGACTCTGACAAAAACTATTTTCTTGAACACAATGCACATGACAGTAAAACTTCTAAAGCACTTATTATTTTTACTAAATATACTCTTAGCAAAAAAAATATAATAATTAACATAAGATCACACTAGAAATGCTACTCTATAATTTTTGTTCATATATTTTTTATATCATAGACTTCTAAGTCAATAGTCCTTCTTTCTTTTAGTGGCAGCTACATGTTATTGTATAATATGGACAAACTGAAATTTGCTCAGCCATTTCTCTACTAGTGAACATTTATATTATTTATAATGCTTTGCTATTTGAAATAATATTTTATTGAACATTCTTAAAATTAAAGCTCTGTGCTCAGAGACAAATATCTCATAAATCAGATTCCTAAGAGCAAAATTGGAATGTTACAGTGTGCTTATTTTAAATATTAAAAAATGCTCAGATTGTCCTTCAGTTAGACTTTAAAAATATATATTCCCACTAAAACTCTATGAAGTTTCATTTCTATACATTTCTCAGAATGCTAAATAGTATTGTTTTTAAAATTTTTGTAAAGTATGGGAAATATTATCATAGTATTTTATTTATTTTTTAAAAGATTTTATTTATTTACTTGAGAGAGAGAGTGAGAGCACATGCGGAGGGGTGGGGAGGGTCAGAGGGAGAAGCAGACTCCCTGCTGAGCCTGACTCTGGTTTCCAGGACCCTGGGATCATGACCTGACCCAAAGGCAGATACTTAACCAACTAAGCCACCCAGGCACCCCAGGATCAAGTATGTTAATCTGTACATAGCCTTTCCTGTTTTTCTAAGTTGTGCTTTTCTATTTTGTCTTTTTCTTAGTAATTTGTAGGACTCTCCTTATTTTAGACCCTTTTGTCTAATATAAGTTTGATAAATATTTTCTTCCATTTTATTATTTACCATTTGACTTGTTTTTTACTGCCTTTTATTTTTAATTCAGAAAAATTTAAATTTTACGTAGTCAACTATATAAACTCTATTTTTCCTTTTGGCTTCTGGTCATTAAATTATGTTTAAGAAGGTATTCTGTGCCACTGGGTTGTAAAAAAAACCTTCAGGTATTTATTCCGAAATTTTATTGTCTTATTAGTTGCATTTAGGCCAGTAAGGCACCTGAAATTTTTTTGTGTGTGTAGTGTGAAGTGGGAATCTAATTTTATCTAACACCAAATAGCTATTTGTCTCTAAAACATTTTTTGAATAATTGTGTCCCTTTAAAGTGGAATGTTAGGAAGTAAACCATAGAGACTCAACTATAGAGAAGAAACTGAGGGAGATAGAGGGAGGTGGGTGAGGGATGGGCTAAATGGGTGATGGGTATTAAGGAGGGCACGGGTGATGCGCACGGTGTTATATGTAAGTGATGAATCCCTAAATTCTACTCCTGAAACCAATATTACACTATATGTTAGCTAACTAGAATTTAAATACAAATTTGAAAGAAAAAAATAAAGTGGACTGTTACATCTATCATATATTGAGTTCTGAGGTATTTTTTGAACTATTTCTCAACTTTGTTGCATGTGTATACATTATTTCATATTAGTTTAATTAAGGTGACTTTCGAGTGAGATTTAATATCTGAAGAGGCAAAGCCCTCTTCTTTGTGTACTTTTAAAGAATTCCTCTGCAATTACCATAGAGTTATTCTTCTAATGAACTTTAAAATGATTTTGTCCAATATTTTTATGATTCTAATTAGAATTGCATTAACTTTTACTATTAATAAAAATTTTAACATTATGTATATTAAATTGTAGATGATGGATATTTTAATTGTATTAATTGGTCTTGTAGAAGAACATATCTCTACATATTTTATGTCTTTCAATAAAGTTTTGTGATTTTTTTCATTTAGAGAAACTAAAGTTCTTCAGTTGCTATTATTTTGTATCAAAGTGGTTTGGCCTCAGTTACAGCCATTAGCATCTATTAATAGATGAAACTACAGTAGGCTCTTATGATCTCACATTTCATGAAGGAATGCTAAACTCCAACAACACTTCTCTCTGACAAGAGTTCTGGTTAGGCACTGAGGCCAGATGTCAACAGTATTGTGCATTCACAATTAAAATAGCAATAGGAAAAAAAATGTTTATTTTGTTTATTTTTCTTCATGTAAAATGAATTTGCCAGTACTCTCTGTACACTCAAATGTACAAAAGATATAGCACTACCATGGAATGGTGCGTATGTGTATGTGTGTGTTTGCTATACATCATAGAAAATCTGCCTACAATTACAGAATGCATTTAATTTTAAAATGCTTCACAATGTTCATTCATTCACAACTAAATATGGACTTACTCTGTTTAGGACAGAATAACTTTGAATGTTGCATGCATGTGAATACTGTGGTAATCTTCAACCTAATAAATTCATGGAGTTGAATGAGGATTTTTTTTTTCAGTTAGTGGGATATTTTACTCCCTAATATTTTTATGTCTGTAGTTTCTGGTGTACAATTTATTGTTTTGACAGAATGGTCTTATCCCAGGGAAAGAATAACTGAAAATCCCTCTGAAGACATTTTGAGAGACCTGAATTTATGAAAATATGTTAAGGAAGTCTAAAACAAAACTTAGAATGAAATATTTGTAGGGAAGACAGAGTTCCAAGGAGAGCAGGTAAATGGAACTCAAGCCAATGAATTGAGAGGTGTAACAACAGAAATAGAGACAAAAGAGCACTTATAAAGCTCTAGGAAGGTTTTCATTCTACTACAAGTGGCACTACTTCTGAATGTTTAAAGCAGATGGTAGCTGTATAGAAAAAATGCAATGAAGACTCAAGGCATTTTTTCATTTTCTTTGGGCTTCAGGAATGTACTGTGGAGGGAAGAAGTTGCTTAGAGGGCCTGCATTATACAAATTCCTTGTCTGTACTGATTGAATTCTGAGAAAAATTGCATAGTTTTCTACTTGGCCTGTGTTTTAATTGTTAACTCCAGCACTAATAAGGTAGAAAAAACATAGTTTCAATGCCATTTACCTTGAGGTTGTTTTGCATAGGATGTAATGTTTAAAGTATTTTAAATATAGAAAATCATTTCAGATATATTTTCCATCCTGTACTAGTTCCTGTTTCTTTGGTTGCTTGGCCTAGATTCTAATGCTGGGGAAGAGCTTCTTCTCATCTTAAAAATGGCTTAACTTTGGTTAACTTTTCAGTAACTTTTTCATAAATCATGATATTTAATTTTCCCCTCAACCCAGTGAAATTAATAAGGCCAGTGTAATTACTGACAATTTTCAGATGAAAAATCTGAGACATGGCAAGATCCAGAATCCAGTACATTTATATTAAATTCAAGAGGCGATAATTCCTCAGATATCTCAATTAAACAGGAACAATGTAGTGTAGCCAAAGTTATGAGCTTCAGAGTCACATAGGTTTATTAGTTGTGCCTTCATCAGTTTACCAATCTAAACTCTATAAACTTCAATTCTATGTTTCTGCAATGAGCATAAAAATTCTTAAAATGCAAGGATTTAGTAAGGATGTAAATTAGTACAGATAAAGCACCTACCAAACTATCTTGGTGCTCAGTAAGTTACTAGGGTTATCAGTACAGTCTATCATAGATATAGAATAGTATAGAAACAAAGTACATCTGTATCACACAGTTGGGCAATTGGTAGCATTCACTCTCTTCCTTTGAATTCTCATGCAGTGGGTTCCTCGAGGGTAGGAGACCATATTTGTTTGTGTGTTTATTTTAATCTTTGCATTCTTTTATGCTCCACAAATATTTATTGTTAATAAAATTAAAATAGGTATAATTTTTAAATAGTTTAATCTAAAGATAGGTATAGAAAATTACCAGTTTTTTGTTTGGTAGGTTTTTTGCTTCATTTTATTTTTTGCATTTTGCAATTGTGCTCCAAAAAGACTTGATTTTGCTTTGGGTGGACTCCTTTACACAAATTTTAAACAAGTAATTGTTATTTTGGCCTACAATAAGAGAGTTTCAGGGGTTGGAAATTTAATTTTACATCTTTTTCATTTAACTCTGACAATAATAACATACATTAAAAGCCTAGGGAAAAACCTAAGGACATATATAAATACGAGAAAGCCAATTTTAATGGCCTTCTTTTTATCTCATTTAAGATTTGTGAATCTAAAAATACGACTGAACCACCCAGGCTCCCCCCCTTTCTTTTTAAACAAAGTTCTTTGCTTTTTATTGTGCTTGTGTCCTTGTGAAATAATAGATATTTTGACATAAAGCTGGTATGTGACTTGTGCAGAATTCCCTGTAAACCAGAGAGGAAAACCCAGTGCTAAATTCTATATTTTGGTCGAGTACTTCACATGTGACTCTCTGGTCTTTATTAATGGAGTGTCTTAGTGATATCAGATCGTCCCCTTCAAGACACGTGGTCACTAAAGACCATCTCGGGGTGTTCGAGATAGGAAGTCACAATGGGGGGACCTGTTTGCTCTGTCATTACTGCATTCAGTGGTCAGATTTGGACTGTGGTTTGCATAAAAATGAGAAACTATATTTGTGCCCCTTTTTTGATATCAACTTTGTCTAGTTCAGCTTCTTGGTTTTCTCTTAAATTTGATGTGTATATATTTGTTTAATGCAATTATATAACTCTAAAAGCAACACATTAATTATTAAGTATAATTAACCCTTCCCTAGAGGGTATGTCATTAAGGTTTTTTATTCTCAGATATAATGAATGTTGCTAATACTTGCAGTTCAGGGGAAAAATAAATAATAAAGTAAATGGTCTCTGTTGGGCCTGGTTATTACAGAGGGATTAAAGTATTGATCAAAAAAGCATCTTTTAAATTTTACCTTTTTTCATCAAAGGTAGTGAATATTAAGAATGAGGAGAAGCTGATGACAGCAATGATGACAATGACATAAGCGATACTTCTCAAAACATTCCTGTTCATTATAGAGATTTTAAATTCCCATTTATAGATGAAAAAATGTGGCTCACAGCAAGCAGTTAGGGAATTTGTTTAAGATCATGAAAATCATACACAATATAGTTTGCATTCAAACACAAAAACTTCACCCTTGTGACAAAATAGCTACTTCATGTTTATAGTTGTTAGTATATATTTATAGGTTATTTAGAGTAACATATATACAATTTTCTTATAAGTTTAAATATTTTTTGGTATTAGTGGTAATAGTCTTTTTCTTAATACCATAATGTATGATTTCTCTTTTTGTCTTGATTAGATCTGTCATAACTTTATCAATCTTATTGTCCATTCTAAGAACCAAGTGCTTTCTTTATCATTTTTCTGTAGTAAAATTGCTTCTGGATTTTCTTTTTCTTTTTATTCTGATTGAATTTTTCAAACATGTTGATATGAAGATGACTTATTTTCATTATTTTATTTTTTTATTTTTTATTTTTTTCAGATTTGTTTTGTACTTTATTTTTTTTTAATTTTATTTTTATTCTTTGCCCAAGGGGTACAGGTCTGTGAATCATCAGACTTACGTCTTTCACAGCATTCACCAAAGCACAAACCCGCCCCAGTGTCCATAACCCATCCACCATATCGCTACCCTCCCACCCCCCAGTAATCCTCAGTTTGTTTTGTGAGATTAGGAGTCTCTTATGGTTTGTGTCCTTCCCCATCCCATCTTCCTTCATTATTTTTACCTCCCTATCCCCCACGACCCCCCACCCTGCCCCTCAAGTTCCTCATATCAGAGAGATCATATGATAATTGTCTTTCTCTGATTGACTTATTTCGCTCAGCATAATACCCTCCAGTTCCATCCATGTCGTTGCAAATGGCAAGATTTCGTTTCTTTTGATAGCTGCATAGTATTCCATTGTATATATATACCACTTCTTCTTTATCCATTCATCTGTTGATAGACAGCTAGGTTCTTTCCATACTTTGGCTATTGTGGACATTGCAGCTATAAACATTTGGGTGCACGTGCCCCTGAGGATCACTACCTTTGTGTCTTTAGGATAAATACCCAGTAGTGTGATTGCTGGGTCATAGGGTAGCTCCATTTTCAACTTTTTGAGGAATCTCCATACTGTTTTCCAGAGTGGCTGCACCAGCTTGCATTCCCACCAACAGTGTAGGAGGGTTCCCCTTTCTCCGCAACCTCGCCAACATCTGTCATTTCCTGACTTGTTGATTTTAGCCATTCTGACTGGTGTAAGGTGGTATCTCGCTGTGGTTTTAATTTGTATTTCTCTGATGCCGAGTGATGTTGAGCACTTTCTCATGTGTCTGTTGGCCATTTGGATGTCTTCTTTGGAGAAATGTCTGTTCATGTCTTCTGCCCATTTCTTGACTGGGTTATTTGTTTTATGGGTGTTGAGTTTGAGAAGCTCTTTATAGATTTTGGATACTAGCCCTTTATCTGATATGTCATTTGCAAATATCTTCTCCCATTCTGTCAGTTGTCTTTTGGTTTTGTTGACTGTTTCCTTTGCTGTGCAAAAGCTTTTAATCTTGATGAAGTCCCAATAGTTCATTTTTGCCCTTGCTTCCCTTGCCTTTGGTGAGGTTCCTAGGAAGAAGTTGCTGCGGTTGAGGTCGAAGAGGTTGCTGCCTGTGTTCTCCTCGAGGATTTTGATGGATTCCTTTCTCACATTGAGGTCTTTTATCCATTTTGAGTCTATTTTTGTGTGTGGTGTCAGGAAATGATCCAGTTTCATTTTTCTGCATGTGGCTGACCAGTTTTCCCAACACCATTTGTTGAAGAGACTGTCTTTTTCCCACTGGACATTCTTTCCTGCTTTGTCGAAGATTAGTTGACCATAGAGTTGAGGGTCCATTTTTGGGTTCTCTATTCTGTTCCACTGGTCTATGTGTCTGTTTTTGTGCCAGTACCATACTGTCTTGATGATGACAGCTTTGTAATAGAGCTTGAAATCTGGAATTGTGATGCCGCCAACTTTGCTTTTTTTTTTCAACATTCCTTTGGCTATTCGGGGTCTTTTCTGGTTCCATATAAATTTTAGGATTATTTGTTCCATTTCTTTGAAATAAATTGCTGGTATTTTGATGGGGATTGCATTAAATGTGTAGATTGCTCTAGGTAGCATAGACATTTTCACAATATTTATTCTACCCATCCATGAGCATGGAATGTTTTTCCACTTCTTTGTGTCTTCCTCAATTTCTTTCATGAGTACTTTATAGTTTTCTGAATACAGATTCTTTGCCTCTTTGGTTAGGTTTATTCCTAGGTATCTTATGGTTTTGGGTGCAATTGTAAATGGGATTGACTCTTTAATTTCTCTTTCTTCTGTTTTGTTGTTGGTATATAGAAATGCAACTGATTTCTGTGCATTGATTTTATATCCTGACACTTGACTGAATTCCTGTATGAGTGCTAGCAGTTTTGGAGTGGAGTCCTTTGGGTTTTCCACATAAAGTATCATATCATCTGCAAAGAGTGAGAGTTTGACCTCTTCCTTGCCGATTTGGATGCCTTTTATTTCTTTTTGTTGTCTGATTGCTGAGGCTAGGACTTCTAGTACTATGTTGAATAGCAGTGGTGATAGTGGACAGCCTTGCCGTGTTCCTGACTTTAGGGGAAAAGCTCTCAGTTTTTCTCCATTGAGAATGATATTCGCTGTGGGTTTTTCGTAGATGGCTTTGATGATATTGAGGTATGTACCCTCTATGCCTACACTATGAAGAGTTTTGATTAAGAAAGGGTGCTGTACTTTGTCAAATGCTTTTTCAGCATCTATTGAGAGGATCATATGGTTCTTGTTCTTTCTTTTATTAATGTCTTGTATCACATTGATTGATTTGCGAATGTTAAACCAACCTTGCATCCCAGGAATAAATCCCACTTGGTCGTGGTGAATAATCCTTTTTATGTGCTGCTGGATCCTATTGGCTAGTATTTTGTTGAGGATTTTTGCATCCGTATTCATCAAAGATATTGGTCTGTAATTCTCCTTCTTGATGGGGTCTTTGCCTGGTTTGGGGATCAAGGTAATGCTGGCCTCATAAAAGGAGTTTGGAAGTTTTCCTTCCAATTCTATTTTTTGGAACAGTTTCAGGAGAATAGGTATTAATTCTTCTTTAAATGTTTGGTAGAATTCCCCTGGGAAGCCGTCTGGCCCTGGGCTCTTGTTCGTTGGGAGATTTTTGATGACTGCTTCAATCTCCTTACTGGTGATGGGTCTATTCAGGTCTTCAGTTTCTTCCTGGTTCAGTTTTGGTAGTTTATATTTCTCTAAGAATGCATCCATTTCTTCCAGATTGTCAAATTTGCTGGTGTAGAGTTGCTCATAATATGTTCTTAGAATTGTTTGTATTTCTTTGGTGTTGGTTGTGATCTCTCCTCTTTCATTCATGATTTTATTAATTTGAGTCCTTTCTCTTTTCTTTTGGATAAGTCTGGCCAGGGGTTTATCAATCTTATTAATTCTTTCAAAGAACCAGCTCCTAGTTTCATTGATTTGTTCCACTGTTCTTTTGGTTTCTATTTCATTGATTTCTGCTCTGATCTTTATGATTTCTCTTCTCCTGCTGGGTGTAGCCTTTCTTTGCTGTTCTTTCTCTAGCTTTTGTAGGTGTAGAGTTAGGTTGTGTACTTGAGACCTTTCTTGTTTCTTGAGAAAGGCTTGTATTGCTATATACTTTCCTCTTAGGACTGCTTTTGCTGTATCCCAAAGATTTTGAACAGTTGTGTTTTCATTTTCATTTGTTTCCATGAATTTTTTTAATTCTTCTTTAATTTCCTGGTTGACCCATTCATTCTTGAGTAGGGTGTTCTTCAGCCTCCATGTATTTGAGGTCTTTCCAACTTTCCTCTTGTGGTTGAGTTCTAGTTTCAGAGCATTATGGTCTGAAAATATGCAGGGAATGATCCCAATCTTTTGGTACCTGTTGAGACCTGATTTGTGACCCAGAATATGGTCTATTCTGGAGAATGTTCCATGTGCACTGGAGAAGAATGTGTATTCTGTTGTTTTGGGATGGAATGTTCTGAATATATCTGTGATGTCCAACTGGTCCAGGGTGTCATTTAAAGCCTTTATTTCCTTGTTGATCTTTTGCTTTGATGATCTGTCCATTTCAGTAAGGGGGGTGTTCAAGTCCCCTACTAATATTGTATTCTTGTCAATGTGTTTCTTTGATTTTGTTATTAATTGGTTTATATAATTGGCTGCTCCCATGTTAGGGGCATAGATATTTATGATTGTTAGATCTTCTTGTTGGACAGATCCTTTTAGTATGATATAGTGTCCTTCCTCATCTCTTATGATATTCTTTGCCTTAAAATCTAATTTATCTGATATAAGGATTGCCACTCCAGCTTTCTTTTGCTGTCCATTGGCATGGTAAATTGTTTTCCACCCCCTCACTTTAAATCTGGAGGTGTCTTTGCGTGTAAGATGAGTTTCTTGTAGACAGCATATCGATGGGTCTTGTTTTTTTATCCATTCTGATACCCTGTGTCTTTTAGTTGGGGCATTTAGTCCATTTACATTCAGAGTAACTATTGAGAGATATACATTTAGAGCCATTGTATTGCCTGTAAGGTGACTGTTACTGTATATTGTGTTTCTTCCTTTCTGGTCTATGTTTCTTTAAGGTCTCTTTGCTTAGAGGACCCCTTTCAATATTTCCTGTAGGGCTGGCTTGGTGTTTGCAAATTCCTTTAGTTTTTGTTTGTCCTGGAAGCTTTTTATCTCTCCTTATATTTTCAGTGACAGCCTAGCTAGATATAGTATTCCTGGCTGCATATTTTTCCCTTTTTATGCTCTGAATACATCATGCCAGCTCTTTCTGGCCTGCCAGGTCTCTGTGGATAGGTCTGCTGACAATCTAATATTTCTACCATTGTATGTTATAGACCTCTTGTCCCGAGCTGCTTTCAGGATTTTCTCTTTGTCACTAAGACTTGTAAGTTTTACTATTAGATGACGGGGTGTGGACCTATTTTTATTAATTTTGGGGGGGCTTCTCTGTGCCTCCTGGATTTTGATGCTTGTTCCCTTTGCCAGATTAGGGAAATTCTGTATTAAGATCTGCTCCAATATACCTTCTGGCCCTCTCTCAATCTCGTCCTCTTCTGGGATCCCAATTATTCTAATATTGTTTCGTCTTATGGCATCACTTATCTCTCGAATTCTCTCCTCATGGTCCAGTAGTTGTTTGTCTCTCTTTTCATCCTCTTCTTTTTTCTCTGACATTTTGTCTTCTAAATCACTAATTCTATCTTCTGCTTCATTTATCCTAGCAGTAAGAGCCTCCATTTTCAATTGCACCTCATTAAAGCTTTTTTGATTTCAGCTTGGTTAGATTTTAGTTCTTTTATTTCTCCAGAAAGGTCTATTTTTTTCTTTAGAGACAGCTTCTCTATTTTTTCCATCTTTTTTTCAAGCCCAGCCAGCACCTTAAGAATCGTCATTCTGAACTCTGGTTCTGTCATATTACTAATGTCCGCATTGATTAGGTCCCTAGCCGTCATTACTGGCTCTTGTTCTTTTTTTTGTGTTGATTTTTTCCGCCTTGTCATTTTATGCAGATAGGAATAGATGGATGAGAGAACTAAATACTAAGGGGTAGCGATGACCCCAGAGAAATATACACTAACCTACTCAGAAGAGACCTGGAACTGGGTAGAAAAGTAAGAGGGAAAAAAAAAACCCAAACCAAAAACAAACAAACAAAAAAAAAACCCCAAAACACAAAATCATACAAAAACTAAACAAAAATGAATAAAACAAAATCCTATATCTATATTATTTATTTCTGTTTCTATATCTATGTCTGTCTATGACTCTATCTCTATCTTTATATCTCTATCTATCTCTATCTATCTCTATTAGATTGGTGAATTGAACAGACCCTATAAGTATCCAAAAAAATAAGGTTAAAAACAATGAAGGGATAAAATATGATTATGACAATGAAAATTTAAAAAAAGAATAAAAAGTGTTGATACGATATGAGTTAAGAATGTTAAAATAGGAAAAGGGAAAAATTTTAAAAGAAAAAATAAGAAAAAAATTCAAAGAAAAAAAATTCAATGAATTTAACCTTGAATGACCAAAGAATCATGGGAAAAAGCCATGAATTGAATGCATTGCTTTTCCCTTGTTCTGGAGTTCCGCAATGTTTAGCAATCTTGAACTTGACTTTGACTGGATGGTTTTTTTTTCCCCTCCTTGGTCTTCTGGGAGAGCAGAAGCAGTCCCTCCCATCGCCTGGTCTCCGGCCACGCTCCGAGCTCCCCCGGCCTGTGACCGAGTGTCTCTATCTCTGGTGCAGCCCCGTTTAGAATCTCTGAACCCGGCAGATTCCTGCAGCCGCTCCCGCGCCGCTGCTCCCGGAGGAGGAAGGTGAGTCTTTCCGGGTCTGCCGCCGGTGGGGTCCCTGCTCACAGATCAGTGGCCCGGCTGAGCTTCAGATCACAGCCTGGGTTAACCCCGAGCTGAGAGACGCCTCAGCTCAGCTCCGTCTCTCCCGCTGGCTTCTCTTCCCGACCTGGGAACTTGGTCGCGCTCAGACACCACTGGTCTTTTTGTGTCCCCGTGGGTCCTGAGACCACACTGTCCCTGCAGGGGCTTCACCCCCCGCTTGGTCTCTGGGGCGACGTCCCTCAGTGGAGCCGACTTCTAACAGTTCCGAGTCTGTGCTCTGCTGCTCACTCCCTTGCCGGGAGCCGGCCCCTCCCCCCGGGGTCTCTCTTCCCGTCGCCGCAGATTCACTTCTCTGCACGTCCTACCTTCCAGAAAGTGGTCAATTTTCTGTTCCTAGAATTGCTGCTCTTCTTCTCTTCGATCTCAGGTAGAATTTGTAGGTGTTCAGAATAGTTTGATAGCTCTCTGGGTGAATTCCTGGGACCTGATGATAATCGGTCTCCTACTCCTCCGCCATCTTGCTGCTCCCCTCCCGAATTATTTTCATTATTTTAAAAAAATTATCATTGTCCTTTAAGTTTGTTAATTTATCTCTGAATATATTTAAGAGAATCTCATAAATGTTGTATATTCTATTCATTTATTTATGATTTTCTCAATGGCCTAGGATAATAATTTTGTTTCCTTTATATAAAATGTTTTATAATATTTTCTAATTTTGAAAAGATTAGAATTTGTATAGTTTTATTCCTATTTATTATTATTTAGTTTTAAAGTACCATGGTCATAGAATATCGCCTTTATGAGTTTTACATTTTATTTTATTTTTCCTTATTTTTTAAAAGATTTTTTAATTTATTTTAGAGAAAGAAAGAGGGTGGTGGGGAGAAGAGCAGAGGGAGATCAGAGAGAGAATCCTAAGCAGACTGTCCACACCAAGCGTGGAGCCGTTTCAGGGCTCATCCCAGGACCCTGAGATCAGATCTGAGCTGAAACCAAGAGTCAGACACTTAACTGATTATGCCACCCAGGTGCCCCTTGCATTTTAAAATATACTGATTTTTTTTCATGGCATAATAAGTGATAAAGTTTTGTGTGGTTCTATGAATGAGTTGAAAGGAGGCATATTTCCTGTGGAATAAAATTTTTTATTAGCTTAATTAAATCTACCTAATTAGGGGTGTCTGGGTGACTCAGTCAGTTAAGTATCTGCCTTCAGCTCAGGTCATGATCCCAGAATTCTGGGAAACTTCTGGGAGCCTGCTTCTCAGCTGGGAACCTGTTTCTCCCTCTTCCTCTACCCCTCCCCCTACTTGTGTTCTCTCTCTTTCTCTCTCTCTCTCGTGCTCTCTCTCTCTCAAATAAATAAATAAAATATTATAAAAAATCTACCTAATTAATAAATTGTTAAAATCTTAAGTGTACTTGCTTGGATCATCAGAGCATGAATATACGGGCATGTCCAAGTGCCCCTTAATAATTTTATGGGATGAATTTTAGGGATGAAGTTGTTTAAGACAGAGGTATGAGGAAAGGTTAAGTCTGGCATAATCTGAAAGAGTCTTCTCTTATTAAACTTGTAGCTGCTAGGCTGTTTACTTAGAGACACATGATTCCACATATCTTTGATATGGATTCAGACTAGAAGTTGAAGTATATGTCTTTGCATCAATTTTCTATCTGATTTCATTCTGTTTTAAAAATTAAAACATGTCAGGGCGCCTGGGTGGCTCAGTGGGTTAAAGCCTCTGCTTTCGGCTCAGGTCATGATCTCAGGGTCCTGGGATCGAGGCCCGCATCAGGCTCCCTGCTCAGTGGGGAGCCTGCTTCCCCCCCTCTCTCTCTGCCTGCCTCTCTGCCTCCTTGTGATCTCTCTCCCTCTGTGAAATAAATAAATAAAATCTTAAAAAAAAAGAAACTAAAAAAAAAATTAAAACATGTCAGATAAAAACAATCTATCTTCACCATAATACAACTAAAGAGGGTATTTTCCCCTTAGCTAGATATAAATTGTTGATGTGTCATCAGTGACTTTGTATATCGGTGTCTCTTTGTTTCCTTTCATCATCATTTTAATAGATAATTTCTATGTGCATATCCTGTGCCGCCATCCTTATGAGAAGCAAAGATGTTCATTAATCACCTGGACCTCCCACCATAGCTACATTTCCATCCTGAAAGAAAGCAGATCATGTTCTTTCAATTTTACTGTACTTCCTTTCATTAGTGTGATAGTTTTCAACTTCAGGAATATGGAAATTACATATTAAATAAGTGAGCATGTGTTACTGGTTTAGAGATTTAATATCTACGTACATATCTTATGCCAGCCATCATTATGAGAAGTTAAAATTTTGATAAATCATCTGAATCTCTGGAAAGGTCCATCACACCTGTGCCAAATACATTTGTGTCATTAATCCATAGGAATGACAGTTTTACAAGAGAAATGAAGGCTCTGTTGTAGTGTTTCCAATTTCAGGATATAACTGAAAAGAAAACAGTATATTCCAAAATGTCCTGGACTCCCTTTGTTCAGTTTTTCACTAGTGAATAGATGGTGATAATTCTAGAAGAGAGGGAAGAAGAGGCAGTTGGGGTGGATGTATTCTTCAGGGGAAACTGTTGGGATCCTTATGGTAAGGACGGATATTGTGTATTGTCAGCTCACTAGAAGGTATTCTTCTCTCCTTTACCACAGTTTCTTGATTATTATTATTTTGTTCCAGTTTTTTATTACTTTTTCTCCAGTTGGAAGAATACTGTTACTCCCTTATCCAAGAGGCAACAAAATGTAATAGTACAGAGCAATTCTGGTGGCCAGCTTAGGGGTGGAAGCCTCTAGAGATGATCCTGATATGCCCTCTTTGTTAAGAACATTGTATTACTAAGTTTTAAGATGAGAGTGCCTAAAAATGGGTCAATTAGTTAAAATTCAGAATTTTTCTTAAAACTTGACAGGTAAGCGGCCCTCAATAATTTTATGGGAGTAATTTCAGAAAAGGTAGTAGGGACAAAAGTCAGATTACAGGGTGAAAAGAATAAATAAAAAGCAAACTAAAGAGAAAAAATGTGGTGTATGTGCTGAACAAGTTGTATGAGGTGGAAAAGAGAGAAACTGGTCTATAACTGTAGAGTTTGAGCTGAAAATCCCCTCCAAGCAAACATTTTTAGACTAGAAAAGAGATAAGCATATTTTTAGACTACATAAAAAAATTCTGGCAGAGTTAAAATGTTGACAATATAGATCGGAGGGCAGCAAATTTTTTCAGTAAAGTGCTGGATAATAAATATTTCAGGTTTCGCAGGCCATATGATTTCTGATGACACTAGGCAGTTCTGCTATTGCAGCATAAAAGCAACCATAGACAATATGTAAACAAGTGGACATGGCTATTTTCAATAAAATTTTATTTACACAAACAGGCACCCAGTCACACTGGACCAATGGGCCATAGTACGTTAACTTCTGATATAGATGGTAGAGAAGAACTGAAGAGAATAGGGGAGGGCATAAGGTATGGAAGGCTGTGGCTGTGTGGTAGCTTTCCAGATCTGGCTGTGGTGATGGGAGGACATGACTGATGGCCTCAAGTTTTCTCATGGGTAGAGAGGGCTACATAGTTTGTTAAAGTGAGGAATTAGAGAAGAGTAAGGAAGAGGGAGGATGGTAATGATACAGAAAAATTTTTTGAGGGAAAGGAGAGAGGAAGGTGATAAAGCACAGGACCCGACAGTGCAGAAACTATGACTAGATAGGAGCATATACTGTTAGCATGAATGCATAGTTTCCTTTCCCATGGAATTTCAGTGCCTTCATGGAAAGACAGCCGTAGTATTGATCTGGGGGTTTGGGTTTTGATGAACGGGTGCACATGAAGGATTGGACTGAAAGGAATTGAAGATATTGCTAAGACTCTTAGTTTCAAGCTGGATAAAGAAAAAGAAGATCAAAAGAGGCTTGTAGACTGAGAGAAAACAAAGAGATTATAGGGAATTTATTTATTGCTTACAACAATTCTTTTCACTTCACAAATGATGCAATTTTTTTAAGGCCACCTGGCTTCTAAGTCAGAGCTAGAAATCAACCCAACTTTTTTCTGACTTTAAAATTTATTATTATTATTATTATTATTATCCTCACTTTAGAAAGGAAGAGTTTGGGAGAAATAGTCATTTGATTTTTTTTTTAAGATTTTATTTGTTTGAGAGTGAGAGTGAAAGAGAGAGAGAAGGAGAGTGAGAGGGAGAGAGAGAATGAGCTGAGGGGAGGTACAGAGGGAGAGGGAGAAACAGACTGTCTGCTGAGCAGGGAGCCTGATATGGACTCGATTCCAGGACCCTGCAATCATTACCTGAGGTGATGGCAGATACTTAACTGACTAAACCACCCAGGTGCTCCTCATTTGATATTTTATCAACATAAATTCTCTATTAACCAGAATATTTTTTTCTATAGTTTTGAAATATTTTGTATCCCTAATGACATATCTTATGTATCTATTATATCAACAAATAAATATTTCACTAAATTTCTTACCACATTAGTGGTAAGTGCAGTTCATTGCTTTGTCAAACAATTATGATTATAATACCAGTTACATTGCATCATAATGATCTGTTTAACATATCTAACTTCTTGGTCAGGCTGTGCTTTCCTTGATATCAAGGCAAGTATCTAATTCATGTAAGTGTCCCTACAAGCTAGAATAATAAAGAACACTCAGTAGTGAATGTTCGATGAAGGAATACATTGAACCATTGAGAATACATGATGTAGTATTTTGTTGCCAGGTTATTGAATTAACCATAAAACTCTTCTCCATGTTTGTAGTAGAAAAATTTGTACAAATGGAGAAGTCTTGTAAGAATATAGGATTTTCTTATCTTTACATAGTATAAAACAGACTTGAACTACAGAAGTTGAGATCTGTTTATTCGAAAAATATAAAGGCAAACATTTCTTGTAGAGTATGAGTCTTTAAGAGTAATATAACTCAAAAATGTTATTTTACATATGTAGAAATTGAGGCCTGGAAAGGTTTTGTAAGTAGTCTAATTTGAGATCACACAGCTAGTTAAAGTGAAGAAGGTATTCTTACCTATATATACTTATTCTTTCTTTTCAACTCATTCTTGACAGAATGTTAAATAGGATGCTAGGGGAAATCAAATGTTTATGTCAATTTGGGAAGATTATTTTTTTTTATTTCAGTTATGTCTCTATGTAGAGTCAAAGACTTGGATAGATTACATCTGGAGATATTAAACTCTATATATTTGATGATTTTGTGTAATAGCTCTTTATGGAGGAAAAATAGAACCCTAAATGGAGAGTCACAATTTTGGCATTTACTAGCTCTGTATCCTTTAGCAACACATTGAATGTTTCCAAGTCTCTATTTCTTTATTGCAAAATTTAGTAGTTGTGGCAGTTCTTGACCTGGGTCATTACAACCCTGTGTGGTTAATTTGAAATGTGTATGTATGGGATGGACGGTTGTTTTGTTATGACTGAGGACACTCTTGGTAATTAGTAGATAAAATACAAGGAAAATAAGTATCTTTTAAATGTGTGGTATTAACTCACATAATAAAACATTTTCATGACTAAAATGCCAGTAGTGTCTATGTTGAGAATCAGTGAAATCTGTTTTAGTTCTAAAACTTCTTTGTAAGATGAATTGGTTAAGAAAATGTGTCTTAGTTTCAATATACAATTAAAAGGTGAATAGATTATTTTTTGCCTTGGGAAAAAATTAGCATCTTTTTTGTTTTGTTTTCTTTCTATGTGACTTTAAACTATCTTATAAAAATTTAGACTTTAAGAAATCCCATAAGTTAATTTCCTTGCAAAATAGGTCTCTAAGTCAAGTTCTAGGATGAATTTTGGAACAATCCACTTGAGTCAGTGTTGGATCCTCAGAGAACTCAATGTTTTTATAACTGAGATTACTCTACCTTTAGACAGTGCAGGTGGGAGAGAGGAAGATACAATGATAGAAGAAAAAGATTTAAAAGGTGTAGCATGGAGCTGCCTTACCAGCCCAATAGGATGTTTTACAGAGAGGACAATCCAAGGACATGTATATCTCCTAATGATATATAAATCGTGTTAGGACTTGTGCTTAATGGAATTGGGTTTGAACTCTGAGAATATCTTTCAGGAGACTGAGCAAGCTGTGCTATTTATGGTCATTAGGTGGTAAAGATGCTGACACATCCTTTTATTACTAGAACTTAAATATATCATCAGGGTGTCTTTAACCTATCTGGTACATATTGGAAAGAGTGTTTTTACCATATGTATAAGAAAGAAATACATTTTTTCTTGTATTAAGCAAAGGCATATGCTAATCTCATTAATGCTATGATAAGATAATTAATAGTACTATTTCTATTGTAATAAGATTAATATTTTTATTATAGCATAGAAAGTGAAGTAGAAATCTTTATTTTACTGACAATCACATTTCTAAGCTTTCAAATATATTTCAGATTGCACTGATGTTTGTTTCATGTCTTAGTCCTTTCACCTCAAAGATTAAATATTTTGGCGTTAGGTACTCTAGCTTGTATGTCTTACTGCTTGCATTGTTGAGGACAATGGTAAGTTAATGGTCAGAATTCTTGAGTAGAATTCATTCAAGAAATCACAGAAATTCTTAGGAAGCCCACCTTTATATAGGGGATTCCTTCAGGAACTAAGACAGAGCAGAGATGGGCTTAAATTTCCTGGTTTGGTCACTTGTTGGCTATATCAACCCAGGGAAGCAGTAAGTTTAGATGTGTGTCCTGTAAGCAATAGGTTCTTTTTTCTTTTTCTTTCTTTTTTTTTTTTTTGGTAAGATTTATTTATTTATTATAGAGAGAGGGAGGGAGGAAAGAAAGCAGAGAGAGAGGGGCAGAGGGCTAGGGAGAGAGTCTCAAGCAGACTCCCCACTAAGCATAGAACCCATTGCAGGGCTGGATCTCATGACCCCTAGATCATGACCCAAATGGAAATCAAGAGTCAGGGGCCCAACCCACTGAGCCACCTAGATGTACCATTGAGATGGCGCTACCATCTCAATTTAAAAATGTGTTTTAATCATTAGCCACCAGGGAAATTCAAATCAAAACCACACTGAGATACCACCTTACACTGGTTAGAATGGCAAACATTAATAAGGCAGGAAACAACAAATGTTGACAAGGATGTGGAGAAAGGGGAACCCCCTTACACTGTTGGTGGGAATGAAAGCTGGTATAGCCACTTTGGAAAGCAGTATGGGGGTTCCTCAAAAAGTTAAAAATAGAGTTACCTATGACCCAGTAATTACACTACTAGGTATTTAGCCCAAAGATACAGATGTAGTGATATCAAACACTGCATACACCGGAATGTTCATAGCAGCAATGTCCACAATAGCCAAGGAGCTGAGATGCCCTTCAGTAGACGAATGGATGAAGAAGATGTGGTTCATATATACAATGGACTATTACCCAGCCATCAGAAAGAATGAATACCCACCATTTGCATTGACATGGATGGAACTGGAGGGGATTATGCTAAGTGAAATAAGTCAAGCAGAGAAAGACAATTGTCATATGGTTTCAGTCTTACGTGGAACATAAGGAATAGCACTGAGGACAATAGGGAAATGATGGGAAAACTGAAAGGGGTAAAATTAGAGAGGGAGACAGAACATGAGAGACTATGCACCCTGTGAAATAAAATGAGGGTTTCAGAGGGAGGGATGTAGGGAGATGGGATAGCTGGGTGATGGGTATTAAGGAGGGCACATGTTGTGATGAGTACTGGGTGTTATATACAACGAATGAATCACTCAACATTAAAAAAAATGATGAAAAATTAAAGCTTGTGTAAGCTTTTGAAAAAAAATAAAAACGTGTTTTACTTTTAAAATGAGTTTGTTAGTATTTGTGTTATTAGAATTGAGGTGCCCCCAATAAATACTAGTAAAAGACAATAACATTTTTTAAAAAGAATTAATAACTGTGTTTTTAAGAGCAGAAGAAAAGTTTTCTACATTAAATTCGAGTGATGTCTTCTGGTGTTTAAAATCTGAATCTTTCCAGTTTCTGTGTCTTCTCACTTTTCCTCTTTGTCGGAATCCTGCATTTAGCCTATAGTACGTGAAGATGTACTACCAGAAAATTATTCTAATACTGTTGCTGAAATATTTATGCCTTGGGGTGCCTGGTGGTACTCTTGGTGCATCTGACTCTTGGTTTCAGTTCAGGTCCTGATCTCAGAGTCATGATATCAAGGTCTGCATTGGAGCGCTAAGCACAGAGTCTGCTTAAGATTCTCTATCCCTCTTCCTCTGCCACCCCCCCCTCTTTCTCTCTCTCCAATAAATAAATAAATCTTTAAAAAATATTTATGGCTTGCTTTTGTATAGAGGTTGTAGAAACCATTAGGAGCAACATGCTAACATTCCAATCAATAAATTACTAATTGAATTAATTTTATTTTATTTCTTATTGCTCTTGAGTTTATTTTTCACTGGAGGTTTTGTTTTGTTTATTGGCTTTTTTTGGGGGGGTATCATTGCATTTTGTTTTTCTTTTAACATTTCCTTGAGGCAGAATAGAAGTTTTTCTCCTTCAGGATGCCTCTAGAACCAAAGGTCTTATACATACATTCCAAGACAAAGGTTGGCTTCATTTATTCCTTCCTTGCCATGACCTGCAAAACCCAATTTTTTTATTATGTTATGTTAGTCACCATTCAGTACATCGTTAGTGCAAAACCCAATATAATATTGTCCCTCCCTTTCACCTTCACGTCATCTTCTGTCACTCTCCCATTAGATTCCTGTATTTCAGTTCCATAGGTCTATTTCCTATATTTGGTCTTTTGTATGTACCATCTTTTCTTCCTAGAATGCATTGCCTATAGATTTTAAGAGATTTTTACCAGCTACTTCTTATGTTTAAAATCCCAGCTCAAATGTCACCTCCACAGATAAGTCTTGCCTAACAACTGAAATGGAAATGAACTGTCCCATCAGTCACTCTCTATAATGCCATTCTCTTTTATTTCATTATAGCATTAGTCAGTATTAGAAATGTTCTTGTTCACTTATCTGTTGCTGTTATTTGTTAGAAGATAAATTCAGGGAGAACAAAATTGTTTACCACACAATTCATAAGATGCAGAAAAGGGCTGGCATATAGTAAATTTCAATAAATATTTATTCATTTAATGAATGAGTTAGGTTATATTATAGTGAAAACTAATGGTGTCCATTGTTTCTTTCATTTAAAATGAATAGACTATCACTCTTAGAACTCTAGAGGACATCTTCTTTAGACTTTGATCTTAAGCATATGGAAACTAAGGGTCAGAGATTAAAGTCACTAGATTTCACAAAGCTAGACATTGAGAGTCAAGATTAGATTCAGAGGTCCCCAAAAACATGTCTGTAACTACAAAATCTAAAACCTCTTAAAAAATAAAAAGTTTTGTGCAATTCTGGCATGAAAACTTACTTGGCAAAACCCAGTATAATCTAATATGAAGCTATTTATAGGTTTTTCTTATGTATCCTACAAAGTGTAACTATTCATATATTTCACTGCAGAAATACTAATACATTTGATTATAGGCTTTTGCCCCAGATCCTGCTGGAGGCTATTATATAACACCTGGTATGTACACTGTGTAAGCTTTCTAAAATTCAAACATTTCCTTTTTTTTTTTTTCAAGTAATCTCTATGCACAATGTGGGACTAAAAATTAGGACCCTGAGATCAAGAGTCACATGCTCTAACAAGTGAACCAGCCAGGTGCCTCTAAAACTCAAACATTTCTAAATTCCCAAATGCAACAGACTCTAGGGCTTTCAGATAAAGAAGAGTAGGCTTTTATTTCAACTTTATGCCTTCTCTTACTGAAAAATCAGAAGACTAAAATCAGTTTAGCCACACAAGAGGGTAAATAAGTCATTTGGTCTACAGATGAGAAAGTTGGGAGATTGAGTTATACGAAACTACATAGGTAGAAAGTCACCAAGCAGCACACATCTTACTCCTAGTCCAGAAAACCGTCTTTCAAATCCTAAATAGAAAAGAACATTAAAGATACCATATTTCCTTCTCTTTTCTGGGCATTGAACATAGATCATCCTGGTAATCTTCACAACAACTACCTGCAGTTTATATCAATATTATCTTCATATTTGGATGAGGTTCTTTAAGAAGTTACATAGGTTGTCCAAGGGCATGCAGGTATAAATAACACACTAAGAATTTGGACTCAGGGCAGTCTGGCTCAAAACAGCTGTAGTTGCAATTATGGCTTCTAATACATGAAATTTTCCTTAGAATAAGATTATCATGTGATTCCTTGAAATTCTTTATGTATGATAAATCCTCTTTTAAATATTGAAAATAAATCAAGTTCTCAAAAGATTGAAAGGGATTTAAAATTCTATAGAGGTAAAAAAAATGAAATCTTACCATTTGCAACAAAGTGGATGGAACTAGAGGGTATTATGCTAAGAAAAAAGGCAATCAGAGAAAGACAATTATCGTATGATTTCACTCATATGTGGAATTTAAGAAACAAACCAGATGAAAATAGGAGAAGGGAGGGAAAATAAAATAAGATGAAATCAGAGAAGGAGATAAACCATATGAAACTCTTAAGTTCAGGAAACAAACTGAGGGTTGCTGGGGAGGAAGTGGTTGGGGGTGGGGTAACTGGGTGATGGGCATGAAGGAGGGTTCATGATGTAACGGGCACTGGGTGTTATATACATCTGATGAATCACTGAACTGTACTTCTAAAAGTAATAATATGCTCTATGTTAATTAACTGAATTTAAATAAAATTAAAAATAAAATTCTGTAGAGGTAGATCACTTTTTTTATTGGAATGATAAGGTTTCAAGATTATTTGCAAAGCTTTCACACTTTTTATGTGATAATAAATTAAGAATATTTAGGCATTCCAAATATACTAATTATCCATCTATTCTATTAGAGCAGAGGTTTCAAATAGCAAAATCAATTATTAAACAAAAGAAGATAGCACTGTTTCTCAAACTGGAGTGATATACCCTTCACAAAAGAAAAATAATTCTCCTAGAGCTCCCAAATTTGAAATAATTTTTTATATTGCTTAAATATGCATAAGTTTAAACTATTTAAGTTTTATATTCTAATAGCTCCTATACAATTATCAAACCAAAGCAGATTTACAACTTAAGTACAGTGAAAACTACAAACAAATGCAATACAAATGCATGTCATTAATTTGGTATGAAAAATGATGTTTATTTAAATTAAATCATCATCTTGCAATATCCGTATGGTAATAAACTGCTTCTGCATGGTTCTTTTAAATTTGGTATGGCATATGACTGTGTGCTGTATAAGAGCTCAATTTTTCTGGAATTTTTCTATATTGTTTGTACTGTATTCAAACAATGGTGAAATGTTAGTCCACACAGTGGTCCTTGAGGTAATTTGGCCTGTGTTTGGCTTGAGTGCATCATTACATACATAGTAAGTCCTCCTCTGCTCTTTTTTTATTATCTCTGGCCAATTAAAGGAGAACAGTTTGTATCTATGTAGTTGTAAACACAAACAGCAGTGTAGACATTAAAATCATAATGCCACACTCAGTTAAAAGGTGGTCATCCAAGTGAACTACCATATATTTCTATCAGTACTTCAAAAAGGAGAGCACCAAATTAAAAGTCAGTTATCATAGGGAAACTGTGAACCTTTACAAGCCCCCAAGTGCCCAAGGATCCTAATCTGAGAAACACTGCATAGTGTATCATTTATTGGTGTATCTTGAAAGGATTAATTATTTCCCATTTCTCTTTCAACTATCAAATCTTCATTTATTATTTCTTCTGTGTGGTATATTCTGTTGCCATTTTTGCAGTATCTTTCTTCTTGGCAACTCAAGTTTCTTCCCAGAAGATTAGCAAAATTTCTTTCGATTATGTGGACAAACTAGAGCATCATTTCCTTGATTAATGTATTAGGGGTAGAAAATTAAATCATCTCAAAGAAGAATGCAGGTATTTGCAGGTTTGGGGGGGGAAACTTGCTTGGGCTACCCAATTGAAGTCTTTACCAATTAAATCATAATTGGTATCAGTGGCATAAAGACTATCAATTTTTTAAAAAATATAATACAAATATGTCAACCAGGGTTGGAAAGTTACCGATAGCTGAAGGAAAATCACCAATATTACTCCTGTTTGACATGGTTCTCTGATTCCGTCCAACATCTGAGAGTTAAATCTAAACTCCATAGCATAGACTATAAAAACTTCTAAAACCTAATCATTGCCTGTGTCATGATCGTTATGTCTTAATAGTCCTTTGCTGGGTTTCCCCTCTTAGCTTTGAATGTATCTGCTAATGGGTTTATTCAAGCTCTCATAAGTTTTTTTTTAAAGATTTTATTTATTTATTTGACAGATAGAGATCACAAGTAGGCAGAGAGGCAGGCAGAGAGAGGAGGAAGCAGGCTCCCCACCGAGCAGGGAGCCCGATGCGGGCCTCGATCCCAGGATCCTGGGATCATGACCTGAGCCGAAGGCAGAGGCTTTAACCCACTGAGCCACCCAGGCGCCCTCTCATAAGTTTTTTTCTAACTAATGGTTTATTATGGGTGGGCAAAGACAGGTAGCTTCTCCTTTTGCTGTGCCCATAGCAATTATTGCTAAAGATACACGGGATTTTTTTCTATTAAACCAGATTGGTCTTGGAATTATTCTCAGTGTGGTGCTCCAGACAGCCAAAAGTAGCTGAGAAAAGTTGGTTCATGAACTGTATCTATTTGCATTCCATGACTTAAAATATTCTTTGTGATAATGATGAAGCTGTATTCTTAGATGAGATTAGAGTCAGTATGCTTAATTTGTTCCTTCAAATATTTGACCCTTTCTGGGCCGTATTGGTGAAGCCAAACCCTTGCTCTCTAAAAAGGAGAACAAGGCTAGGATATTCAAATTGTTAATTATCAAAGGCACAGAAGAAAGTTGAAAACATTCTAATCACCCTGAGGCTAAATCTGACATAGTTACAACTCTCAGGTAATCCTTAGATGTAAATTCAGTTATCCCATAAATATGTATTAAGCATAAATAGTGTATGCCAGATCCTGTGAAAGAAGCATTCCCATACCTTAGTTCCCTGAAGTCATACAATAAATATGTGAATCAAATATTATTATTTTCTATTTATAGACAAAAAAGTAAGATTCAGAAATATTAATGGTCTCTCCTAGTATTGCCAAACTATTAATTTGGTTTGCAAAGAATCAAATAAGTCTCCAAAACTCCAAGTCAGTATTCCTTTTACTTCTTTCATTTAGCCACTATTTATTGGGAGATTACCTTAATGTATTAAATACCAAAGATTTCTAAGCTTTCTGAACTTAGTGATAAAATTTAGCCCTTATAATATTACCATGAGGACCAAATGAGCAAAGAAACATACTTTGAAAAAAAAAATAAAAACACTTTGCAAATGGGAGTTACTGGTAGGATTATTATGAATGTGTACTCTTTACCTGCTGTGTATTGCTGACTTACTTAAATTTCTAACATACATTTCTCCAAGCACATAGAAAAGAAAGTGAATGGACAGAACCTACTGGTTAATGTTAAAGGAATGCACAGCCTGTGATAGAAATAGAGGATATAATACTCAGTTCTTGGGAATAAGATCTCAAGAGGTAGATATGAAATTTATTTAAATGATAGATGCTTTACAAAAAGCCTGCCAATGTGCATAGATTCGGGAGTCCCCTTAGGAATAGGAGGCAGATCTGCCATGCTTCCCAAGGCATCTTGTTATCTTTATATGTGTGCGAGGTTTATTGCTCTGTTACCTAAGTGCTTAGGCAAACACTCATTTTTCAGCTCCAGGCATGAGTTTCCTTTTTATAGACATGGGAATATTCAGTCATGTGAACTCTGTAATGCTAAATTGAAACTATACCCCTGCCAATAACCAATTTGTTGGTCAGAACCTTTCATAATCCTAAGACTCTAGTTCTTCCATTAACCAATCAGGCTATTTTGAAAGTTATAATAAGTAAAACAAAGAAAAAACAAACAAAAAACCCAGAGTGAGCCTTTTTAAGGGAAATATTTTCTATATTGTTATTTCCATATTTTTGCTAATCAAGTAGGAATAGGAATCTATTGCTCATTCTTTGGATGTCCAAGCCCTATCAGAAAAGTCCAAGTTTTATATCAAGAAATAATTATTTCCCTCATTTAGCAAAGGGTATTTCCAGTTTTAAAAAAATAAAGCTTATATAAGACCAGATGTATGTCTTTTGAGCATGATGCAAGCCAGATTCAGAACATACATTAAGTAGCAAATTTGCCATCTTGATATATTTAGGTGAAGAAATCCAAGCAGAGAATAAAAATAAAAATCTCCCTTCAGGTCTCTATGATAAGTGGTACAGTGGTATCTGTCCAACAGCCTTTAAGTTTGCCCTCTCACTCACAGAGGTGGTAGACATGTTTCTACTACATGATGTGGTATCACTACAATTAATTTATCTAAGGGTGACTGAATAGAACATCAGCCAATCAGTCTCTCTTTCTCTAATATTTGGAATTATTGTCAAGGGATAGTCAATCCAGACTTCTGGTCCAGATGGAAGCTATCTAAGGGTGACTGAATAGAACCTGAGCCAATCAGTCTCTCTTTCTCTAATATTTGGAACTGTGACCAAGGGATAGTCAATCCAGACTTCTGGTCCAGATGGAAGCTGAGCTGATATAAGAAAGGCACTCTCACTTTAAACACATGGAATTTCTAGAACAAAATATAAATGTAGTAATAAGTTTAAAGAAATAAAAGTAAAATCTTCAAATGGCAAAAGCAGAGGAAACCCAACTGTGAGTAGAAGGGGAAATTGACATTACATCTGATATATACCTCACGAACTGGGGCTTAATGCCTTCATAAAAATGATACTTGAGGCCAAAAACCCATACATAGTGGGCAGCTGGAACTGGGTTCTCCATATAAAACAGAAAATTCCATACAATACAGGGAGGCACCATAAAAGTTGGCTGGTAATTCCAGGCTTGGAATGTATAAAAGGAAATACTTAATGTGCCTCCTCAGGTTCTCTTGGTACTGTCATTTTGGATCTTCAACAACCACGATACCATCATTTAGGAATGTAGACTCTGAGAACACATTTCTTTCTAAAGATAAATTCAGAGACAAAAATTATAACTACACATCAATCTAGTATGAGGTAATCAGAATAAGCAGCAAATATGAACAATCATATGAAAGGAAATAGAAATAATGATTTGAAAGCAATTTTAATTATAAATGCCTTTAAAATTTTAAAAGCTTGCTTACGCTTCCCACCCATCAAGTCACAGATGCTTCAAAGTCATGACTGAAAGAGCAATATGTGGATTCAGGAGGTGCTGCCTAAGTGCCTGTTGTCTGAGAAGCCTAATGTACTTTGTAGAATTTCTCTGGCCACAGTCCCTGTCTCACAGTAGTCTGTGAACGAGGATACCAGCTGAAAGATGCTGATGATCATCATTATGGAGCCTAGGTTAAGACCAGCTGGCTGATAATCTCAACAGGGACAAGTACCCAGTGAAATACATGGCTGACATTGAAGTGAGGTTAGCTTTCTGGGCACACAGCTAGGCAAGAAGGTCATGGCCACCTGAAGTCACTTTTCTGCTCAGACACTGATGTTATATTGATGTGTTCCTTCATCAGTTACCTTGGTAATATAGGAAACCCCCCAGAAAAAAATGGAACCTGGAAGTTAAGCATTTCTATACCCATGTGTACATCATGCTGGTTAGGAACAAAAATTGTCTTTTGGAGGATGTGTATGTGAGGTGAAGAGCTAGCCAGGATGAAGCAACAGTCAATAATTCCTGATAAGTTCCTAGAGATATGACAAATGGGAGTGGCCCTTTTGGGTGCATGGAGTGTTCAGCAAAACTAAAGATAGAGTGGGGGAAATTTTTGAAACCGCCACGAGAATGGTATTGAAATAAATCTATGGGAAGAAAAATGCTTGGTGCCTTGTTTTATGAAATGTCAACTGTAAACAGTTCTCACGTAATTATCTTTTTATGTGTTTATGAATCTTAATGTATGATTATTAGCCTTTTTCATTTACTTATAATATCCCTAAGATTACAAATCAGAAATTGTCTTGCTACTCTGTTTACAAGTAACTATGATTATTGATGACTTCCATAACCAAACCATCTGCCCCACCAGGGTCCCTCTACTACCATTCTAGCATTCCTTCTCAGCACTACCACTTGATCAGGCATCAATTCAAATAATTTCTTAATTTCTCATTCTTTTTTAGAAAGATGAAGTGCTGGTATCTTTTGTGAATTAGACTGTAACTACTTTATAAATAACATGGCTTACGTATCATTTATTAGCTTCAAGGCACTCTGGTGACTTATCATTTCAAAACTTTCCTCTTAATCAGATTTCACTGGTTATGTAATTTTTGGAAATGTGCACAAACTAAAAGGCCCAACCAAGTCCATGTCACTGTAGCAAAGGGAGAAGTATGGTTTCATGTTACTTATTTTACATTCACTGTGTAATTAGTGCCCTTTAATTTACCAGAATAAATAGATCTGCCCCAACTAGATGTAGTAGTTTTATAAGATTGAATTTAATACTGATATTTGTCATCTCTGTAGGAAATTATAAAAAGAAGAAAAGGACAAGTTGGGCTAGCAATAAAAAAATACAGTTATTGAAAACCATCAAGCAAACAAACAAAAATAAACACAGCCTTTATAGGTTAGTTAAGTACTAGATAAATATTAATAATTAGTAAATTAAAAATAGATACGAATCACCCAGAACATAGTATAAGAAATAGAAAATGTAAGGGGGAAGATAAAAGACATAAATTATAGAAGGAGAAACAGTGGGATTAGTATAAATAGGATAGAGAAAAGAGAATCAGGTGGGGGGTAGAAATGACAGTTTTGGAGGAGATAATGTTTGAGAATTTTCCAGAAAGAAGACATGACTTAATGTCTAGATTAAGAAGTACACCAAGTCCCAAGCAAAAAATAAATAAAAGCAAATCCACACTCAGGCACATCATAATGAAACTACAAAACATAAAGAATAAATAAAGTCCTAAAGGGGAAAGAAAAAACAAATTATCCAAAAAGGAGCAGGAAGCAGGCTTTCTGACAGGACTAATAGATGCCAAGAGATGACCATTTAGGCTGAGTTGGTCAATAGAAAGAAGATTAAACCTTAGAGTGAAAGCAAATTTATTTTTTCCTTGTCATGTGTATGGAGAAAAAGAGCAAGCCATGCAGCAGAAATAAAGAATGAAGCAAACACCTCTGTGGAAAAGCAGAGGGGACAGATCAGGAGAGAACAGTTTGTGTTCTTACTGATTTCCCAGGATTTGGCTCCATTCCTTGAAAGACCTACCTATCCTTGACTTCCATAAAATAATCCATAAACTTCCAATAAAATTTGTTCCTTAAAATTTTTTTGTTTAAGTTACTTTAGGTTGGACTCTGTTATTTCTAACCATAATGGTAGTAAGACAATCTCTCAAGGACCTAACAAAAATGCAAATTCATACAGTGTTTTTTGAGTATTTATTTATATGTAAGTCTGTGTATTTCAAGGTGGTGGTGGTGGTCGTGATGGAGTTGTAGAGGCAACAAGAAGATAAGTGAGGCCAAGTGTGTGCATTTAAGAAGTTTATAATCCAGGGAGAGAGAGATGAATATGTGGATACTGACTTTAACGCTTGACAAGATTAAAAGCTTGGTAAGAGCTTTGCTGAGTTCTGTTAATTGATTTACCAAACATCATAGCAACAGTAAGGCCTAGAGAGCTGAAGTGACTTTTCTGAGATCACACAGGGATTTTAACACAAGTTTGTCTGATTCTAAAATCCACAGACCTATCCTGTCTAGTACCTGTAATAATATCTGCCAGTTATGTGCCAGGGGCACAGAAGTTTTATAAGATTATCTCATTTCATCTTCATACCATATACGACACTGACATTAATAACTTTATTTGAAGAATAAGAAAATAAAGTTTAACATTCTTAAGTAGTCTAGGGTCATCCAGTTAGTAAGTGGTGAAACCACAATTCAAATTGAGATGAAGTGAGATTTGTACTCATTCTCTTCACACACACACCTCACCATAGGTCTTTCAGTGCTAAGATGGGATTCCAAGAGGACATCCTATTTTGTGAGGTCTCCAGATGAGAAGAATTGATTTGAGTGTTTGCATGTACCTTAAGACTTCAGAGGACATATATTAAGTTCCTTAAAAAATTTTCCACTAATGCTATCTCCATTGATAGCATGAGAGAAGCCCTATGTTCCTTGGCTCAGCAAGCTCATAGTGAGGGAACAGAGAGCCAGTTCTTTCCTCATGAATACCCAGTCTCTCTGAGTGATTCTCTTATGGCCTCTATTCTTGATTTTGGGGAGACGAAGGGGTTCCTTTCTTTCTCCCCATGTGGAAGTTGGCCATAGCTTGCTCACTGTATCCCTGTTCTGTCCTTTTTTTAACCTGTACATGATTGTGGTTGTGGTGGGTCCCAGGTCTAAGGGAATAGCATCTCTACGCCATCCCAGTAGAGAGGTATCTGCCTTAACTACAGGTAGCTAGTTGGATGCTCTGTAAATTTTAGATGTAGTGTACTTAGCATAATTTTTTCTTACCTTAGGATTGAACCATAAGTCTAGAATTGTAGGACAGGTCCTACCCAATACCAATTCAGTCATGACAACACAAAAACTCTGCTGCATTACCTTTAAAATGGTGTGTATATGAAGAAATAGTAGAGATGACTAGGATTGGAGATAGGCACACATTTGTAGCAGGGCTAGAGAGGCTAATCCTGGTCTGCTTATTGCTCAGTCCTAAACCTACCACAGATTTTGATAGAAAGAACCAATGTTTTCATCATTAGATTTTGCCACATTAGATTTTGCCACACTGATGGAACGCTGAAATGCTTGAAAGTTTTCAAGCAAACTTTATTCAGTGGAGCCCTATAGTTAAATAAGATGCCTCAGGAGAGGGATAGAAGAAAACCCAATATCTACTTTAACTATACCTTCTTCTTATTTTACTAATTTATTTAACAAGTATTTATTAAACAGTTCCTGAATATCAGGCTAGAATCTTGGAACATTTCTGTGAATAAGAGTTGGCTCATGGAGTTTATGGTCTATTGGAGAAAACAATCATCAATCAAATAATCACACTAGCCAATGCATATAGCACACCTAGTTAAGCCCTCTGAAGAATACATACAATTCTTTTTAAGACTATGGAAATAATTCTAGAACTGCAGGTCAGAAACACCTTTCCCAAGAAAGGGGCATATGAGTTAAATTCAGAAAAAATGAGTCGTTAACTATATGAGGTGATGATTGAGAGGGAGGAGTGAAACAAGGAAGGGGACATTCCAGATGGAGAGAACAGAATGTGCAAAGTCCCACTGATAGAAAGAAGAATGAATTCAAAATTTAGATGTCTATATGGCTGGAGTACAAAGGATAGTGAGAGAAAGGTGTGAGATGAGGAAAGAATAGGTGAAAAAGAGCTTTGCAGACCAAGTTAGTTTCTTTTGTTTTTATTCTAACAATAACTTATAACCACTGAAGTATTTCAAACATAGGAAGAAATATTTCAGGTTAACATTTTAAAATTAAACAGTATTTTGAGAGGATTCCAGATTCACGTGCAATTGTAAGAAATAATATAAAGAGATCCTATATACCCTTCACCCAGTTTTCCCCAATGGTAACATTCTGTAAATCTAATTACAGTATTACCACTAGTATATGACATTTGTACTGTCAAGATACCGAAGATTCCATCACCCAAACAATCTCTCATGTCGACCTTTTGTAGTCTCACTCATTTCTTATCACTGCCCTGTACGTACTTCCTGGCAACCTATTATCTGATCTTCATTTGTATAATTTTGTCATTTCAAGAATGTTATACAGATGGAATCATACATGTAGCCCTTTGGGATTAGCTTTTTCTCCAATCATTATTAATTATCCAAGGAGTTATTCAGGTTGTTGCATCTATCAATAGTTTTTGTTTTGTTTTGTTTCAATTTGATGCGTAATGTTCATGGTATGGATGTACTGAAGTTTGTTTAACCATTCACCCATTGAAAGTATCTGAGTTATTTCCAGTTCTGGCTATTATGAAAAAGCTGCTATAAGTATTCATGTACAGGTTTCTATGTTAATATACGTTTTCATTTTTGGAGATAAATGCCCAAGAGTGCAATTACTGGGTCGTATGGTAGTTGCATGTTGAGTTTTTAAAGAAATTGCCTAAAAACTAAAAATCTAGTTTTTTAATAAAACTTTCCAGTTTTCTTTTTTTTTTAAAGATTTTATTTATTTATATTACACACAGAGAGAGATTACAAGTAGGCAGAGAGGCAGGCAGAGAGAGGAGGAAGCAGGCTCCCTGCCGAGCAGGGTGCCCGATGCGGGGCTCGATCTCAGAACCCTGAGATCATGACCTGAGCCGAAGGCAGAGGCTTTAACCCGCTGAGCCACTCAGGCACCCCAAAACTTTCCAGTTTTCATTTTTAGATTCTTATCAGCAATGTTGAGTGATCCAGTTTTTCTACATCCTCACCAGTATTTAGTGCTGTCATGGCTTATTATTTTCTCCATCTTAACGGGTATATAGTGTTACCTCATCATGATTTTAATTTGTACTTTCCTAATGGTTACTGATTCTGAGTGTCATTTATGTGCTTGCTTTCCATCCTCATATGTTATTTGATGAAGTATCTGGTCAAGAAATTTACCCAGTTATTAAGAGGATTGTTTATTTTCTTGCTATTGAGTTTGGGGAACTCTTCATATATTCTGGATATAAGTCCTTTGTTGGATATGTATTTTGCAGATGTGTTCTTCTATTCTGTAGCTTTTCTTTGTATCCCCTTGACATGTTCTTTTGTGGAGCAAAAGTTTTTTAATTTTCGAAGTCTAATTTATCATTTTTTCCCTTTTATGGATCATGATTTTGTGTCAAGTCTAAGCATTCTTTGCCTAGCTCTTGATCCTGAAGATTTTCTCATATTTTGCTACTAGTTTTATAATTTTAGGTTTAATATTTAAGTCCGTGGTCCATTTTGAGTTAACGAGTGAGACTTAGGTTGAGGTTTATTTAAGTCTATCGTTCCCCACTTGAATTATTTTCTTCATTGGATTGCTTTGGCACCTTTGCCAGAAATCAACTGGGCAAAATGTATGGAACTATTTCTGGGCTTTCTGTTATATTGCATTTATTTATGTGTTAATCTCTCCCTAATATCAAAGTCTTGATTATTCTAGCTATACAGTAAGCCTTGAAATTAGGTAGACTGATTTCTCCTACTTTCTTCTTCTTTTTCTAAGTTTAATTTTATTCTATTTTCTTTGTCTTTCCATATAATTAAAAAATAATCCTATTTCTACAAAACAAAAACAAAAACAAAACCTTATGAGATATTGATAGTTTTTGCATTAAGCTTGTACATCAGTTTAGGGAAGTGTACTACATTGAGCTTTCCAATCCATGAGATGATACATATCTCCATTTATAAATGTAGAAAGTCTTTGATTTCTTTCATCAGTCTGTATGTTTTTAGCATATAGGTCCTATACATATTTTCTAGACTTATACCTAAATATTTCATTTTTTCAGCAATTGTAAATGTTATTGTATTTTCAACTATGGTGTCCACATGTTCATTGCAAATATCTGGAGATCCAATTGATTTTAATATGTTTATCTTGTATACGATGACCTTGTTGAACTCATTTATTAGTTCTAGGAGGTTTTGCTTTTTAATAAAGTGCTTGGGATTTTTCATTTGGACACTCATACCATCTACAATTAGGGAGAGTTTTATTTCTCTTCAGTCTTTTTCTGACCTGTTTTCTTTTAACTCCCTTTTCTTGCCTTGGTGCACAGGTTAGAACTTCCAGCATTATCCTAAATAAGAGGGATGAGAATGGCATCCTTATCTTATTCCCGGTTAGGGGAAGACATACAGTCTTTTACCACTAGAAATGATGTCCTTTGTAGGTTCCTATAGATATCAAGTTAAAGAGTTCTTTTCTATTTCTACCTTTTGGGAGTTTTTTTTAAAATCATGAATGATTGTTGAATCTTATCAAACACCTTTTATGCCTCAGTTTATATAATCATGTGTTTGTTCTTCAGCCTGCTAATATGGTGGATTGCATTGAATTTTTAATATTGAATCAGCATTGCATTCCTGCAATAAACTCCATGTGGTCATGTTACTATTCTTTTTATATATATTGTTTAATTATATTTCCAGGTGTTCTGTTAAGGATTTTTACATCTTTCTAGATTAACATCATGAAAAGATTTTTCTACCTGTTCTAGTTTGGACATAGGAGCCAGGTAGAAATCTACTGAAGTAGTTCATATGAGATACAACGGTAGCTAGAGCTAAATTTGGGACAACAACAAGAATATGGAGAAATACAGATTGACTTGAGAAATATTATAAGAGAATATGCAAGACTTGTTCACAGACTGGATATATGGGACAAGGGAGAAGAACATGTCAGAAATGACTCCTAGGTTTTTAGTTTATACACTGAATGACTGGAGGTATCATTCATTGCTAGAGAGCATAGGTTCCGGTGGAGAAGATAGATTACAAGTTTAGTTTTGGACATGATGTGTGTAATATGCCTTTAAGATCTCTAAGTAGAGATGGTATATAGGCAGTTGGGAGCTCAGCATAGGGGGCTGTGCTGAGAGTCAATCTGAGGTAGTAACCAAAGCTGTATAGATTTGTGAAATTCCCTGAGGAGCAAATACAGAGTGAGAAAAGATTACAGCCAACACTTAATGGGTGGTTAGAGGTAGAAGAAACTGCAAATTAGACAGAGAAGTCAGTGGCCAGAAAAATAGAAATAAAATCAAGGCAGCGTGATATTGCAGAAGGTAAGGGTAGAAATGTGGAAACTATTACCAAAGAGAAAAGGAATTGTCAACAATATTATATAGTGCTTGAGGAGAGGTAAGATGAGGACTGAACCATCCATTGGATTTGGTGACAGGGAGGCCACTAGTGAATTTAATGAAAGCTCTTTGGGTGGAATGAGGGGGTGGAAGCCTGAATGGAGTGAAAGATGAGTGGGAGGTGAGGAAGTAGAAGCAGTGAATATTGAAAACCACTTCAGAGTTTTGGCTGTGAAGGGGAGGAGAGAGGCAGAGCAGTAACTGGATGAGGATGTGGGAGTCAAGGGAACATCTTTTCTTTTTAAGGTGGAAAAGGCTTATGTATGTTTAAATGTTGCTATATTGGGCTTCTTTAAAAGTTTTCATTTATGAAAGAATTATAGGACTTAAAAAAATACCATCCATTATTTTACAGGCAAAACAGAAAATGTGAGTCATCCCACAGAACTCGGGGCATTGGAGTCTATAGAATTCCAGTCAGAGCTCAAAACACAAGAATGGGTGCTTCTAACCTGGCTATAGAAGTAGCAGCAATCCTACCTACCCAGTTATACAGCTAGATCTGTTTAGAGTTACTCTGCACTGCTTCCTGGGACCCTGTCTTGTTTGGATTTGTCTCACTAACATGACTCTCCCTCACAGAAATCAACCTCAAGGGAGTGTGTGTCTAGTCTTTTTTTTTTTTTTAAAGATTTTATTTATTATTTGACACAGAGAGAGAGAGAGAGAGAGATCAGATCACCAGTAGGCAGAGGCAGGCAGAGAGAGAGGAGGAAGCAGACTCCCTGCTGAGCAGGGAGCCCGATGCGGGCCTCGATCTCAGGACCCCGAGATCATGACCTGAGCCGAAGGCAGAGGATTTAACCACTGAGCCACTCAGGCGCCCTGTGTCTAGTCTTTTACAAGATTTTTGCCACATAAAGATTTTTGCCACAATTTACAAGATTCTGCCACATAAATTTGATTTCTTCCTGCACAGATAGTTAATACAATCCAAAATATGATATTTCTCTCTTTCTCTCTCTCTCTATACACACACACACACACACACACACACATATATATATACACCAGAGACAAATGATAATATTTTTCAAAGTTCTTAGTTTTTAGTTCATTTTAGTTCATTCTCACAATAATTCAATAAAGCAGATCATGCCTATTACTAACTCAACCAATATATTATGAACACATATATCCTGATACTATATTAAATGCTGGTGAGAGAGATGCATTAATCAAAGGTTATTCCTTCCAAAAGCTTATATTCTAGAAGAGGAGACCCTTATGAAACTATGTGATGACTACTGTGAAAGAGTTATGCTCAGAATCTATAAGAACACAGAGTAGTCTCTAATAACATAGAGTCTATAAGAACACATGCCTCAGGTATGGGAAGGCTCAACAGGCAAAGGTTGGAGTGCGAGAGCCAAGTACTAAAATGAAAAACACACAGAGTAGCATGTAAACTTTAAGGTGTTAGGTTAAGGTATAAACTTTAGGTGTTAGGCATGTAACTTTAAGAACTTTGGATGCTTTAAAAACAAACAAAAAAAACTTTGGGTTTCACTGCATATATAGTGAGTAAAGGAAGATTACTAAGTTGCTAGTCATAGCCAGAAGGTGACCTCAGGCATTCTGACGTTTTTGCCAAAGTTGTCTTGGTGTCAGAATTGGCTGAAAGATATCGAGTCCAGTTTTGGACATGGTTTTCTCACTGTATTCTGGGCATCTATAAAGATCTTGGTTTTACGAGTGGAGAGAGGGTCTTGTCTGGTGTAAAAGCTATTTCATGCTGGCTAAGGAAGTGATAGTGAGAATCCTCTTTAGGGTGCAATGATGGTAGACTTTATGGGATGAAGAATGTCCCAATGTTTCAAGCTTCAAAAAACAAGAGTTTAGTTAAACATTTAGAATTTCAAATTTCCTTTTGTCTTTTTAAAATTGAAATGTAATTAAAATACAGTGTTACATTAGTTGGGTTTTTTATTTTTGTTTTTGTTTTGTTTGTTTTGTTTTGTATTTTGGAACCAATACAAGATTTCCAAATTTTTTCTAGAACCTCAGAAACCTCATAGGCTTTCAACACTATGCCTATAGTTCTGAAAAATAAAATTGGTCCTAGGTGAAAAGAGATAAGAAACTTGTTGCTAGATAGACAAAGTAAAGAATGGACTAGAGATAAAGATCTAGGATTACACAAGTATGTATGCACATCCAAGGCCAAAGTCTAGTCTTCAAACTTCTTCTTCAATGTTTCTTTAATTAGATCATACGCTTAGACAGAGGTCCATTAGAAAGCAAATAATTTTGAAATGCATTTCAATATCCTTTAGTAAATATAAGCAATATATTTTCCCCCTTCCATATGCATCCAAATTTCTTGAGATTTTTACTGTCTCAAAGTTTATGAGGAGGCAGTACAGATAAACTCCCCTCCCCACTTACTAGACTAAAGGTTTAGATAAGTTATTTAGATCAGCATTTGATTCTTAATTTTCCAATCTCTACAGAAGAGTATTCAAATGGGCTGTGGCCCTCTAACACTGAAATTTAAAGTGGAATTAAACTCTTCACAGATTTTTCACAGGCTGAATTATATAAAACTCTATTGTAGAACTTCTTAAGGACACTGAATTTATTAATAATTCCCTGATTAATACATAGATTGAAGCATCACCTTTTGGTACCTGGGTGGCTCAGTCAGTCAAGCGGCTGACTCCTGGTTTTGGGTCAGGTTGTTATCTCATGAATCCTGGGAATGAGCGCTGGGTTAGGATCCCTGGAGTCTGCCTGAAGATTTTCTCCCTCTGCCCCTCCTCCCACTTGTATTGTCTCTCTCTGTCAATAAATCTTAAAAAAAAATCACCTTTACAAAACTTACGTTAATGGGAAAATGTGTAACATGAGGCATAGATCATTGATTGTGATCTATAAACATCTATAGACAAAACTGATATTATCTTACAAACTCTTATCCATATGCTTATGAGAAATATGTAATATTTGGTTTTCTTATTTATTTTAGAGCCACATTCTCTTACATGACCTGCTTCCTCACCATCCTTTCATCCTCTCCCTACACCTTTTTAAGGAAGTTGAAATCTTCCTCCTATTTTCTGTAATTATCCCCTCCCAAATGATGACTTGGGCCTCATAAGCTCATTTGTAAATGGGAAAATGGAGTTATAACAAATTTTGTCCTTCTCTGTTAGGCACCAGTGTGTTGTTGAGTACTTTGTGAGGTAAGCTTATTTGTGTTTAAATCTTTTGATTTGATTAATATGTGTTCTGTCCACTTTTAATTGGAAGAGGCCTAGATTTGGAGCCAGGAAATTAGAATGCATTTCCCAGCTTATCACTTACCAGAAGAGTAAAATCAAAAATAGGATCCTTAAACCCAGTGGGTCTCTATTTCCCTATATGTAAATGGAACTAATACTTTCATGCTTATAGAATCATTGTGAGACTCAAACAAAGCAATAACATCATAAGCTATAAAATAATATACAGTTATATAATTTTTAAGAAATAACATTTCAAAATACCATTGACCTGATGTTTTGAGAAGGGTAAAATGAATAACTGTTCCTTTAGATTTATAAGTTTAAAGCAACTTTTTTTTGTCTTTTCTTTGTATCTCCTCCCTCTATTTTTGAATTATACAATTTCACAATCCAGCTCCTTTAGGTAGAAATGGAGTCCTCCCGCCAAAAAAAAGAAGTGGAGTCCCAGTTTATAAAACACTATGGGGGGTGGGGTGGACAGCAAACATATATCAGCCCACAGATGTTTGAACTTTTAGCACTGCTCAGTCAAACAAAAACAAAGGCAAAGAAAAGAAAGAGTGGATTTATTATCTATAATAGGTTATAAAAGTATACATATAAGGTTATGTAAAGAAGATGATGTAAAAATATGACAGTTCTTGCCATAAAGTGAACATTTTACATCAGGTAGGAGAGTTTTTTTTTTTATTTTATTTTAATTCCTAGAGTCTGGGGGCACCTTAGTGGCTCAGTGGGTTAAAACCTCTGCCTTCAGCTCAGGTCATGGTCTCAGGGTCCTGGGATCGAGCCCTACATCGGGCTCCTTCCTCAGCAGGGAGCCTGCTTCCTCCTCTCTCTCTGCCTGCCTCTCTACCTACTTGTAATCTTGCTCTCTCTGTCAAATAAATAAATAAAATCTTTAAAAAGAAAGAAAGAAAAAGAAAGAAAGAAAGAGAGGGAGAAAGAAAGAAAGAGAGGGAGGAAGAAAGAAAGAAAGAAAGAAAGAAAGAAAGAAAGAAAGAAAGAAAGAAAGAAAGAAAGAAAGAAATTCCTAGAGTCTGTAAACTACATCCCAAACCTGGCTTCCTCTTTTGTTAATAAAGTTTTATTGGAATGCAGCCATAACCATTTGTTTTCACACTGAAATAGCAGATTACAATGGCTCAGCTGCACAGAGACCCTATGGTGCACGAAGTCGAAAATTCTTGCAGTCGTGCCCTTTATGGGAAACGTTTGCTGACTTTTGCTTTATTCTTTTATTTAAAATTGACAAGTGGTCTATGATGCATTTATTAGAGGTTAAAAAATCATGTGCTGTGTTTAATGTTTTAAAATATCCCAGCTAACATTAAATGTATTTGAATGTTTCATCACTTAAACTAGAATAAAAAGTTCCAAATTAATATGAATTAACAAATATCAGGATTTCTAAAGAGATGGAGCGCAAGTGTGTCAGGAAGCTTTCTGCAATGGAAAGCTCAGCTCACATTGGCTTCATAAACAATAAAAATCTTTAGCTCAAATACAAGAGTTCCAGAGGTAGGTTGTATTCCTGCACTGACTGAGTCAGAAGCTCAAATGAATTATTAAGGATGACTTACTATCTCTTCCTTTTGCCTTCTGTGTGCTTTAATCTATGTCCTCAGGTTGGCTCTCCTCTTGGTCCCCATCCAGATGGCTGCCTGCAGCAATTCAGTCAAACTGTTGCTTTGTCCACACTTAGTGGGGAAGAGGGTGATAAAGCAAGGGAGAGCCACTTCTTCAATATGATTGAATCATCTTAGATCCCCTGTCCATTCTGAGGTCAACCACGGTTACCAGAGAAATGTCATTTGCCAATAGGCTTGACTAATCAGCATACACCCCTTGAAGTGAGTGGGGTCAGTTTATCCTGAATTACTTCAAAGACAGTTGGATGCTAGAACAAAATGAGGATTCTGTTAAAAAAGAAGCAGGAGGCACAAGTGATGGATAAGCTACCAACAGTGTGTAGTAGTACATAGGTACATTTTAATTTGGTTAGGGAAGAATGAAAAAGGTTCACAGCTTGGAATTCTTATGGACTGGATGGGAAATCCAAACCAAGGAGTGGACGTGAAGTGAGAGATGGATGTTTTAAAAGTGAAGCTATCTTTCTTTATCTGCAGAGGTTTAGGCTTAGACCTTCACATTGATTAAAATTTAGAAAATTTACAAGACTATTGCCATTAGTTATAAAAATCAATAATACGTTTGTATTTTAAATCTTTTGGGTGACTTTCTAAAAAAGTGAAATCACTGCTTGAAAGGTCAGGGTTAGAATAATAAATTTGTCAGTTGGCAACATACTAGAATGTTTCCTTTACTGCATTTCTTATCATAGAAAAAACAAATACATAAAACAATTTTATAATAATAAATAGAAGACAAGAAGCCCTTTGACTTTGGCTGGAAGGAAGCCACTAACGTACTCTGGCACTTGATAAAAGGAATATAAAAGGTCTCTTAAAGATTACGTGAGATCTATTCCTCGCATCATTTACCTAGTTGTACATCCAGATAAATTATAAAAGGCGATAGACAAAGCTACCCTAGGGATATGGTTTATTCTCACTAATACATAAAGTTCTGCGTTGCATATGGCCCATTCATTCATCCAGAGCTGATATACTCAGTCTTGCAGCCACTGGCCTTTCATGCCCTTAAAGAATTACTGTTTTAGGCGTGCCTGGTGGCTCAGTCGTTAAGTGTCTGCCTTTGGCTCAGGTCACGATCCCAGGGTGCTGGGATCAAGCCCCGCATCGGGCTCCCTGCTCTGCGGGAAAGCCTGCTTCTCCCTCTCCCACTCTCCCTGCTTGTGTTCCCTCTCTTGCTATCTCTCTCTCTGTCAGGTAAATAAATAAAAATCTAAGAAAAAAAAGAATTACTGTTTTAAATTAATTAACACATTGAATAAAATCATTCAGGAATTACTCTAATTTTTTTTCTCTTTCCACAAATAAATCTATTTTGACATTTGAAAATCTCAGCTGTTATTCAGTGAAAAATCTCACCTGCCTGAGATTGAAATTGAGGGGCAAAGGACCCATTTTCTCCTGCCTTCCATAAGCTTCTGGTTCTAGAATTCTCATTTCTGCAGAGTACTTTTTATCTTAACAACATAAAATCTAATCTCAATTTTTATTATCATAACAAACAGTGGACTCATGAATGTTATGTAAATGTTAAAGTAGATTTTTAATGCATCATCCCACTTTTCCATCTTTATATATTTTTATGAGAAATATTACATGTCTAACTTGATTACTTACTATTTGCTAAGCATATATCAAACTTTCCTACCTCTGTGCTTTTTTTGATTGTTTCTCCTTTTAAAGTCACTGAAGGACAAACTTTCACAACGTGTGTTATTATATGTGAAAAATGGCAAACATTGAGAAGGAACATTAAGTTTCTCAAAAATAGTGTCTCTTTGTATGTCTTATGAAGGCAAAAAGCCCTTCAATTTAACGTCAGCTCATCTTTCAGGGTCTAGACCCCTAGTAGAGTCAGATACTCTGATGACTAGCACCTAAAAGTAAAGCTTTTTCCTATGCCAAAGAATTTAAAATCTAGTGAATTGAAATTTCCGTGAATCTTAGATATTCAATAAATCTTGAAAATGGTTTACTTTATGGCAAAGTTGGTGGATTCCTCCTGAGAGCTCGGAAGTTCTCTGTTCCACATTTGTAAATATGTTTCCCTCCTATGGTTAATATACCACCATTGGTAATTATTATTTTGCTAAATATCATCTTTTCCCTAAAGCATTTATTGAAAAAAGAAATGTGCATATTGACAAAGGAATATTTGAGGGGAAGTTAGATGTTTTCCTGTCTGAGTATCTGTCACATAGGAAGCTCTCAATAAACATTTGTTGAATGAGTGAAAGTATAAAAGGCAGATGAAATCCTTGAACATCTGGGGAGAATTGGTCTCTTCGGTAGGGAGCAAAGAGAAAGGAGTTGAGGGAGTGTCCAGATGGGTTGGGGAAAGCTCTGAAAGAGGAACTAGTGAGATTTGTCTTCAAGTGCTTTACAATTATGCCTAGTATTGGCTAGAGGGAATGGAAAGAAGACATATTTCTTCTTGGTACATTTGAATCTGATTAAATATAATTTTTCAGCATGACATAGACTGTATTCTTTCACAGACAGCTGATTTTTCTAGACTCTCCAGGAAAAATAAAAAGATATTTTCTGAGATGACAGTTTCCTCTGTGTTCCTTAGAGAACAAAGAGAAATAAAGTGAACTCCCCCATGAAGTTTCAAATTCTTGAAGCTTTTATAATTGGTAGAGTTTCAAAAAGAGATTTTTCTCTGGATTTCTTTACAATACATTGCTCATATAAAGTTCTGGAAGATAAAAAGAAGAAAATCGGGGTCTCTCAGGTTTTGGTGAGAAGGTAAGCCAGAATGTGGTATTCAGAAGCAGAAATTAGTAAGAGATTAGCAGCCCCAACCCCTTACCTGAGACTTCCCTGGCCCTAGCTTGAGGCTATGCCTGAGTGTTCACTTTAGGTAACAGACCAGAGGATGAGGTAGCAAAGGTCAAAGGTGACTGAATCCCAGTTCTTTTTTGGTGGTGCTGCCTAAGGAATCTTAAGTTAAAAATCATAAAAAAAAAATCTTTAATAATTTTTTGCTTTAATAGAATACCAAAAATTCTATGAAGGTGTTGTGGGTAATCTGATTTGTTCTGAATCAGAAAAACAATGAAAGACAGTTCTGCCCTTTTTTTTGCAAGTGAAGAATAAAGTTTTCTTTGAGTTGTTGATTTCTAAGCTTTAAATAGGGAGGCTTTCAACTGAAGCAATTATTGTATGTATACTCCTCTACACATATAACAAAGATTTGCTCCAGCAGAGAACTATTTTTCCCAAAGAACTAAAGATTGAAGGTAAAAAAATGTTTTTGGAAATATTGAAATTACCTTTAAGATTATAACATTTGGTAGTTTTGCAGGTCCGTGGGCTAATCAGAGTCTAGAAAGCACTGTTTTGTAATCTCAGTTTGGTCATATGTTGGATGGCCTTGAACAAATCAGAAAATTGCTATTTGCCTTTATTTCCCCACATATAAAACAGAGATAAATAACTTACTGGCTTGCACTAAGAAGTAGCTGGGAAAATTACTTCCAAGCATTTTAACATTTATAAAATGCTACTGTAGTATTTTAAAGAAACCAGATTTAGGAGCGGATTTCTGACAAAAAAAATACATTCCAATTGAATTGTTTTTAAAGTACAGAAGTACAGAAACTAAAATAAATATCTTCATAATACTATTCTCCCTCAAAGGGCCATGTTAGAGTTCATGAACAGACTCTACAGAATCCGTAAAGACCTTGACTCTTTAGGCAAATTTTAGGGATAATGGCTTTGCACGAGTTCAAAGCTTTCATCATAATTTCAGAGGGGTACCTGACCCCCTAAATTAAGAACCACTTCATCCCACAGAAATAAACCTCTATTATTTCTATTATTATTTTGATATATACGCTTCCATCTTCTTTACTGCACACACTGACACACATACATAGATAAATATTTATTACAAAATATTGATTATGCCCAATATAGTGTTACATACATCAGATATCATGACTATTGTCCTCTATAATTTTTTCCAAAAACATGATTTTAATGGCTGCATTGTATACAACTACATAGGCATCCTATGACTATTTTCATTAGTTCTCTTTTGATGGGTATTTAGAATATTTATATTTTGGTATTATAAAGCTTTTATAGATTTCTGTTCATAAAAATTTTTTTATGTTTTTTCTTAATTCTTTAGCGTAATTGTCTAAAAGTTACTTCTTTGATGATTTTTATAATCATTCTGGTTCTTATTTATTGGCTTTCCTAGACTATTCCCACTGAAATGCAGATTGCTTATTCTGAAGAATAGCACCTTTTAAAAGTATGTGTTCTCAGAAAATATCATTTAAATTTAACATGGCTGTTTAGTTTATATGTTGTCTACTCAAAACAATAAATTTGATGATTGCAGAAATGAAATGGTGTGATTTTTCTAAGTTATGCGGATTTTCCAATCATGAAAATCTAACTTTGGAAAGAAGCCAAAATGATTTCCTCATTTTTAAGGTCTTAACTATTGCAGGTATATACATTCTGCAAGTAAGATTTATTAAAACAGCCATTTATCACATCACAAATTAGAAAAGAAGAGGTGTCTGGGTGGCTCAGTTGTTAAGTGTCTGTCTTCGGCTCAGGTCATAATCCCAGGGTTCTGTGATCGAGCCCCGCATCGGGCTCCCTGCCCAGTGGGAAGCCTGCTTCTCCCTCTCCCACCTCCCCTGCTGGTGTTCCTGCTCTCCCTGTCTTTCTCTCTGTGAAATAAATAAATAAAATCTTAAAAAAAAAGAATTAGAAGAGAAATACTAAAATAAAGGTGCAATTTGTGTTCATCTCTTTTAGGAAACAAAATAGAATTAAACCGTGTTACAGCTACACGTTTTCTATCAATCACATTCTCTTGCTATAAGGAAAAAGATTCTTTTGATGAGCTTCCTGCTTAAATATATTTGTCAGTACTTGCCCCAGAGAGCGGCTTCCATTCATTTTATGTTTATTTTTTAGTCTCTTCTACCAGGGCCATCTTGGCAGTCTTTTTGACCTTTTCAGGACTTGTGGATTGTCCATTCCTTCGTAAATAATTTTTCACTGGCAAACAACATATTTCATTTATGAAGCGACCTTTCCAATTCTTGTTTTTTAATGATGTGTTCCCAATAGTTGCCTTATTCCTTATAAAGAAAGGTGCAGTCCAAGATTTTGCAATTTCTCTACCAGAGTAAAAAAAAAAAAGATTTCTTGCTTTCTTAAAAACATTGACCTGGAATTATTAGCAATTTGTTTATAGTATGTTGATTCCTTTGGAAGTCATTTAAAAGGATGTGTTTTTTTTCCTTTTTTCCATTTTTATAGTTATAGTTGCTTATGGGCTTTATTTGCTCAGGAGGTCCTGCCATCACCTGAAATTTATCATATCCAAGACCGATAGAAAGCAACCCATTACTTTCTTCTACTCCTCTGTTTTTCTCAGTTGAACTACTGATTTTCCAGTTTCCCAAGCTAGAAACCTTAGCCTCACTTTTATCCTCTATATCTTTGATGATTCTCTGCCCCAGATTTTTAGAATGTTTAAAATCCTGTCCTGCTTTTCCATGTATCATAGAAAGTGTCAGAAATGTCAGAAATGTGATGTTCTTTCTAATTTCTGATTTCCTGACCTTCATTTACATGTGGCATAGACATCTGTAGGAGGACCATGTATGATCCCAATTTTTGGTTCAGAATAAAATCGTAACTAATCTACATAATATCTGTCACCACACCTGCCTCTCTAAAAATATCTTCCAGTATCAATTTCCAGTGCCATCCCTCCTCTTCACATGCCAGGAGTATTCCATAGCCTTCCAGATGGTCTTCATATCACCAATAGATTTATCTTCTAATCCTTCCTTCAAAACACTTTCCAGATAATCACTTGAAAGAATGACTTAAATCATATTTTTCCTTCCTCAGAAATAACTACCTATTACTTTTTGTATTGCATGGTTTCAAACCAAGGTCCCCTGAGTCCTAGTGTTCTGCTTCCAATTCTTCAGGAAGCACATCATGTGAGAGAGACAGTGAGAAGAAAGTTAAGCTACTATATTTTTTTATCAGATTATATAAGGGGATTTGTTGCTAATGTGTATGCTGTGGAATATATATTATGTATCTATTTCTTTTTTAGTTAAAATAATTATGATGAAAAAAGTTTAAATATTATTATTGCTTCCAGATAGTTTATAACATATACCTCTTATGCACCTCATCAATAATTATGTGTCGAGTTCCTTACATTGAGTAAATGAAGTAATAATATTTCCTTCTCGCAATCTTGCAAAGAAATCTTTATTATCCCATATTGCTAGTGTACAAACATTTTATGAAAACCAAGTGAATTTGAAATGAAGTCTGCCTTATCCATAAGACTCATGTCTTTCCTGAGACAGGTTAACTGGAGATGGGAGAGAGGAGGATAGGAAATCTTGCATGCTCCTTTCCAGTTTTTAAACAAGAGGCCCTCTCCTAGGCACCAACCTCCTAATGCTCTCCTATTTTCTTTGCTGTAGATCCTAGACTCTTCGTATATTTTCTCACCTTTAGTAACTGGAAAGACTACCTTTAGTATTTGAAATGTAGCTATTCACAAGGCTGGCTGTGGTGTGGAACTCAGTTTCTTGGCTTCTCACATTCCATAGGCCCTTTGCCTTTTAAGGTTTTGTTGCTGATCACTGTAGTGAAACAGAAATTAACAGATGAATGAAAGGGAGAAGTTCAAATTATATAGTCTTATATATTCCTTCAGTTCTAACAACCCCTCATCCACAATATTTGCATGCTTCTGAACTGGGTCTTTTAAGCCCAGCGCAGATATCTGCTTCCAAACACTGTAGTCGCTGTTCACTAAGGATCTATTTGTCCTTTACTTTAATAAGGATATTTTATCTCTTTCCCTGTGATGGCACCTCTTACCATACTGAAGGTGCAATCCAGAGAGAACATTTGATGTCTCCTTGTATAGCCTAGGCAGTTTATGTTTCTGAAAACTTCCAAGAAAACAAATCGTTGGGGCACCTGGGTGGCTCAGTTGGTTAAGCGTGTCTGCCTTTGGCTCAGGTCATGATCTCCACGTCGTAGGATCTAGCCCTGCATTGGGCTTCCTGCTCAGCAGAGAGTCTGCTTCTGCCTCTCTCTCTCTGTCTCTCCCTGTGCCCATCCCCACAGCACAGTCTCTCTCTCTCTCTCTCTCTCAAATAAATAAATAAAATCTTGAAAAAAAATCCACTACACCTCTTACCTGCCTAGAATTTCAACTGTTAATTCAACAAACATTGTTTTTGAATAATTACTATATAGCAAGGACAGCACTAACAAGTCCCATTAAAAGTTGAAAGGACACAGTCCCTACCCTCTGTAAGCTCACAGTGGACTGGGAAAAACAAAAAATATATAGTAGATGTAATACAATTGCTATGCTAGCAGTTTCCTGTGAGAACCTTGGAGGGTATGAATTTAAATTTTTCAAGAGAAAAAGGGAAGCCTTCGTGGAAGAGATGGCATTTGGTATTTGAAGAATGGTGAGACTTGAAGTAGCAAGTGAGACTTGGAAGACAGGTAACAATAGCTCAGAGGGTATCTAGACACATGTGAACACAGAAGCCTAGAATAGCGTAGAGTATTTGGAGACCTTAAGTCATTCAGTGTTGCTGAGACGTAAAATTTGAGATGGGGAGTTAAAGGAGATGTAATTTCCTGGGTAGCAGAGGCAGGGGAGTAATGGTAATGTGACCATATTAGTTTATTTAAGATTTCTCACATAGTCTTATCATAATTGTGTGATCGCATGTAGTGTGAGTAGTTAAACAATATCAGAAGGTTTTCTAAAGTTTAAAAATGTGGAAAAGAAAAAAATAATTTGGTAGATGCGGAAATCTGCCTGGGCCCCACTTGAATTCATTTACTACTGCGTGAATAAAATTGGGTTTACCACTTTCCCCAAGAAGCTGTGATGCAGGATGACATACTGGAAAAACTTCAAGAGTTTGCCTGAGCGTAGTGGGTGTACCTCTACAGTATCATGAAAGGTTCAGGCATCTTATGATATATTTACATGATGCACAGAGTGTTCCATGTATTACTGTATAAATAATGTATTACTGTATAAATAATACCAAAATATACACATCAGTTTCCTTCCAGAAATGATTATAAATTGCTTGGGCCAACTGAGGACATCGATACAAAAATAATTTTATGACTGTCCCTTAGAGAATTAATCACTCTCTGGTGGTGGTGGTGGTGGTGGTGTGTGTGTGTGTTTTCATAGTATTTTGTTCACATATCTATTTATGATATATTGGGTTATATTTATTTTGTGGTTTAAATGCCTATCTATACATTAGTCTTTAAATCCGAAAGACTTGGAGTAGACTTCTACATCCTTTGACTGTTAACCCAGGCCTCCATTTTCACATCTGCAAAATTGGTATAATCTTACCACATATGAAATATGCAACGACTAAGTGTAATAAAAATACATGTAAATTTTTTTTTTAAAGATTTTATTTATTTATTTCACAGAGGGAGAGAGATCACAAGGAGGCAGAGAGGCAGGCAGAGAGAGAGGGGGAAGCAGGCTCCCTGCTGAGCAGAGAACCCGATGCGGGCCTCGATCCCAGGACCCTGAGATCATGACCTGAGCCGAAAGCAGAGGCATTAACCCACTGAGCCACCCAGGCGCCCAAAAAATACATGTAAATTTTTAAGTCAGTCCATGCATATTTCATATCCAGTCAGTGACTATTGAATGAAAAAACATCTTGAATACACTACACTATGGCAAAGGGAATGTTGTCTTTCACTTGTTCCACATGGAGTAAAGGAAAGCATGTTTGGGGTCTCTACTTCAGGTAGTAGTTGGAAATAAATATTTGGGGGCATAGAGTAGATAACAAATGGAAATAGACTCAGTGACAGTGCCTATACTAAATTACATTTTTCATCATCATCAATACATTTACTAATTAAAATTTAGTAAAGGTAATGCACATTACTTAAGAATAGGAGCAGGAAAAAACTTCAAGAATTAGTTGACCTAAGTACTACTACTCCTTAGACGAAGAAATCCAAAGTGGTTTTCAGGGTTCAGGTATTATTTAGAAATTATCCTTAATATACATGAATTTTATTTTGGTGGGCAAATCAAGGAGGTCTCAAAGATGAATTTTAATCACATACTTTTCTGTTTTTTTCTGATAGATAGCAGAGGGAGGAAAATGAGCAAATACATAATAAACTGAACTTTTTATTTTGAATTATACATTATTAAAGGGAGCTGGTTTTCTTAATTTTTCTTCATTTTCATAGCCAAGTTTTCTATTATCTGTGATTCCAGAAAGGTTTGATTGGTACAGTTACAGTTACCTCAATTCAGTGGAAATGTAATTTTTGCACAATTGACATATTTTAATTAATGCAGCTTAGAGACGTGAGAAGAACAGAGGTCTTGGTTTTTAAATTTTCTATTAATTTACTGGTTGACCTTCACCAAGACATCTTCCTGTTTCCCCTCTGTAAAGTCAGGGGCCTATGCTCCCTGAGATTTGAGGTTCCTTCCAGTTTAGATACTCGCTGATATTAAGTTACCTGAAAGTAAGCAGCTTAGATGTAAGGATGATGGTGATCATGGGGATGACAAGAGATGTCTTTGAGCACTTATGTGCTATAAACTGTGTTAAGTGTAGATCTGTGTTCATTTTGCCTTCACCTGAATCCTCTGAACATACATCTCCAAGGTGATCCTGAAATTAAGCTGTTAAGTATAGCTATTCTCCTGTCTTTCTTAAAATTCACATTTTCTATTTTCACTAGAAATGTGTTTTTAATCTAAATGCAAAGAGGATTAACATAATAATTTAAGTTGTCTCCAGAAGAGCTAATGAATAATGGCATCAGAGTTCCTCTGCTGATGCCTTACTGCAGCAGGCTCTAGAGTGGGCTAACGGGTTATTCTAAGGGCTTTAGTCCCTTGCATATTTGACTGCTGTGACCTTGAGCAAAATGCTTAATGTGAAAGGGCAGATCTGCTTGACTTTATTCTTAAATCACAATATAGTACAGATATTTTTCCCTCCAATTTGATTCTGTGACTGAATTCTCAAGAATTAACGTGGGCGTTCAAGGTTTCCAATAATAGGCGTATGTTACCATAGACACGTCCTTTAAATATGTCAGTGGTGCATTATTGCACAGTAATACTTAAAGGCTTTCAGAAAAGTTGTATTTTATGAGATCCTGAAATTATTTGGTTGTGAAAGATAATTAGAGATTTGACTTTCAACTGTGAAGTGGTCCTGAGATGTTTTTTAGAGTCTTGTGGCACATTATTATGGGAGTCAGTGCAATTTACTATAGAGAATATTTTGAAGGTAAGGGATAAAAGATAATGAGTCTCTCTAACTACTGTAAGGTAGCCTTATGGGTTTATTAAAGATGAGAACTTGAGAAGGCAATTTTAGTTGAAGTAGATCATTTTTAACCCCCTTGCATGTGGGGGGAAATAAGTTACCAACTGCTAGATTATTTTGCTTTACAAAACCAGCATTAAAGAAAGAAATAGAAGAATCCTTGGCCATCTTTTCCACAGTCTTTCAACTTGTTAATACTATTGCTATTATCTTTTTCACCATATTGTGAGAAATTTAAAATTTTAAATGCCCCCTAGATGACTCTAGGGGCACCTGGGTGGCTCAGTCAGTGAAGCTTCTGCCTTTAGCTCAGGTCATGATCTCAGAGTCCTGGGATCAGCCCAGCATCAGACTCCCTGCTCAGTGAGGAGTCTGCTTCTCCCTCTCTCTCTGCCCTTCACACCCCCTCCCCCTGCTTGTGCTTACACTCACTTTCTCTCAAATAAGTAAATAAAATCTTAAAAAAAAACACAAGTTACTCTAAAATGTATTTCTGTAAGAAAGTTCTATAGATGAGAGGAGAGACTATTTAGTGAGCATATCCCATGTGCCTTGCACTGTGCTAAGCAGTGTGGTGTTTCTTTTTAAATATTTATCGAAATGCTTGCTTGGCACTAATGCTAGGGATGTTAGGAACACGAGGATGAAAAGACAAGGTCTCTATAGTCAGTAAGCCTCACATGTATTATCTCAAGTGATCTTCATTGTGAACATGGAAATTTGTTTTGTTTTGTTTTTCTTTTTGTAACATTAGGAACTGAGGTTTAGGAGAGCAAAATAATTTGCCCAAGTTTATCTTTCCAGTAAGAGGCAGGGCAGAACTTGTATTCAAGGTCTGTCTAGTGATCTTATACTATATCATACTGTTTACTTCACCTCTGTCGTATCCATGGCAGTAAAGAATCCAACAGCTTGGGTTTAAGTTCAGGCTCCACATGTACTACCTGTGTGACCGAAGCAAGTTATTCTACCACATGGAATCTGTCCCCTTCTTATCTATAAGATGAGGATGGTAATATGGTACTGTCAAAGGCTGGTTAAGGACTGTGTGAGATGAAAGCACTTTGGATGTGTTTGATTGGCACATTGTGAGTCCCAGGTAGTTGCTGTTGCACTTTTGGGCATGAGTAATCTAAGCAGGAAATGTTGGAAAAATTTTTGGTTCTCCATTTGTTTGTTCCTTTATTTTCTCAGTCAAAAGCTTATAGCACCATTTGTCTGTCTCAGGGGCCATTGGAGAAGTGATGAAGTGGGAGGGGAGCTAGGTGTGGTTGGGGAGGGATCAGTTATAAAAGAGCCCCCTTTTAGTAGGGCTCTTGTAGGATCTGATTTGGGTCAGCTGGGCATGAGCAGGGCTCTGGACTCCATTTTTCCATGTTGGCTAAAGACCCTTTGCTTTTTTTTATCATGATAAATGACTAATTCATATACTTTTATTTGCAGAATATTCAGAGAAAACACTGCCTTTAAAGTTGCTTGGAAGGGATATATTTAAAGACTTTCTAGTTCTTTTATTAATATTTATGTTTTTACCATTTAACACTTTGGCATGTGGTAGGGGTTCAATAAATGATGATAAATGAATGAATTATCTAGTGAATAAAGAAAGCGTATTTACAAAGTATGTGAGTGTATATATGTACGTGCATATATACATGTATGTGTGTATGTATGCATGTGTGTGCATTTGTTGTGTGTTTAGATTCCACATATAAGTGAGATAATATGGTATTCATCTTTCTCTGACTTACTTCATTTATCATAAGCCTTTCAAGGTGTGTGTATACATACACACACACACACACAAAACGTTGGGTTTGAATTTAGGGTTAGAAACAAAAGCTAAGCAAGAGCCAGGAGTAAGAGTGGGTAAGATATAGGAGAAGGGTTGGAACTATGCATGGGATCATGGCAGGATGCTAAGACCCAGGTACTGGGTTAGGCTGATCGCTCTGCCTTGCATTTACACAATGCGTTTTTGCTACAAACAGCTTTCACAATAAGCTAGTGAGGTGGGTAGGGCAGGCATGAGCTGCACTGGTGTGAGACCCTAGCTGTTGGGATTTTTACCAACCTGTGCTATCAATTATATATTCTATTCAAACATTCATGCTGAAAATTCTTTTCAGCTGAAAATCTAAGCTCGTGCAGATTGTGGGACAGGCACCTACCAAGCAGAGCACCACAGAAGTCCTATATAAAGGCTTTACTCACCTTCAACCAATTAGGAGGCATGAAACCTGAGCCTGCTCTCCTCATGGCTGCCCAAAGTCCCATTTCAATACATCTTTACCAAAGGAACAGAGCAAATTCTCAACAAGAGAAACACTGCTTCATAAATATTGAATAGTGCTAGTTATATCTGACCTGAGAGAAACCTCAACTTGTTAGAGGACTGTGTTTATCAGTCTTAGCTCAGATAGTTATATATCCAGAACTCTGTAAGGTTTGTGGACGATGAGGAACTTGAAAATGTTGTCATTGTCCTAGTTATCATCATCATCAAAGAATCAGTGTTTACTATAGGCCCTTCTTTTCTGAGAGTGAAAAGAATAGATGAAGGTGAACAATTGCAGGTTATGTTCTTTGAAGAACTGTTAAAGTAATTGACATTTGGGTAGAGAAATAAATGAGATTATACTTAAATGTAAGGAAAATTGGAATTTAGGGAAAATTCCATTATCTCTGTGTTTAGGGAAATAACTAACATTAAAAAATGTCTTGATTTCATTTGGGGAGAATGCAGAATTTGGAGGAAACCGGGAAGGTTTCATAATAGTGTGGGACCCGAGAGGAAGACTTGTCAAGTTTATGAGAGAATACAAGATGCTGTGGGGAAATAAAAAGAGCATGGGAGTCAAATAGGATTTAGTTCAAGTTTCCACTTTGACATTCGCTCACTGGGTCCTAACTCAAGGCATTTGCCTCTCTAAGATTAATGTCTTCATCAGTAAAGTGTGGACATAAAACTTTCCTCAAAAATGGGATGCTATGGGGCACCTGGGTGACTCAGTCAGTTGGGCATCTACCTCTTGATTTCTAGTCAGGTCATGATCTCAGTGTTGCAAGATTAGGCCCCACATTGGGCTTACACTGGGTATGGCACCTGCTTAGGATTTTCTTTCTCTCTCTCTCTCCCCCTCTGCCCCACCCCTTGCTTACATACATGTTGTCTCTCTCTCCCCTCTCTCTCTTTCTCTCAAAGAAAAAAAAAGGGATGATATATGTGAAATCTCTTTTTTTTAATTTTTATTTTTTTATTTAAAATTTTTTTTAATTTTTATATTTTTATTTTTTTTATATGTGAAATCTCTTGTGATGATCTGGCACATAGTAGATACTCACTAAATGCATGTTCTTTTCCCTAGCAAATATTTCTGAATCACCACTCTTAAAGAACCAATCTTTAAATCTACTAATTTATAAGCCTTTAGTTAACCAGTCTCTTCCTCATTGCCTATGCACATTTCCATGTTCCTTCTTTTTTGTTGTTGTTGCCTTTATTCTACTTTTTTAAATTGAAACATAATTGACATATATCATTATATTAGTTTCAAGCACACAACATAAGGTTTTAACATATGTATACATTGCAAAATGACCACCACGATAAGTCTAATTAACATCCATCACCACATGTAGTTCCACACTGTTTTTTCCTGTGATGAGAACTTTTAGGATCTCCTCTCTCAGCAACTTGCAAATATACAATGCAGTATTATTAACTATAGTCAACATGCTGTATTTTACATCCCTATGACTAACTGATTTTATAACTGGAAGTTTCTACCTTTTCACTACCTTCACCCATTTTGCCTACCTCCACCTCCCATCTCTAACAACCACTGATCTGTTCTCTGTTATGTATGAATTACTTTTTGTCTGTTTAGATTTCACAGAAGAGTGAGACCATACAGCATTTGTCTTTCTCTGTCTGAGTTATTTCACCTACCATACTTGAATTACTTCAAGGTCCATCCACATTGTTGTAAATGACAAAATTTAATTCTTTTTTATGGCTAAATAATATTCCTCTGTGTGTGTGTGTGTGTGTGTGTGTGTGTGTGTGTGTGTGTGTGTGACATTTTCTTTATCCATTTATCCACTGAGGGACACTTAGGTTGCTTCCATTTCTTGGCTATTTTAAATAATACTTCTATGATCCACATTTCTTCTTTTGTTCTCCATCCCCCCAACTCAAGAGAACATCCTTTCCATATTTTTCTCTATACACAGGATTTCTCTCACAAGTTGATTAAGTTTTCCTTTATTTGTGACCCTGTCCTATACCACTAAATAATGTTATCTCCCTGCTCTGACATCCATAGAATATATTATTTTTATTTTTTATTTATTCCATGTAACTACAGATCTTACAGTCATTTATGTCTTTATTTAACATATATGGTACCAGACACTGTGCTAAGCTCTAGGAGTCTACAGATGAAAAAAACCCAAGCTGTGTAGTTAATAAGTCAAAGTTTTCTTGGGGAAAGAGTTACAAAGACAACTAATTATGATTAAGTGTAAGTGCACTAGGACGTGTTTGCAAAGTACTATAGAAAGTGTCTTTTCATTCAATTAAATTACATGCTGTTAAATGGCAGTACCCTGTTTTATATTTCTCCTTTTTAAACATTCTCCTCTAGAACATCTAGCTGAGTATTAAGTAATTATTACACACTCGTTGCCTTGAATTCTTCTGTGGAGAGTTTTAATATTATAGAGCATTTTAAATGCCTGAGAGGGAATATTACCCTAAAACAATCACCATTAGGACTCTGTATAAAGCCTCCAAGCCCTTGGAAACTCTTGGAATAGAAATAGACCCTTGGTTTGTTTTGAATCCATCATTTGCATTTGTGAAACCAAAGTTCCCAAGCATTTAAGCAAAGTCAGGTTCTATAAAACCCTGTCTCTGGTGGGTAGGCTATATGACAAGCCAGCCTCAGAAGCCTGAGCCAGCATGGTAAGTAGGTGCCTGTAGTGCTGGACAAAGGTCAAATATCAAGAGCATGCCTGAGGGGGTTAATATGTTAAATCTCAAATCCGATATAGATTTGTTGTCAAGCAAAACTATCTTGGAGACCAGTGCTTAGAACTTGGGTGTGTGGTCAATTATGGAGGCCCATGAATGTTTTTGAGAATTGCCAAGATTTGTAGTGTAGTATACGGTATGGTACTAATTCTGTAGCTACAAATATTAAGCTTATAGAAACCTAGATATTGGCTACTGGAATTTGGTAGGCAAGGCAGGGCCATTTAATGACACTTAGATCAAATAGCCAACCTGAGCTTGCAAAAGAGAGCTCTCACTGGAGTTCCTTCCATGTAACATCACCCTGGTGTTTTATTGCCATGGAATTCCTACTTCCTCCAAGACACATCTGTGTCTTTCTGGCTGCATACTGAGCTAACTTTGGGAACTGGAAATAATGGTGATTGAAAGATCACAGCTTATTAGCTTAATGTTTGCTTAGCCTTTTGCTGGAGCCAAGTATAAACAACCCAGAGGCAAATTTGGAAGCCCTAAGTTCCAAGAAAGAGTTTTTGACCAATGGAGCTAAATAAATGCTGTAGATTCATATGGGATTCTACAGTCAGCAAGTGTTGTTACATGATCTCAGAGCTATCCTCCATGTAAATAATATAAGTATTTTTCTTATAGGATGTGATTCAGGGACTCTCTAACCACTATTCCCTACTAGGATTTGTTCCAATGGGTTTTTTGACTAATTAGTGAAGTAGGTCTTGGGAATGGAGAATTGGAACTTGCCAGGAGGGAGCAGGAGAGATGAATAAAAGGCCAGTTAAAAAGATGTAGAAAGGTAACCAAAGTATAGTTTTTCCAAAGAGCAGTCCTAATATTGTTAACTATGAATATATGTGGAATACATTCTGTGCTTCGGATATAGTATTAAGCAAATTATACAGCTTTTAAATTTATTTTTTACAACACCCCAGTAATAAGGATGCTACAAGTATCCCAATATCACACATCCATTAAGTAACCAACTGAGACTCAAGCACAGATTTGTCTTATTCCTCAGCCTGTTACATTCTGCTGACTCCCTATTCACAAGTGTGCTGTTTGGGGTTCATGGTTCGACTCAGGAAATGAAGGCACTAAAGTCCAGTGAGCTCTTGCTGATATGTGGCTTTCCAGAAGTGTGCATAGCAGTCATACCATGAAAACAGGGCTTAATTGGTAATCTTTACATATTTTTTGTAATTAAAAATGCATATGTTTACTTTTTGAGGTAAAGAACACCTGTTTTCTGCCAGTCCTAATGCTACATGCAAGGGACCAAGACCTTTCTTTAAAAAAAAAATTTATTATTCTTTAAAGATTTATTTATTTAAGAGGTGGAAGGAAGACCGAGGGAGAAGGAGCTTGAGCAGATGCAGAGCTCAGTCTCACTACCCTGAGATCATGACCTGAGCTGAAACCAAGAGTCGGTTGCTTCACTGACTACACCACCCAGGCGCCCCAAGACCTTTTTTTAATGTGAGCAGATAGATAGGTAAACAATGCAATGTAATGAAAGAATACAACTCCCCGGGAGTACAGAGGAAAGAGTGACCCATTTTGCCTTGAGAGGATGAGGCACATTTCAAAAAGGAGGTAGCAGTTGAGTCAGACTTCAAAGGCATTGGCCTCTGCTTTCTAAGGCTGAGATCAGCTCAGAATCAAGGTAAGTGAGGTGGCCCTATATAAATGAAAGGTGGGCCATGAGAGTGCTTTTTTGTTTTATAAAGAACCACTTTATTTTTAAATATCACATATAATGTAGACTAAATTATGTATAAATGCTAATAAATTAAACGAGGTATGAAAATGAATACAATTTACAACCATGAAGTTATAATTAGCGATCCTGTAATGATATAGTAAAATACACTAAGGCCGTGTAGTGTAATATCAAGATGATATAGTGTAGCGGTTAAGAGCAGAGATTCTGGAGCTAGGAAGGCTAGGCTTGAATCTTTTCCTGTCTGAACCTGGGCAAGTACTTAATCTTTTTGCTTCATGTTCTTCATCTGCAAAATGATTCTTCATGTTCTTCCTCTGCATAATTGTATCTCTCCCTTAGAGTTGTGAGGGTAAAATCAGTTAATTTATATAAATGATAGTGCTTGGCTTATAATAGACATTCAGCAGATGTTGACTATTAATATATCTGAGAGAGGAAAATTAATATCTGAACTCCAACTTAAAGATACATGAAAAGTTCCCTTATTTTCTTGAACCACTGGTTTGAAATGCAACTGATTCTAGACTTTGCCTTTCTGAAGAGTATTGTCTTTTAAATTTTCAGAAAAAATTACTCTTGATATTGTATTATTATAGAATTATATACTCCACAGGGTGGTATGTTTTCTGTCACCTTGGGTGAGTCAAATGACCTATCTGGTCCTCATTTTCCTTATCTATTGGTTGAACAAATTGTGCTACAAAGTATCTTTCAGGCAGAGGTTTTATGATTCTCTTAATTGTGTTTCTTCCTTTAGTATATATCTAGTGCCTACAGTAGCAAAGGACCAATATTACCATTCTTATTTTAGACACAAAGAGCTAGAAACACAGAAAAGCCAACCTTATGTCCTAGAAAATTGAAGACAAGAGATAAGATTTTAACACAGGTTTAGCATGTGAAGTTGGTCAAGACTCGTAGTGTAGGGAAAAGACAGTGGACGTTGGTGTCTAATACACTCAAGTTCAAATTTGCTCTGGGTTCATGTCTAAGCTGTTCTATTTCCTACTGGCAGAACTGTGAAAATTTACACATGTTTAATGAGCTTCTCCTTCTATGTTAAAACAAGGCTAACAATACCAATGTAGCGCTTAGAATAGATCCTCCCTAAGTGTGAGCTTCTTTCTTTCTTTTTTTTTTTTTTTTTTCCATTTGGAAATGTCTCCCTCATGAGAAGCTTGCTATTTGAGCTTTCTATACAAACATCCACCTATGTTGATTTTCAGGAACTTTGTTCATCTTTTTTGCACTGCTTGAGATTATTACCAGACTCAAAGAGATTTCAAGCGAAGTGTCTACGATTGTAAAATCATCAGGCATAAGAGGGAGAACCATGCAGATAAATGATGACAGGAGGTATTAAAAGTTGCCTCAGGTCCTCAACTACAGCCTGATACCTGGCTGTGAGTGGTTGGGATCTTGCTCATAGGCTTCTCTTCTCTGGAAATAGGTTCTGCCTCCCCTTCTCTGTTAAGCCTTCTCCTGCTGTGCTTTGTCAGAACCTCAGAATTAAATTTTAGGTGTCCTAATGTGTATTTCCACCAAAGGCAAAAGTGTATCCTTTACCAACTGGCAAACCAAAGATAAACTAATGAATATAATATGCTCATTTATAAGTTATCCTCCTATCAACACTTCTTCGGTTCTTGGCACTTCGTATCTCTGTGAGCTGGTAGACTGCTGGCAGATGACCACACAAATATAGAAGTAGGAAATAGTCACAAAGTCCAGAAATAATCAAGCTCAGTTTGCAACTTCGTTTGTGGAAAGAGTGAGGGATATTTGTATCCATGATTCTTTTTGACCACATGTATCATGGTCTTCTTTTCTGTTGGTAATTTTGTTGAATTTGGTTTTTGAAATTAAATATCAGTAGTGTTAGTTCTTCTGAGCGCTCTTCTCCCTAAACAAATATGAGAAGCATAGCCCTATTGTATGAAGCCTAAAATCTTCTGCTTGTAAGATTAATTTATTCTCATTTATTGAGAGGCCATATAGTGTTATGAAAGTACAGACTTTGGGGTCCAATGGCCAGTATCCCATGTCTGCTGCTTAGCAGCCATGTGTCTGTGGGCCAGCTATTTAACCTACTTGGGCCAAAGTTTTCTCACCTGTGAAATAAGAATAATGAGGCCAAGAGTTATTATGAGGATTAAATGTATTAATACTTGTAAAGTATTTAGAACTGTGACTGACACAGAGTCAGCCCTCAAAGGTATTATTATTGAGCATCTGTCATATGCTAGGCATTGGGCAAGATAGTGCAATGCAAAATGAGTAATTTCCTTCCCCCAAGGAGTTTATAGTCTGGTACAAAGGTCTGTGAACAATAGTGCATACGCCAGATGCAGCCTGTCACTTGTTTTTGTAAATAAAATTGTATTGAAATACAGCCATGCTCATTTATTTATATATCATCTATGACTGTTTTCCATGTTTCAATGACAGAATTGAATAGTTGCAACAGAGATTGTGTGGCCTGAAACCAAAATATTTACTAACTGGACTTTTACAGAAAAAGTTTGCCAATCCTCATCTAGTGGAGAAGACAGACGTATCAGCTAATAAATTTTTATTTGGTATGGCAGATAGGCTTATCACACTGCCTAGCATATATTTATCAACTTTTTGCCCTGTACTTGATAAGGTTCCAAGTACTAGAGATATAGTAGAAAACAAAACAAAACAAACAAACAAAACAAACAAACAAAAAGAACCAAAACACTCAACCGAAATGGAGCTAGGGACCCAGTGGGGAAACAGATAATAAACAAGATAAGTGAATGACGCAGCATAAAGTCAAATGGGAGCCCCAGTGTTCACAGCAGGACCACACCAATGTCCAATGGGATTATTGCCACCTATAATCAGGTCCCACCCAAATTCGTTCAGTCTTAATTCCTGCCTATAACCTCTGCTCAGTAAAGCTTATCCCTTTACCAACTCTGGTGTACTGTATGCTGCTAGCATAGGGCCTTGCACAGAATAAGTGCTAAATAAAGATTTGTTGAAAGAATAAAGGAATCATCATTCTTTGTCCTATTTACCCTGGTTTGAAATTTCTGTCTACTCTCCTTGAATCTACCCATTCTTCAATATTCAGGTCAGAGTTTTTTCTCCTCTAAGATATCTCTCCTGACTATTATTTCTTGATTTCTCCATTCTTCAATGTTATATTTCTGTTTCATCATGGAATACACTTTGTTGTGGCCCAGTTGGTAAAAGCACCTAGATAATAGAAAAAGCAGAAGTCAATGCAGAGGTCCCAGGTGAAACGAGATTTGTTCTTATAGGGAGGGTAGGATTCAAGTAGCCAGAGGATTACAATAAGAGCTTTACAGGGTCCTAGAGGTTCACAATGACCAAGACTGACATAGATCCTTACCTTTATTGCAAAAAGAGCAATAAAATCAAGTAGAAGGGGAAATGTGGTAATATTTCATACAGGATACATATGAAGAAAGGGAGGTTGGAAGAATATGTTCATGGGAGAGGAATCAACAAATGCTAAGGCCCAGAGGTAAGAGGAGTGTAAGACTGAAGGAAGGGAATGGTGAGAAATAAGGCTATATTAGAAAACAAAGGACGGCCTTATAAGTTGTGGGAATAGGAAACTTGAAGAGCCTTAGAAGGAGGGGTGTGATTTATTCTGCATTTTAGAGAGATCATATTGCCTGCAATGTGGAAAGTAAATTAGAATGAAGCATGATTAAAGGAAGAATGACTACCATAAGCCAGGTGCTAAATTTTTATTATCCTGCTTAATAATCACAACTGCCCTGAAAATTAGGCACCATGGTTTCCATTTTATTGATGAAGAAAGTAAGATTCAGATAGGCTAATTAAATTGTCCATGATCACAAATCTAAAATTTGGATAAGGTGGGCTTCAAGTTAGCTTTCTCAAGATAGCTTGTATTCTTCTGGGTTAACCTCCCAAGTCTCCCACAGCATGGCATAGTGGAGAAAGAATGAGATAAAAAAAGGAGGGAAGTCTCTTATGGTTTGTCTCCTTCCCCATTGGGGAGGGTTTGTGCTTCGGTGAATGCTGTGAAAGATGTAAGCCTGATGATTCACAGACCTGTACCCCTGGGGCAAAGAATAAAAAAATAATAATAATAAAAAAGATGAAAAAAAAAGATAGTAGCTGGAGAGATGAAAAGGTAGGAAAAGTTTCATGAAATCCAATTACAAGGTGGAATGGGTAAAGTGAGCGGATTAGCCTTCTGGAACTGAAAGCACTTTTGGAGACTGGTAGGAAGTAAACTGGAGGCATAAGAAGGTTTAGCTCACAGAGGGTCTTGGAGACTATTGACTTTAAAATTTAGAATAGGTTATAAAGGCAAGTGGGAAAATTACCTCTAGGTCTGAATTGGTTTCAGATTGTAGGAACAGACTAAATAACCTTCAATGTGCCCTTTCAGCCTTGCGGTTCTGGGACTGTTAATATATGAACATGAAACCTTGTGTTTGATAAGGACTTTAAAATTTTTCTTGCATATTTTTCATCTCCATTCCCTGTCCCCCATTATTTATTTTACATCTGAGCAATTGAAGATAAAGGCCTAGTCACAAATCTCTGACTTTGTGTCCTCTTTACAGTACACTGCAGCACCTAACTCTTGGTGAAAATTGGAATTAAATGAAGTTTTGAATTTAATCTTAGGGACCAAGAAACATTTCGTGCTAATGGGCCCGTTAAAGATGGTGATGTATTTTACTTCTTAGATTTTTCTGGATACTAAGTGGCTGATGAAAGGTACGTTAGGGAAGAAGTAAGCATAATTGGACTGCTACCCTGAGAGAAGAGTAAAAGCATTTAATTGTTAAACTGTTTATTCCAAAAGGACACATTACAGGCTTTTTTAAGGTTACCACCTATGGGCAATGAATGCTCAAGAGAAAATTTATAATTATGCAGTTTCCTAAATTCATGCCTTCAATGACTGGTTTCCAACAAGTGAAGCTCATTCACTCAAACATTTTCAAGAGACAGAGCAGTAATACTTAATTTATGTGCTTAAAATGCAGAAAGAATAAAAATGGATTTCTACATGTATTAATTTAGTGCCTATATACACTTGAGAATGATCTGTGCATATTTATGTATTCATTAAAGTGAGTCACATATATTTTTTGCATGTCCTTTATTCAGTCTTGGATGTGCAAACTAAAATAATCAGAAGCCATTATAAATATATATATGTTTATTTTAAAAAGCCAGGGCGCCTGGGTGGCTCAGTGGGTTAAAGCGTCTGCTTTCGGCTCAGGTCATGATCTCAGGGTCCTGGGATCGAGGCCCGCATCGGGCTCTCTGCTCAGCAGGGAGCCTGCTTCCCCCTCTCTCTCTCTCTCTGCCTGCCTCTCTGCCTCCTTGTGATCTCTCTCCCTCTGTGAAATAAATAAATAAAATCTTTAGAAAAAAAAAAAAAGTCATACTTACCTATGTGAGGACCTATGCTTCGCTAGAAATTTGAATACCGGTCAGTATTTACAAAAGGGAAGAATAATAATGAACAAATCAAAGTATTTTATTTCTGTTTATGCTTCTGACCTTAATAATAGGACCTACTTTGCTTACAAACATATACCAAGGGTTTACTGTTTCATTTACTCAGTATAAAAATGCTATGAAGTACTATTATCCAGAACTTAAACTTGTGCTCTGAATTATGAAGCTCAAACTCTTAATGCTATGTATAACAAATTTGAGATCATGCAAACTTTATTTCTTGTATCTAAAATTGAGATAATTCTTACCACATAAGGTTGTTGTAAGGATTAGAGATAATGCTTAAAAACCTCTCCGCATGGTTCCTAGCATATTGTGAGACCTTCTAAATGGTAATGGAGACTTGCAGTGTAAATAGAAGCATCATTTTTAAAGTGTCAGTCATTTCCCGATAGTGTATGCAAGGTTTAATACAGATGTGCTTCTGGCAAAGATAAGCTGACCAGCCAGCCATAGTCATGACCTAACTGCCCTTCAGGCCTCCCCTGCACAAATGGAAAGAGAGCTCATTGTCATTTGGAGGAGTATACCTTAAATACAGTTTGGAACAAGGCAAGAGAAAAATAGATTTAAAGTAAATAATTAAACACATAAGGAAGTAATGCCCCAGAGTTACTAAGCCCCACCGTCTCTTTGAGCCCCAAACTATCTTGGGAATTCATGTCTTATAGTCCTGGCTTCTGGGGCTTATTTATATGTATATTTTATACACACATGCACACACACATACAGGCATATGGGCTTATAGGAGATGTGTGTATGTGCACAGCGAGCAAGAGAGAACAGAGAAACTGACTCCACAATGAGAGGAGGATGTCTGTTTTGTTCACTCTATATACTTAATGCCTATTATAGTATCTGGCACAAAAAGCACTTAGTAGGTGCTAAATAAACCTTCATTAATGAATGCATACAGATTTATAGGTATTCTTCATGTATATGCATATGTGCATGAATATAGAAAATTAGCTTCCCTCTTTCAGGAAGTCTATTTGTCATTCACGATTTTTGTCGCTGTATATGTTAGGAAGAACAGGAGGTCTGTGTTATATCTATTTTCAAAATATCCTTATTTTACTTTTCTAGTAATGAGACTGAAATAGCCATATTTGCTCTGACTAGGGCTTAGAATCAGGCAACACCCACAGACAGCCAAAAAAATTTTTATTAATCTTTTCATAATTAGGAGTTTTTAGAACATTGAAAAAGCAGTATGAAATCTAGCAGAGCTGAAGAATATTCTTAGCACAGTGCAGATGCTCCAAACCTAAAAAATTCATAAATGTGAGTGACAGTTAAGCAGGTTGTAGTCTAATTCGAGAGGCAACCAAATGTAAATAATCAGAATTTATTGTTGGAAGCATTTACTAAAAGGTGTATTCATTATGATCTTCCTAAACGTGACCTATTGAGTAACAGTGACAAGAACAATAGCAGTGACTATTTATCAAATATATACTACAGGCCAGGCATCTGCGAGGTATTTTCCATACCCTATTTAATTTAGATTGCACAGTAACCCTATAAAGTAGCTTTTTTTCCCCCCTCAATTTCCACATGAAGACACTGAAGCTCAGAGAAATTTTGTAACATACCAAAGTCATAGTACTTGCAACCGGTATATTCCAAGTCAATCAGACTTTCAGGGAACAAAGACCTATTTCGTACCTGCCAAAGTCCACGCTTGGTTTATAGCGCTGGGCAGAAGAGAAATGGCCTCCACCATCGTCAACCTTATGGACTTAAGCCTAAGTGTTTCTGACTTTGAAGCCCTTGAACCTACATCACTCTGCCCAGGAAGTGCTACTCTTTAGGGAAAAGCCACGTATTTATGTACGTTGGGCAGGTAGATTACAAAACTTCATGGTCACTTGAAAACAGAACACTTGAGATCAGCAAATTGAAGACTCCTTACTTTCCATTGACTCATTCCAGCCTTGCCCTTGTTTCCTTTGGTCATGTCTCCTGTCTGCCACATTCTTCTACATCCCTGACATCAAGGGTCATCTCTGGACAGGCACAGTAGGTTGCAGAAAAGCAGACAAGCAGCAAATTTCTTTCAAAGAGAAGTAACTGGAGAGAATGTTATAGTCAGAAATCTCGTCTCAGAGTGACTTACTATGTAGCAGAGAGAGAGAGAGGAAAATGGAAACAGAACAGAAGTTAGCCTGCAATGGGAAGGTCTAGCAGCGTGGGAGAAGTATTTGCTATGGCAACTCTTGCATCATCCTGCAGGGGTGGCAGGAATGCTTCAAGGGGAAAGGAGGACACTTCTTAAAATCCCATCTCATGTTTACTAAAGCTGGAAATCCCATCAAAGAAAACCAGATATAGTGGGTAGACTAGGCCTCTCCCCCTAACTTGATTTTATGATATAGACTAAATTAGTTATCTAACGGTCCAGTCCACTTTTTATGGTCACCTGTCATTGCTCTAAGTCAAGTTACTTGGTACCAGATTGCCTGTTAATGCCTTTGTCTAATGAGTGATTCACCTAAATTGAGGGTGCCCATGTAATTTTTCTAATAAGGACATTTTTGAGAATAAAAACGGGGTGCTATTAATTACACTGGGACAAAGCCCTGTGGTAAACCTAGGAGATTGGGACAAGTGGTCATCCTACATAAAAGTAACTGTCACTTTCTGCAAATAATTGTGGACCTGAATAAAGACTGCTCAATGAGAATAAGCAAATGGTATTTGTTCAGAGCTTGCTATATAGGAAGAGAGTCCGTCACCATCATTTGAGTGTGGCAGAAATCAGAAGTTGGTAGAGTACAAACACCTCATAGTGGAAGAAAGAGAAGGCTTCAGATATGCTCTCCCTAGAGCTTTTTGGCATGGGGAATTTAGAGGTGCCGGACATCCTATGTGATTAGGGAGAATATTTGGCTTTATCTGGTCCTAAGCTGGAAGCAGGAGCAAAAATTTGGGAAGAAGCAGTCGTTGACCCAAGTCCTAGATATTTTGGGCTGGTTGATGCAGAGGTTGTGGATCAGAGGTCTGTTGTTACATGTGGTCTATCCATTGTCCATTTGTATATTCGGTCTCTCACATTGAATTGCTCACTTAGTATAATATCTTTTATGAGTTTTAAGGACACTTTATCCAAGTTGCCTAAGATAATTTCTAATGTAATAAGTATTTATTAAATTTGTACCATTTGTAGGTAATTGCATTGTTTATATCTTTTGTATCTTTCTAATTTATCTCCCTTTGAACACTTAGAGGAATTTTTAGCCTGTCTGTCTATAAACCTTCCATCCAACAAACATCTTGAATTTGTTCAGTTTTATTTTTCAGGTACTTGAAGAGATGCAAAAACTCATACACGAAGGGCTTCTATTTTAGATAAACTGCTCATTAGGTAAATTTTCTTACGTAAAATGAAGCATTACCACTAATAACCACGTTACTCACACCTAGACACCCCTACCTGAAATTAGGAAAAATGGTTGGCAGGTTTGAGAGGAAACCAGCAGCTGCAGACATGGCTGTCTTTGAACTCTTTCATATTCATTTTGCCAGATGAAGAAGACTTAACATTTATAAAATTTAATTCTGATCATACTGTAGTTTTAAGGTCTAATTATTTAGTAATTCCAGTAAATCTGGGAAAAAATGCTACCCATAGATATCTGAATTTGTGAATTAGGTGAATTTGTATCTTGGTGTGAAATAGGAATTTCAAAATCTAAACAGTTTTAATTTATTAGTGGAAGCCAGTGATATACAATCAAGGTAAAACTCTTAACAAATCAAGTCATATTTAGAATTGGTATGTAATGAAATGGATAATTCATGGTTTTCTAAATTATTTTCCCTGCTATAGTCCCCTTATGTTTTATGTCCATAAAAATTTGTGTATATGATTTTGATCAAGAATAATAAATACTGGCTGATATTTGATTGATTTATATCAGGTATGTATGAAACTTGTACTAGATACTCTGGATGCAATAGCAGAATAAGGCAATATTTCTATTCATAAAGTGGTCATGGGTTCTTGAGTAAGATAAACTTTGGGCCTATAATTTTGTACAAGCTACTTAATTTCTCTGAGCCTCAGAAACTCAAAAGAAAGAAAATTTAAATTACCTTAATTCCATAATTTTGAGATAACGAGTATCAGTATTTTGTTATTTTTATTATTTTGTTATGTGTTACATTTTTCTGTGTTCATGTATAGATGTGTGTATGCGTGTATACAACATGTGTATAGAAAATCTGTATAATGATTTTTCCAAATAATTTTTATATTAAACAAACATATCTTCCTTATGAGGTATATTCCATTATAATTTTAAATTTTATTATTTCCATTGATTTATTTAACTAATGATATAGATACACAGAGCTAAATCTTTGCTTAATTATTTCTTTTTCATAAATTCCTATAAGTGAAATCTTTAAGTAAAAAGATATGTATTTAACAAATCAAAACCACAGCGAGATACCACCTTACACCAGTCAGAATGGCTAAAATCAACAAGTCAGGAAATGACAGATGTTGGCGAGGTTGTGGAGAAAGGGGAACCCTCCTACACTGTTGGTGGGAATGCAAGCTGGTGCAGCCACTCTGGAAAACAGTATGGAGATTCCTCAAAAAGTTGAAAATGGAGCTACCCTACGACCCAGCAATCGCACTACTGGGTATTTATCCTAAAGACACAAAGGTAGTGATCCTCAGGGGCACGTGCACCCGAATGTTTATAGCAGCAATGTCCACAATAGCCAAACTATGGAAAGAACCTAGATGTCCATCAACAGATGAATGGATAAAGAAGATGTGGTATATATATACAATGGAATACTATGCAGCTATCAAAAGAAACGAAATCTTGCCGTTTGCAATGACATGGATGGAACTGGAGGGTATTATGCTGAGCGAAATAAGTCAATCAGAGAAAGACAATTATCATATGATCTCTCTGATATGAGGAACTTGAGGGGCAGGGTGGGGGTCGTGGGGGGTAGGGAGGGAAAAATAATGAAACAAGATGGGATGGGGAAGGAGACAAACCATAAGAGACTCCAATCTCACAAAACAAACAGGGTTACTGGGGGGTGGGAGGGTAGGCATAGGGTGGATGGGTTATGGACATTGGGGCAGGTTTGTGCTTTGGTGAGTGCTGTGAAAGATGTAAGCCTGATGATTCACAGACCTGTACCCCTTGGGCAAAGAATAAAAATAAAATAAAAAAAAAAGATATGTATTTAAGGCTTTTGTTTCATAATATACACTTCTATGTACTTGTGTCAATTCCTGCTCTAACATATAAAGTCCAGTACTGCTGCTAGACTTTATATTGAAGAATTCATCAAAATATTTAATCTTCATAAAAAATATTTGTTGTAGGAAATACTATTCCTATTTTACATATTTGAAAATGAAGCCAAATGAAATGTTAAGGGACCTGTTCAGGGATACATCTAATTAACAGCAAAACTAGGATCTTCCATGGTGTTGTAAGCCTAGCATTTTTTTTTATCTTTTTAATAGTTATTTATAATAACTATTTATTCATCCATTCATTTGCTCATTTAGTAAATATATTGAATGGCTAGCTAGGTGATAAGGATATTGTGTTAAACACAGTTCTCAACTTCATAAACAAGAAACCTGGCATGGAAAACAAACATACAATGAGTAAATAACTAGTTCTAAATTACAATAAGGATACAAAAATAAAGAAAAAATGTGGTAGCCATATATAGCAGGTGGACCTGACCTATAGGCAAAAGTCAGGGAAGAGTTGCTCTTAATATAGGCCATCTAAGCTGAGACAGAATAGGTAAGTATATTTCACTAGACATGGAGGTCACATAGGGTATGAGTAGAAGGGAAAACCTTCCCAACTAGTGTTTCTCAATTGCAGTGTTACTGACATTTAGGTTGGATAATTCTTTGTCATGAGTAGTTGTCTTGTGCACAGTGGGAGATTTCACAGCATTGCTGATCTCTACCCATTACATACCAATAACATCCCATGCTCCACTTATAATGACCAAATATCTTGGGGCAGGGGTACAATATCTCCTTTGGTTGAGAACCACTATTCTAGACATAAGGAATAGCAGTTATAAGGGGGGGCGGGGCATGGTATTTTCTAGGAATTGAAACAACCTCAGTGTGACTGGAACATGAAATATGAAGTGGAAACTTGCTCTAAATCAAGCAAGGTTCATACCATACCTTGAAAATCCTGTTAATTATTTTGGATTATATTTAAAAAGCACTGGGAAGCTAGCAAAGCCTGTAAATGACAGGATGGTATGGTTCAGATATATGTTTAGAAAATATCAGTTTCAGAATTCTTGGTCAATAGCAGATTAGAGGGGGTTGAGACTAGGTGGAGGGGAACATTTAGGAGGCTTCTGAAGTAATCTATGTGGAGACTATAGACAGTTTCTGTGGAGATGGAGAAAATAATACAGATTCTAGAAATATTTTTTTAAAATATTTATTTATTTATTTGAGAGAGAAAGAGCACACAAGTGGGGGGAAGGGGAGAGAGAGAGAGAAAATCCCAAGTAGGCTCCACACTCAGCATGGAGCCCAATGTGGGGCTTGATCTCAAGACCCTGAAATCATGACCCAAGCCGAAATCAAGAGTCAGATGCTTAACTGACTGAGCCACCCAGGCCCTCCAGATTCTAGAAATATTTAGGAGAATTAGTAGGACTTGATAATTGACTTGCCTTTGGAAGTATAGGAAATATATTGTCAAAGATTACTGCTATATTTCTGACATGAAACTGGATTGTAGGAAGTCTTATTCAATAAACTAGGAAAAAATGGAGGAGGATGAAGTTTCAGACAGACATTAAAAGTTTATTTGTGGCTGTAGTGAAAGTGAAGTGCTAGTAACATACTTAACACTCAACAAGCAATTTGATAAATGGACCTGGTGCTTCGAGAAGGGATGTGCATTAGAGAAAGATTGGGAAGTCATTGTCAAGGGGGTAATAAATGTCATGGGAATGAACAATGAAAATCTAGAAAATGGTGTGGAATGAAAAAACAGAGGGGCCTATATTTGAGGCTTGAGGATATCTTGCATATAAAAATCTGAGACTAAAGGAAAAGCCAGTAAAGGGAATGAAAAGTTGAAGTGATAAGACAAACTGAGGATATCAGCCAAGGAGTCAGTATTTTAAGAAGGGGGAGAGCTCAGCTGTTTGGAATCTGCTAAGAAGTCTGGTAAGGTGTATATAGAAGTGATTATTAGATATATTGGTTGTGATGCTCATTTTTATGGAGTGGTCAGGCATAAGCCATTTATTGAGTCAGAGTTGGTGTGGAAAATGAGAAAATGGACAGAAGGTGAAATGATGGCTTTCTTAAACAGGTTGTGAGTGAAGGAAGGAGACAGAGCAGTAATTTCATATAGAATTATGATTGGGAGAAGTTTCTCCTTTATATATTTTAAGATGAGAGAAGCTTAAACATATTTAAATAGGCATAAGAGAGTAGAGAGAAGGCTACAGAATAAAGCAGAGAGGAACATTTGCTAGTGCTCCTGAAAGAGTAGAAAGATTAGGATACAGAGTGCACATGGAAGCAATGACCTTAGGTAGATAAGGTGGCACTCCTTTGTAGCAGGAGGGAAAAAGGAGGGTGAGGGGAGCCATTAGTTTTTATTTTCAATTTATTTTAATGCAGAAGTTGAGGATTTCCTGTGTAATAGCTTTTATTTTCTCTGTAGAGTTGAAGGCAAAGTCTTGTGCTAAGAGGAACAGGGTTGGAGGAAGATCTGAGGTTTGAAGGGAGTGAAGAAGGTTTGAAAACACTTTTGCAAAGAATAGGGATGAGGCTGTTCATAGAACAGAAGTGTCTGTGTGAGAGACACATCAGCAAGATGGCAGAGTAGGAAATACTAGCCTTTGTCCCTATACAAAAATAATTAGATAGCTATCCAAGAATGAATATAGCCCTGGAAGGGCTCACAAGTCGAATTAGGGGCATGCAGCATTACAATGGAATAATGGAGAATAGCTGCAAGAAAAGAAAGAGCCAATGTTGGACCAGTCAAGGACCAGGTTTGCCAGAGCTGTAGCTACTCCATGCACAACCATGCTTCAGACCCTGGCTTCATGACCACACCACATGCCTGCCCTTCAGACACCAGACGTTGCCACCTCAGGTTTGCCTGCACGCTGGACCCCAGAGCTGCTATTGCTCCATGGGTACCTGTACTCCAGGTCCTACATCCACAATTGATCCATAAGTGCCTGAACTACAGAAATTGAAATCACTGCTTTAGCAGTTGTGTCTACACACCAGACCCTAAAGACATAATTGCTGCACACATGCTCACTCTCCAGAACCTGATTCCACAGCCACTCCACAGGTGTTCACACATCTGACACCAGTGCCACTGCCAGTGGAAATGCACCCATGAGGTAGACCTGGAGCCAAGAGGTATTCCCTTGGTTTTGGCATCCCCTAAGGAAGAAAAATAATTGGGTGGACCCTGGCAGCCATCACCATTGAAGATCTCAATAACATTCACCACCACTTCAGACACCCACAGCTTTGGCTACTGAGGACCCCTACAATCTTCAGTAATATTGTTCTCAGCTGATAGAGACTGCACTGATGAACCTTTTCTGGAGACAGAACTGCCACAGGCCATTCAGCTGCTGCCCTCACACTCACCTGTAAATGAAGTTCTTTCTGCACCAAAGCCAGTTTGCAAAATTGGGAAGAGGTGACTTTTTCATTAAATGCTTTGACATCAACACAAGACCACAAGAAATATTAAAAATAAATAAATAAAGAACAAAACATGACATCACTAGAGGAACAAGATAACTGTACAGTCACTGACTCCAAAGAAATAGATATCTTTTAATTACTGGAAAAATAATTCAAGATAATTATTTTAAGGAAACTCAGTGAGCTACAAGAGAGCACAGATAGACAACTCAACAAAACTGGGAAACAATACATGAGCAAAATGAGCTCAACAAAGATAAATCATTAAAAAAAGGAGCTAGTATATTCTGGAGCTGAAGAAAATGAAGAATGAAATATAAATTGCAGTAGAAAATATCAACAACAAACATGATCAAGAAAAAGAAAGAATATAAATTCGAAGACATGTCATTTGAAATTTTGTGGTTAGAGGAACAAAAAGGAAAAAGAATAAAAAAAGTGTGAAGAAGACCTACTGGATTTATAGGATACCATAAAGAAGAACCATGTACACATTATAGGAATAGCAGAAGAGAGCGAAAGGAAAAAGCAGAAAGTTTATTTCAAGATATAATGGCTGAAAACTTCCCAGATCTGGGGCATGATTTGGACGTCCAGGTATATGAAGCTCTGCTGTCCCCAGAAGATCTTCAACACAAAGAGGTCTTCACCAAAGACCAAGAGAGAAGTTTGAAAGCAACAAGAGAAGAGATTTGGCTAATACAAGGGAATCTCCATAAAGCTATCAGGAGATATCTCAGCAGAAACCTTGACAGCTAGCAGAGATTGGGATGGTGAAATCAATGTGGTGAAAGAATACTTTAGAACTAAGAATACTTTACTCAATGAAGCTGTCTTTCAGAAATGAAGGAAACAGGAAGACTTTCCTAGACAAACGAAACCTAGGGGCTCATCACCACTAGACTTACCTTTCAAGAAATGCTAAAGGGAATTCATTAAGTTGAAATGAAAAGACATTAATTAACACCATGAACACATATAAAAAATTTTAAAACTACTGGTACAAGGTAGTATACAGTCAAGTTTAGAAGACTCTATGCTGTAATGGAGATGTGCAAATCTCTTTTGACTCTAGCATAAAAGTTGAGACAAAGTGTTAAAAAATATCTATAGCAATAATAATTTGTTAATGGATGCACAACATAAAAAGATGTAAATTGCAATGTCAAAACTTATAGCATGTGTCTGTTGGGGGTGAAGTAAGCAGGTAGAGTCTTTGTATGTAATCGGAGTTAAATTGCAATCAGCTTAAAATAGCCTAAAGACAAAATCCTATAGTAGACACACAAAAGATAAAGAAAAAAGAATCAAAGCATACCTCTCCAGAAAAATCATCAAATGACAAAGGAAAACAGCAAGAAAGGAAAAGAAGTACTATAAAATGGTCAGAAAACAACTAACAAAACCACAACAGTAAATCCTTACCTATCAACAATTACTTTAAAGGTAAATGGATTAAATTCTAAAATCAAAAGATATAGAGTGGCTGAATGAACCAAAAAGAAAAGACTCAAGTATATGCTGCCTACAAGAGACTCACATCACTTTTACACACATAGGCTCAATGTGAATAAAGATGGATAAAGATATTCCATGCAAATGGAAACCCAAAGAAAGCAGAGGTAGCTATGCTTATATCAAACAAAACAGACTTTAAGTCAAAAACAATAATAAGAAGGGCACCTGGGTGCCTCAGTGGGTCAAGTGTCTGCCTTCAGCTCAAGTCATGGTTCCAGGGTCCCAGGATCGAGCCCTACATCAGGCTCTCTGCTCAGCGGGAGCCTGCTTCTCCCTTTCTCTGTTCTCTCCCTGCTTGTACTCTCTCTTTCTCTCTCTGTCAAAAAAAAATAAATAAAATCTTTATTTTTTTAAATTTCTTTTAAAAAGATTTTATTTATTTATTTGACAGAGAGAGAGAGAGAGAGCACAAGCAGAGAGAGCAGCAGGCAGGAGAGGGAGAAGCAGGCTCCCTGCTGAGCTGGGGGTCATGACTTGAGCTGAAGGCAGATGCTTAATGACCGAGGAACATAAAAGACAAAGAGCATTATTATATAACAATAAAGGGATCAGTTCATCAAGAGGATATAACAATTGTAATGTATGCACCCAACATTGGGGCACATAAATATGTAAAGTCAATATTAACAGATCTGAAAAGGAAAATATACAGCAATTCAATAATAGTAGTGGACTTCATTACCCCCTTTCAACAATGAATTGATCATCTAGACATAAAATCAATAAGGAAATAGTGGCCTTGAATTATACTTTAGACAAAATGTACCTAACAGATATATACAGAACATTTTATCCAACAGCAGCAGAATGTACATTTTTCTCTAGCACACATAGACTATTCTCCAGGACAGATCTTATATTAGGACACAAAACAAGTCTTAAGAAATTTAGGATTGAAACCATATCAAAAATAATTTCCAACCATAGTGGTATGAAACTGGAAATCAATGACAGGTAGGAAACTGGAAAATTCACAAATATGTGGAAATTAAACAGCACACTCCAAAACAAACAAAAGGTCTACGAATAAATCAAAAGGAAAAAATATGTGTATTGTGAAACAAATGAAGATAGAAACATGAAACATAACATACCAAAAATTACAGTATGCAACAAATGAAGTTTCAGGAGAGATGTTTGTAGCAATAAATGCCTACAGTAAGAAAAAAGATGGATCTCAAAAAAATAACCTAACTTTGCACCTTAAGGAACCAGAAAAAGAAGAACAAACTAAGCCCAAAGTTACCAGAAGGAAGGAAATAAAGATGAGAGCATAAGTAAAACAGAGACTAGAAAAATAAGAGAAAAGACTACCAAAACCATGAGCTGGTTTTTTGAAAAGATAAACAAAAAGAAACTCTTTACATAGTGTAACTAAGGAAAAAAGAGAGAAGACTCAAATAATTAAAGTCAGCAATGAAACAAGAAACTTTACAACTAATACCACAGAAATACAAAAGATCATAAGAGATTATTCTGAACAATTATACACAAAAAAGTTGGATAAACTAGAAAAAATGGATAAATTTCTAGAAACATACAACCTATTAAGACTAAATCATGCAGAAATAGAAAATCTGAACAGACCAATGAACAAGTTAAGGAAATTGAATCAGTAATCAGAAATATCCCAACAAAGAAAAGTCTGGAAATGGATGATATCACTGGTGAATTCTACCAAATGTTTAAAGAAGAATTATATCAATCCTTCTCAACTCTTTCAGAAAATTGGAGAGGAAGGAACACTTCCAAAATCATTTTATGTTAGCATTACCCTGACACCCAAGTCAGACAGGGAGACTACAAGAAAACTATATGTCAATATCCCTAATGAACACAGATGCAAAAAAGTCACAAAATATTAGCAAACAGAATTCAACGGTACATTAAAAGGTCATACACCATGATTAAGTGGGACTTATCCTGGAGTTTCAAGGATAGTTTAGTATGCACAAATTAAGATGTGGTATACCACACTAATGGAATGAAAGATAAAACAAATGAATGGAGAAATAACCCATGTTCATGGATTGTAAAAATTAATATTGGGTAGAGGAATGAGTGAAATAGATAAAAAAAGATTAAGAGTATACTTACTAGGATGAGCACTGATTAATGTGTAGAATTGTTGAATCATTATGTCATACACGTGATACAAATATAACATGGTATGTTAATTATAATTCAATTATATATATACATGTATATGTGTGTGTGTGTGTGTGTGTATATATATATAAATTATTCTAATAGATACAGAAAAAGCATTTGACAAATTTCAACATTCTTTTATGGTAAAAAACTCCCAACTAATTAGGTATAGAAGGAGTGTGACATAATAAAGGCCAAATATAAAAAGCTCACAGCTGATATCATACTCAATGGTAAAAACCCGAAAGGTTTTTCTCTAAGATCAGGTACAAGACAAGCATCCCATTCTAACCACTTCTAATCAACATAGTACTGGAAGTCCTAATATACACAATTAGGCAAGAAAATAAATAAAGTCATCTAGTCAGAAAGGAAGAGTTAAAACGGCCTCTCTTTGCAGATGAATTGATCTTATATAGAGAGAATTCTAAAGACTGCACCAAAAAACTGTTAAATCTAATCAATGAATTTGGTGAAATTTCAGGATACAATATCGACATACACCATCAGGAGCATTTCTATACACTAACAAAGTATCTGAAAAGAAATTTAGGAAACACCAATTTACCATTGCATAAAAAAATACTTGTTAATAAATTAAGGAAGTGAAAGATCTGTATACTGAAAGTTATAAACGTTAGTGAAAGAAATTGAAGAAGACACAAATAAGTGGAAACATATTCCATGTTCATGGATTGGAAGAATTTATATTGTTAAAATGTTCATACAACTTAGAGGCATGTACTGATTCGATCAATCTGAATCAAAATTTCAGTGACATTTTACAGAAATAGAAACAAAAACAAAACAATCCTAATATTCACTTGGCACCACAAAAGACCCTAGAGAGCCAAAGCAATCTTGAGCAAAAAGAACAAAACTAGAGGCATCACAGTTCTTGATTTCAAATAATACTACAAAGCTCTAATAATCAAAACAGTATCATACTAGCATAAAAACCAGAAATAGACCAATGGAAAGTAACAGAGGGTCACAGAAATAAACTCTTGCATATATGGCCAACTAATCTTTGACAAAGTCACCAAGAACACAATGGAGAAAGGATAGTCTATTCAATAAATAGTGTTGGGCAAACTGAATATTCACATAAAAAAGAATGAAATTGAACCCGTATTTCACAGAATACATAAAAATCAACTCAAAATACATTACATACTTAAATTTAAGATCTGAAGTTATAAAACTCCTAGAAGAAAATATAGAGGGGAATAGCTCCTTGTATTCTCACTAGATACAAAGGGATGATGACAGTATCTTCAAGGCTGATGTGAAGATCAGGAATTAAATGGGATCTATTTGTATCTACTTTGTGAACTGAAGCAAAGATCCCCCTAAGCATACACAAGTAGTACGCATGCCAGAGGGTACTTGAAGCCATGGGATAAACAGAGCACAGTCTTCTTAGCTTATTAAATCTAGTGGTCAGTAAGTAATATAAAACATTACTTTATAACAAATACAGAGATATTGTCAACTTGAATTTAGCATTTATGTGAATTTTGAAGATTACAAATAAGACATTAAAGAATTCTATTTTGTTCCTGTCCTTCAAGGCTAATAAATGCATTCTCTTCTGCTTTGGGGGATACTTTGGTGGAAAATCTTGACAAGCTCTGACATGCTTTGTAATTTCTGAGTTAAAATTTAAAATATTATCTCAGAAAAACTACAAGGAAGATACAAGGAATTCCAATGATAAGAAATCAGTTCAGAGGCTATGATGAGATAACGAAACTTCCAGAGAATCCCCTTCAGAGCTGTTTGGAAATCCTAAGGAAGTCCAAGGTTTACAAACCTCTATAGGGAATCTTCTAGATGAATTTCTAACTTCTTCTAGAAGTTAGTCAAGAATAATGATAACATTGCTTTATATTTCTTCTTTCCTCTGTCATTTCAGCCTTCTTTACTCTAAAAACTGCCACTTACATTTACTATGTACCAGGTACTAGGTCAAGCAGTTTGCACACCTTATTTAATACAGTCATTACAATGTCCCTGTGAAGTAGGTTTATTTATTTTTACAGAGGAATACTCTGTCTCAGAGAGAGGTTATGTAACTTGCCCAAGTTCACACTGCTGGTAAGGGGCAGAAAAGGAATTTAAAGCCAAGTTGTTGTGTTTTTTTGTTGTTGTTGTTGTTGTTGTTTGTTTGTTTTGGTTTGATTTTTTTTACTCCACTGTCTAAGAGCTTTGAGAGGTTCTAAGAGGAAAGGATTACATTCTGAAGTGTTGGTCAGATGACCCCTTGCTCAACTGGCCTCTCTCTCAGGTTTGAGCCTCCACTCTAGAATGATTTCACATGCACCTGCAGTCATTGTCTCTTTATTTTCTATATTATCTCTCCTCTATGGCTAATTCTTCTGTCTATACTTTGGAGTCTATGTCTTCTTGCTTTTGTGGGCCTTAACTCTCAGTTTCCTCTCTTCCTTTAAAGCAGTGGTTTTCAAACCTTAGCTTACAGGAAAATCACATGGGGCACTTGCTTACAGAGATTCTTGAGCTCTGTTTGGTAGGTCTGGGGTATGACCTGAAATTTGGCTTTCTAACAAATTCCCAGCTTATGCTGATGCTGCTGATTGAAGGACTACACACTGAGAACCACTGCTCGAGATTCCAGAATAGGGATGGGCAAAATACAAGCTAAAAAATGTTTTTACCTTTTAAATGTTTGAAAAGTATCAAAAGAAGAACAATATTTTCTCACATGTGAACATTATATGAAATTCAGATTTTAATGTTTACTAATAAAGTTTCATTGGAACGCATTATATAATGTCTGTGGCTGCTCTCTCACTACAACATCAAAGTTGAGCAGTTATAATAGAATCAGTAGTTGTAACAATGATTGCACAGCTTGTAAGTATAAAATATTCACTCTGTGGCCCTTTATAGACTCAGCAGCTGACTCTTCTTTAAGTAATTCTTAATCCTAGCTTCACATTATAATCACCTGAGGGGCTTTGTAAAATTCTGATGCCTTGGTTCCATCTCCAGATATTCTGATTTAATTGGCTTGGAATACAATCTAGTGGATCCTTAACATTTAAACATATCTTATTTGTCCTAATTAAATGAAACAAAAAGCAAGCAAACCTACCAAAGTTACTCTGCCTTAAGAAAGTACAACCTCCTTATTTTATAATTAAGGAGAATTTGTCCAGATATATGAATTATTTGTCCATATTAACAAACATTGTTGCTGTCATTATTATTACCAAGTTATAATTAAAATTGCTTTAATATGAAAATATTTACGAAAACTAGGTTATAGTCAAAAAGTGTTATATGCTTGTCTTAGTCCATTTGGGCTGCTATAACAAAATACTGTAAATTGGCTTATAAACAATAGAAGTTTATTTCTCACAGTTCTGGAGGCTGGAGGTTCAAGATCAGGATGCCCACAGATGGTGTCTGGTGAGAGTCTGCTTCCTGGTTCATAGACGTCTACTTTTTCATTGTGTCCTCATACGGTGGAAGGGGCAAGGGAGCTGCCTCGGGCTTCTTTTATAAGGACACTAATCCCATTCATGAAGACCCTCCCAAAGGCCTCACCTCCAAATACCATTACACTGGGGATTAGTTTTCAACATAGGGATTTTGGGGGAACACAAGCATTCAGTCTACAGCAATGTTCACTGTGGAAAAAAAAAGAGAAACAGATGCAAACTATATGTAGATGTCAGGTTCTAAATTCAGTGCTTAAGGTAAAAATTGGCTAAAATCAAGCTTACTTGATAGCCACTTTTTTATTTAAGAAGCGAAGTAGCTGACTTGTGTTAAAGGCCATGGTTTAAGAGCAATATATTAAGCGCTAGAATTACACACATTCTAGGGAGATGTCCACACTATCGGAGGTACTCAGGAGCTAACGTCATTTAGGAATCGGTACATTTCTATCCCTTGTGTCATGATCATCTCTAACCTGTGCTCATTTTTGCAATAATAGGCGGATCCCCTCACAGGTCGCTTCCTGTGTCTTTATTTCTCTCATTTACTGAGAGAGGATATTGGATAAATAGTTCATTGTGGGTGAAGCCACTGTAGTATATAGAAGATATAAAAGGAAAAATGAAAGGTAATGTCTGATTTCCCTTCCTAAGCCTCGTCCCAATTCCACATGACTAACATTGTCAACATTTTATAGGCACGTGTGTGTGTGTGTACACACACCCCTCTACCACAATTATATATAAATATACATGCAAATATAAGCTCATACTATACAAACTCTTTAGCAACCTTGCTTTTATGTGTAACATTGTAACTTGAATATCTTTTGATATAAGAATATGTACAGGTACCTTATATTTTCTAATAATTGTATAGTATTCTGTGGTATTGACAAACTGTAATCTTACAGTAAGTCTTGCATTAGTGGATATTTATAATATATCTGTATATATATGTGTTTGTGTGTATGTGTCTCTGTGTATCTTTATCTCTATATATGTACTTCTATCTGGGGTTAATTCCTGGGAGTTGAAGTTGAATCAATATATCAAAGAGAATGTGCCTTTTAAAATATTTGATAGATTTGATACCTTTTATGAAATTTTTGCCATTAGCACTTGATATATCAACTTTAAAAATCTTTTTTAATTTTTGTACTTTTCCCTAAATATGAAGGAGGTGAAGCATTTTAAATGTGTTTTGTGGTCTTTTTGTGAATTACCACTTTATGTTCTTTATTTTTTTCTTTCAGGTTCGTATTTTTTCCTTAGTGACTTATGAACATGCTTTGTATCTTAAGGAAATATTCCATCGAATATATTGCATTGTTTATCCATTTTGTCCTTTGTCATTGTTACAATTGAGCCAAGCAGAATTTTTATATTTTTAAATAGTCACAGTTATTTTTCTCATATGGCTTCAGGTTTCTCCACTCTGCCATTATATATAAAACTAAAACCAAATCTGTTTTCTTCTAATATGTTTATGATTTCAATTTTTATACTTAAAATTTTTTTTATCTATCCAGACTTTTTTTTTTTCCAGACTTTTGATAATGGGATTCATCTTGAATCTTCTCAATGACACTATGAATTAAGTATGAGCCCCATTTTAGACATGTCTGTTTTATAAATGGTAAAAGAGAGGATTTGATATGGAAGGAATTTTTCTAGGACTCCTGGCTCATGAGAATTGGAGTCTAAATGTACTGTGCTGTCTCATAAATAAATAGCCAGTTATCGTTTTCTTCTACAATAGCAAATGTTATTCTTTCAGGAGGTACATTGGCCTGTTGAACTCTTTGCCTAAAAACAGGGAATACTTTTTAGTGGGATGTTGTCATTGTAGTTAGTACTTTTCTTGTATCTTAAAATGAGAAAAATAAGTCAGCTATCCTAGTACAGTTAGGAAATTTAAGCAGTAAATCTACAGATATGGCCCAGGTCCATTCCGTGCTGGGAGCCTGTGGGATGGGTAAGCGTAGGTGGGAGTTTTAAGCAGATCCGCAAGTGTAAGAGCCTTTCTTTAGAATGTACATACGTAGATTTGCCCTGTATCTGAAATCCTGTCAGAAGCCCTCCCTGAATGCCTGGGCAGGGAAACCTCCATGTGCCTTTTTACCTGTAACTTCATTTTTACTTAATCCTGCCCTATGAACTGTTCTAGATTTGTAACATTTCCCAGCTCTTTTCTGTCTCTCCTGGGCCATCCAAATACCCTGGGGTCTATTAAAATAATATTAAAAAAAAAAGCTATAAAGTTTCTTTCCTCCCACAATCCCTAATTAAAACAAAAACCAAAAAACCTAGCATTACTTATTGACAAGTTGAAAAAATGGTTTTTAAAAATCTTCTGTACCCCCCCCCCCATGGAGAGACGCATTTTAAAATTCTATGTTTCCCATAGCATTGAGTTGCTATGTTTGGGCTTGTTTATCAGAAAGTGCTGCAGGAAATGTGACCTGCCGTGACCTCCGGAGACTGAAATGTTTGGTTTTGCACTTAAAGCCATTATAAAAGTTGTGGAATGCTGAGAGTTGGTTCTCCATGTTGATGTTTGAATGTCCTGGAAGTCACTGGTTGTGTTGCAAGTGCTTGCAATTTGTAATTACCTAGACTCATATGACAGACGGAACTGGGAATCAAATTAAGGAGCTGCCTTCCCTTACGATGCTAGAGAATCTCCAGCTTAAGACAAGACTGCCTTTTTTCCTTCCTAAAAAAAGGCACAAACAATGACAGCCCAAAATAGCTATTTAGTCAGAACTGACGACACTTTCTGAATGCTTGTCATTAAGAGAGAAATAGAAAATCCTGATTTTCTTCTTCCTTTAATTTCTCTCCCTTAAATACCTTGCTCCTACTGAAGCTGCCTCACCTCATTGCCCAGGAGAAATGCCCAGTGCCTCTGACGGTGCTTCAGCACCACTGCAGGCTCCAGAGGGGAGGGGCCTTATGCAAAACATATTAAAGAAAAATCCTAAAAGTCACTGCAGCTTTTTCTAGTGAGTTATGCTGATCTTTCCTGTTGCTGTAAGCTGATGGGGGAACGTCGTGGCAAAGACATAACCACTCTCTTTCCTCCCACTATTTTTGCTGCAGTGAGAACTGTTCATTTCTGCTTGCATTTCGCCAGATAGCTTCAGAATTCTAGCTGAGAATAAGGGCTTTCTAAGGCTGGAAAGAAGAGTTTAGAACCTTAAATTGGACTTTGTCCTTTTGGCTCAGTAAAAATTGAGTTAATTTGCAGCATCCGGTGCCTGACTGGAATGACAACAGACAGTAGGATCTGACGATGTTCTTGAATTAAGTTTTTTTTTTTCCTCTTATGGATTCATGGGGGCAGAAGCTTTTATTTTTCTCTCTTGCTCTTTCCCTTACAGAGCCAGCTGAACATGTTACATTCAGCAGCAGTAGCTACTGAATCTATGGTTATGTTATCCCCTGGAATCTTCTATCTTCATTTCAATCCCATCCTCTATTATTGATTGTAATTTACCAATAAAGCTTAGTTTTGGGAAAAAATAGATGCATTGTTTTGTTAGCAAGCGTAGCAACTTTAGATATCCCTGGAAGATGTAACAGATATTACAGGACAGGGAAGTAAAGAGAAGGTGGTATTTCTCAGGCATGTAACCACAGATCACCCTAGGGGAACCCAGCTTACATTTTAGGGGACTTGAGGAGACAGTGATCCTTTGGTCTTGGTCCTGTTCCACATGAAAAAGCAGACTGAGATGTGTTTGCAGTGATTTGTAGTATTTGCCAAACAGGGTGCTGCATCAGAATAGCCTGGAATCTAGTGCAGAGCCCATATTAAACCTCCAAAGGGAAACGGGTTTCCTCTTCATTTAGAGTCTGCCCGGTGCAGTCCCATTGTAAAGTATCTAATAGGATAATACCAGGGCTCTCCAGAAATATAAGTAACTCATTGGTTAAATTTCATTCTTCACCTTTCCCCCCCCTCCTTCCTGAGTGAGCTCATTCCCCCCTCCCGTTTTTTTTTTTTTTTTTTAAACCCAGTGATTTAAAATGCTAGAAGGAAAAGCAACTGAAGTCTTAACTTTCAGATGCTGAATTCTCAGCTAATTGAAATTACTGGGCACAATGCTATATATAGCCAATGAAGAGATTTTGAGCTCTCACTCAGTGCCTTCAAGACATGTCGTTTTGTAGTCAGAGAAAACAGAGATCAATGCATTTTCAAACTGACAGAGGGAACGGATGCTCCTTAGTAGCACATGCCCAGGATCGTGTGTGTGGGGCTTGCGCTGTGCTGAGAAGCTGAATACCGGTCCATATGCTCCTTATTTACTGCAATGTTCTTTGCATGTTACTGTGCACTCCGGACTAACGTGAAGGTAAGAGGAGGCGAGCCGGCAACTGGGCACAATATACATGTTAAACCAGCTGCAGAAAATGTCTACCTTGTGTAGCTTCAGGACTTTTCGGATTGCTGGCTGAGCAGGCAGATTATTACAGGTGGTTGCAAGGGCTTTGTTTTATTGTTGCTGAGCAGCCTCGCTGGGGGAGCATGTTGGAACGCTGCTGGGAAGTGACCTTCAGGTTTAACTGTTTGTAATTCAGGTTCACGCTCACACTTGGGGGGTGGAGTTGGGGGAGGAAAAGATGACAATTATTTAGGTAGGCCAGAACCAAGAAATCAGAGAAGGTTAAAAAAAAAACAACAACTATACAGCATGCTTTAGATTAAGATTTAAAGTCTTTCTTTGAAAAAGTGCTGTGAGCTGCCTGTGCTCGTGCAGCTTAATTGATTAAGCACTGGGGTTTAAATTTAGTGAATATTATGGCATTAGAATATGATTTGTGAGCTATCTGACCATCCTGTTCATATAAACAAATTATTGTCATTGGAAGTTGGTGATATTGATCGCATGAATCCTCGGCTCTGGGTGGGCTGGTTGCTTAGGCTGCGTGGGCGCTGCTGCCCCAGTGTTGTCACCCCGCTGACATTCACTTGCGGTAGCTAATGAGCCTCCAAAGTTGAGCCTAAGTTTCGGAGATTTACCCCTTGTCGGGAAGGACGGCGTTATTGTTGGAGAGGTTTTCTGACACTGTTCATTCAGCACTGAGCCAGGCAGACAGGCCAGCTGTGGAATTCCAGTTGCATAATTTAAGTGAATTACATCCTCTGTTAGCTTTTTGAACTTGTATATCTTATTGAAGGAAGTCCAAAAAGAAAGTGATTGCGTTTCAGGGAGAAAAAATAAATAAATAAAGGCAGTTAAGACTTAATTCCCAAAATAGGAATCTTAAAAAAAAAAAAAAAAAAAAGAAATGTCAATGTAAAGTGTTTCCCCCTTTTTACTGGGGGAGTGTTTTAATGTGCCTGGGCACTAAAGTTTTGTTTTCTGTGTTTACAAGTTTTATTAAAGAGCTCCCTGCTGCTCACTCTTTTGTAAGCCTTTTTTGTTTTCTATTTGAATTTCAAACAGGTAGTATTTATGTTTTGATGACCAGTTCTTTTACAACTACAGACTGGCAGTATTCTGAGGGTGATTTCGCAGAGTTCTACAGAATTTACTTTTTACTACTTTTAAGATTAACTTCAGTAATAAATTTTTTTCCCATACAAATGATGGATATAGTAAATGAGATGAAAAGAGATATTTAAAAACCTAGAGTGTTCTCAAATGTCAACTCTGATTTCTCCATCACCAACTCCTATTCCTGTTGTGAAGTATGGCATGCACTGTTCTATAAGCTCAATGAATTGTAAATGTTTTCCCTCCTCATCTTTTTTGAAGGAGAAAGTGTGTTTTTTTTTCCAGAGAAATCTTCATACACATTTTAGATTAAGAGATAACAATTGTTTTGATAGTCCATTGTCATATTCCAGCAGTGCAGGAAAACCTGAGTCCAAAGTTTCTTTAATATAGGTTTTGGGAAATCCATTTTTTTTAAAACTCTTTACTATCAGTGTGGTCTTTATGGGTTGAGCTGTAATTTTTTCTCACTTAAACTCATAAGCAAAGGAATGAAAAGAGTTTTACCAACAGTATCTAAATTCAGATGACTTTTAGATAATAAATTCTTAGTACTTTGGCTAGTCTGTACTGAGATACAAAAGCTTCAATAGAACCTCAGAACATGCACATTGCCACATACAACACATATAACCTTGCTTTGAGTTGTTGAACTTCAATTTTACATATACTTAAGTCCTTTCAATAATTAGTTCTTGTACTTTCTCGCATCATTTTCTTTTAGGGTTATCTTTTCCTTCTGAGATAGTAAGGTTTGCAAAAGAGTTTACATTTCACTTGTGGTTTGATATTCCATCAAGTTGGCAAAATGAAATCTTATCTGATTATTTTTAATTTTTGTTTTATTTCGTATTACATTCATTTTAAAGTATTTGATTTTATTTCTAGTGTGCCTAGAATTACTTACTTGCTTGGTTCTGGTGAAGTCTTTTTCAGAGTGTATAGCTTCTTGTGTTTCCTTGATTGAACATGATTGGTGTTACAGTAACCCAAAACTTTAAGGTGGTTAAGATTCAAAAAATAGAAACACCTCTTATTTATTTTTTTTCTGCACAGAAGAAGCCTCAAACATCACAATCTTTTGTTCTATAATGATTGTTTTGCTAACTGGACATTTATACTATAGTATAGTCAAAAAAACTTTTTGAGAGTGGAATATTTTATTATATTTCATATGTGTTTTATGTAACACAGGCATTAATGCTGTGCTGCATGTATATGCTATATATGTGTCTCTATATCTAGTACATATGCACTATGTATGTATATATAGTACACACACTATACACACACACACAATTTATAACCCTCAGAATGTGACTCATGGGTCATCATTTATTCATTCATCTATCAAAAAATTTTGAAGGACAACTGTGACTTATGCACCATGCTAGAGTCTGGGAAACTAAGATCGATAGAAAACAGTCCTTGCTTTCAAGAAGTTTCCAATCTTGGAAAGGCCACAGACATATAAACAAGCAAGTGGTTTGAAATATTACAGGACTAGTGATGGAAGTCTATGCAGGGCATTGTAGGGACAAAACAAAACAGAACAGTGGCCAATTTTACATGGGCTGGTCAAGAAAGGTTTCACTGTGAAGTTACCTCTGAGTTGAATCTTGACAGCTAATGGAGTTCTGCCAAGCAGCCTGGAGCGAGGAAGGCATGCCAGGTAGAGGGAATGACAAAAACATGGTACTAAGAAGCAGAGCACTTTGAAGAATTGTAAATAGTTTGCAGTGGATGGAGCATGGGGTCTTGCAAGGCTGAACAGTGAATTAATAAGGCAAAACAAATAAGTGGGAGCTAAAGCCAGTGCTGTGAGAATTGACTCAGTGATCCTCACAATCAAACTCCTTAAAAGTTGTATTATTTTGGCACCCATTTCTGGAAGGAGAGCTTTCTAAAGAAGGAAAAGAAATGAAAACTTCTAAACAAAGGGTATTATTTATATTCTGTGGGGTTTTGTTGTTGTTGTTAGCTCTAAGTTTGAGTTTGATAAACATTCATATCATATGGACTTGGATTTGTCTTTTAAATTTTTAAAGAATATAACTAGAACAACTTAAGCTAAGCGAAAAGGGGCATTGTGATCATTATAAAGATGAATAATAACTCATCACCTCAAATTGCTTATGTTGTACAAAAAGTACCTGTTTGATAAGAAAATATATAAGAAGTTTGTTGTACCAGATGTCCATAACATCTTGTCCTTAGAAATGGCTCTATTCTTGAAAGTAATGATATTGATAATAACTTACACCCAGATGATACTTTTTGCTTTTCTAAATAGCTTTATGTTTCTCATCTCATTATTTCCTCCTTTTATCCTGCTGCTGTAAACATATATATACACTCACAAACCCACAATCTGAAATATGAATGGCAAATATTGGACCCATTTCACAGATAAGAAAATTAAGATAGGGGAAAGAAATGGCCTGTTCCTCTTTTCCACAGTGTGTCAGAAGCAGACCTAATGTAGGGCTCAGATCTCTTGACCTAGTTTACTGCTTTCCTTCTCATTCTGCTATATCCTGCCGCTTACCTCTTAGATCCAAGAATTTTCTTTTATTTTTGAAATTCCTTAATAGTAAATATAAGAACTTTTTGGAAAAAGAGTGTATCAAGATGACTTTAAAGCATAGGTTTTTGGGATTCTAAAAGAACTACGTTTGGGTCTATCTTTCTCACTGATTGCATAGAAACTTTTTTTGCACAAAAATTTTGATCTACCTGAATTTAGTAATAATAATAATATAATAATAAGAATTATGTGAGCTATGGCATGTGAATACTGTAAAAAATCTCAGAATATAATAAGTAATCAATTTAACTCATAACTGATAAAGTTGAGGCCACTGGATAAGGGTAAGACTTCAGACTTGCTTTCAGTCAAAATTATGTTAAGAAATTCCAGGAATTGAACCCAATTAAAAGAAATTTATAATTAATGATAAATATATTCAGATATAATATCTCTCTCCCACCACTATCACCATCACTACCATACTCGCACATCCTAGCATGTAAACACCACAGAAACCAGCTTTTCAGTTTGTTTTGTTCAAGTCTCTGTATCTTCAGCATCAAGAACAATGCCAAGTACATGCTGGATAAATATTTGTTAGATGATTGCATTAACTGAATACCAGATTTCTCTTTATTCCTCAGCTTTTCCCCAGATTTATTTATTGTAATGCTTTTTAAGTTTTTTGAGAGAAAGGAAAAAACAAAACCATAGACTTTAAAGTCATATAGGCTTTTGGGATTAAATACTGGATTTGGCAATCACAAACCACTTGCATTCAGTCACTCTTACAGATCTGCACAGCCAGGTCATTTAGCTAGGTTGGAGGGAATCAATAACTCAAACTAAAACAATTTATTGGATGCCTAACTACTCTACAATTCAGACATTCATCATGCTTATTTCTACCAGGTTTACTCAATGAAGTCATTCCTTTCTAAACACTGCACCCTTTTCTACCCCTGAGCATTTGCTAAAATTGTTTCCTGCAATGGGAATCCTTTCTCTGTAGGGTCATGTTTGTCTAAATTCTATTCTTCCTTTAAGAAATAGAACAGGGTATCTATCTTACAAGAAGTTGATGCGGCTACAGATTTCCCTTACTTTATCCCTCCTTTGATTTAATGAGTGCAATTTTTACATCATTCATGGCAAGAAATCTTATATTGCCTTATGCCATCACTTTGCCATTATTATCTTACATTGCTAGGTAATTTTCATTATGTTTGGGTATTGTCCTCACTGCAATTAGATTTTAAGCATTTTGAGGACAGGCCTATATACTTACTTTGTTCATTTTTCCCCCTTGTAGTTTGTATGTTAGGAATTTAAAAAAAAATGATGGATAGACTGATTGAAAGGGAAACTTGCAGGAACTCTATCTCCTTATGCTACTGATGCCTACTCTCAGCTAGATTTCACGATACATCCCACATATTGATGCTTTTAATAAACACACTATTTTGTTGTAGGCAGGGCCTGGAGTCATGAATCAGAATGTGTGGACAGTTTGTGTAACACCTATGGCTCATCCAAATCAGGAGTGGTCCCTCTCAGGGTTTCAGTTGAATAATTATCTCTTTTAGGAGACCAATATTATATTAGTCCCTCACTGGGGCCTTTATATTATGGCCTGCAAATGGTGTGCACCTGCTCAGTATATTGGGTTTATAATACCTAAGCCTACTCAATGTATTGGATTTACAATTTCTGATGAGGCTCTTTAATACAAAAGTTTAAAAAATAGTACAAGGAACTAATTAATAAAGAATAAAATAGCACCACAAACCATAGCAATGATAGCTACAATTTGTTAACCTCTTAGTATAAGCAAGCCATCGACTCACCAATAACTTCACACGTATTTTTTCAAAATGCTTTCCAGTGAACTATGATATAAAAATCATCCTCATCATTATTTTATAGATGAGGGAACTGAAGTTTAGGGAACAAAAATAATTTGCCTTATGTTACACAAATATTAAGTGCCTGTGAAGATAGCTTCAGGTCTGTTCTACTATAAACCTTTTTAAAACCTTCCTAAATAGACAGTATAGTTATATGAACTATAACTACTCTATCACAGACACCTCAGATCTTTTTTGTATAAGTAAGGAGTTAACTAAATAATAAAATTGTATCTGTTTTACATAGTATGACCTTACCATTCCTTTTCTTTGCTTCCTTCTAGTAAATGATGGTTAGAGTCAGAGCATGAGGCTTTGTTCTGATTCTATATTCATTCAGTCACCAAATATTTAATGAGCATCTATTATGTGTCAGGCGCTGACCTAGTTGCTAAAAATACAGGGTGGAATAAAACAGACAATAATCAGACAATAATCCTTATCCTTATAGAACTTAAATGCTAATAGGTAGATGGACAGTAAAAAAGACAAAGTAAAATGCATAGTGTAGGCACGCCTGGGTGGCTCAGTCAGTTAAGTGTGCCACTCTTGTTTTTGGCTCAGGTCATGATCTCTTGGGTCATGTGATCGAGCCCCAAGTGGTGCTCCACACTCAGCATGGAGTCTGCTTAAATTTCTCTCCCCTTCTCCCTCTGCCCCTCCCCCGACACATGTGCACATGCTCTATCTCTCTCTCAAAATAACTAAATAAATATCTTTTAAAAAAGTAAAATGCATAGTCTACAATGGCAAATGCTAAAAAGAGAAAAGAAATAAAACATGGAAAGAATATCAGAAATGTGAATGTGGAAAGGGGTTGAGTTTATAGTTTTAGATAGAGTATTTAGTGAGAGTCTCATGAGGATGGTGACTTTTGAGTAAAGACCTAAAGGATGTGAAGGGATTAACCATGTAGGAAATAGCAGCAGAAAGTGCAAAGGGCCTGAGGTGGGTGCAGGCCCAGCGTTTGAAGGAATGTCTAAGAAGCCAGTGTGGCTGGCAAGAGAAAGAGCAAGAGTGGGCAGCTCATGTAGGAATTTGTAGGTTAGGATTCTTCTCTCAGTGAGATGGAAGGCCATCCCGGGTTTTAGGAGAGGAGGCGCTTGATTTGACCAATGTTTTCAGAAGGTCATTCAGGCTGCTGTGTTGAAAAGAGATTAAGAGTGCAAGGGCCAGAGCAGAGAAACTAGTTAGAATTTCCTGCAGTAACCCAGGTAAGAAATGTTAATAGCTTGGATCAGGTTATACCAGTTGAGACTGGAGACAAGTCATCTAGTTCTGTATACAGTTTTACTTTTGGATATTTATCTTTGTTTTTCCTGCCCTTTTACTGAGGTCTCCTCAGCTCTGGGCTACTGGTTCTCGGCTCTTCTATACTTAATCAGTATTCATTAGAGAAGGATGCTTTACTATATGGTTGCCGTTGTAGTTTTACTGCTTTTTAATTGTCTGAACATTTTGAAGGGTAGTCACCCAAGATTTATGTCATATATGTACATTCACAACTTCATTTTATTTTTGGCTTCAGATCTTCTGATCTTCAGGGGACTACGTTTGTTCTGAAATGAGTCTACTCAAAGCTATTTGAGGGCAAGAACCATGTCTCGTATTCATTTATATCCCATTGCTTTGCACGTGGCAAATGATCAATAAACGTTTGCCAAATGAGTGATTGAATGAAGTCATTTAAAAAGTTGGACATATTTTACAGAGTGTGACTTTGGATTAGGCATGGTACTACCAAATAAGAATACATACACAACAGGGAAAATGGATTTTGCTTTCAACAAATTTCCTATCTAATGACAAATTGTCACCTCTTTAGTGACAGTATTTCTCCAACATCAGAATCTCTAGGGAAGCATCCTGGGAATCTGGAAATTATGCTAGGTAATTCTTATTATAAGATAAGATGGGAAATTTGGAATTATAGCAGTAAGTCAATAAGTTTGTTGAGAAATTATGGTTAATATTTGCATAAGTAATGTATATATCCCAATTTTTTCGGACTGCAACCCATTGTAGAAATATAAATTATAAATTGCAACTCAGTATGTCTAAGTTTCACAAAGCAATACTTAACTTCCCCAAAAGCTATGCATTCTGGCATTGTCTGTTCTATTTTTTACCTTTTAAAATTTTGTTTCTTTTTTATAATTTTACTCAGGGTTTTCTAGATATATTTTAATCAGAAAAAATAGTTAAGAAATAATACAATTCATACTGGCCCATTTAAAACCTGTTTCTTCATTTACCCTTAATGAGTTTGAGTAGGCACAGAATGCATTATAACTCACAATTTGAAAAACACTATAACATATTCCTTGCTTTAAGGAATATACAACCTCAATTAGCAACATCCATCTGGGAGATAATGAACCCAATGGTCGGCAAACACCAAGAGAGAAATGTATGAAATCCGTGCACTGAACACAGGCTAGGTGTACATATAGCCTGGTCTGTTTACTGATTAGTGTACTTATTTGAGAATTCATGGTTTCGTACCTACTTCCCTGGCCCTGGCCCTGGCCTTTGAGACTTAGTCTGTCCACCAACATACCTCAGTATGCCTAATAGCAATAGCTAATGTTTATGGAGTATTAGTGATGTGATGGTAGGCACTATTGAAAGTACTTCACTCATCTAATCTTCACAATAACTCAAAGAGAAGGTTTTTTTTTAATGCATTTTACAGATGAAGGGACTGAGTTACAGAGATTTAGTTGTCCAGGGTCTCACAGCAAGTAACTGGCATGAGGATAAATGCCAGAAACAGGAACCAATGCTCAGAATAAGACAGTAACTAGAAGAAAACCTCTTACAGTTGATCCTTGTTCTGGTGCTTAGTACCTTGGCTTCTAATTCTCTTCACCAAAGGGCAGCTTTGCATATCTTTAATTTCCATGACTCTGTTGGGGTGTTCTCTGGCTTGTTGATTTAGCATCTGATCAGATCCTAGTTCCCCCTGATTTGGGTGTGTCATAGTTGCTTCCATTACCTAGTGCCCAGAAGAATTCCCATGGACCTGGTAAACTATACCCTCCCATGATTCTAGTGGTGCTTGCTCTAAGGAGACACTCATAACCAATTGACCCTTTGAAAAAGACCAATTTACTCAACTCTGCTCTTGTTATTAGTGGAGTAAATAAGGTAATAAAACTCTCCAGGATGAATTGGTATTGCTAGGAGAACCTCGCTCTTGAGAATTGAAAAGGGAAAGATGAACAATAAAACAGAGATATTTGACCCTGGGAGGGTCTGTCCCTAAATATTTCCAAAATGTAAACTAGGTTTTTTTCTTTTTGTTTAGACTCATAAAGGACTTTGACACTTTCAATTGAAAGAAGCTGAGGGAATGTCTTTCTTCACCTGTACCCCTGGGGCAAAGAATAAAAAAATAAAATAAAAACAAAACAAACAAACAAAACAAAATGAAAGTTAGATGAATAGTAGACAAATTTTGAGTCATGTTTTATTTATTATTTATTTTCTAATGGGTGTACTTAGATATACATATTTTTTGAAAAGGTTTACATAGATTTATTTACTTGTTTTTTAAGGTTGTACCTAGATATGAACAGGAAAGTGAGACCACAGGGTATGTAGTGTGCCTGGAGTGGAGAGATTTGGATAGGTTTCTGGAGCAGATCCCTGAATCTTGCTGGAGTAACTAAAGGAGCTCTTTGCACTTATGTTGGATATTCAGTCAATTAAGCTATAATCTATACTCTTTCAAACTCTTTAGGAAAATAAACATAGAAATCAGTTTTGAATAGGTCAGTATGAACTGTATCTCAACTGTTTTCATGATTATAAAAGCAATATATGCTCATTATAGCAAATGTGTAAAGTCCAAAGAAGGAGAAAAATTTCTACTTGCTCATAGTCTTGCGACTCATACATAAAATCTCTCTATTCTTTTCATTTTTAAAAATATATGTGTATATGTGTGTATAGATGAATGTGTATGTATTTTGTGTATAACACATGTAGGATCAAGATGTATTATTTATACCCTGTGTTTTCATTTAATACTATATCATAAAAACATTCTCACATCATTAATAATTCTTCATAAGCATCTTTTTTAATGGCTGCATACCAGGAAAACTTTTTTGAAAAATAAATAAATAAAGGTAGGTGGGAACAGAAAGCATTGTTTTTCTCAGACCATTACTTTTCAGCTGAGGATAGGAAGCTTTCAAGTATAACCTTGGAATAGCTTTGAAATGAGATTCAGTTTGGAAAAAATATATACAGTGAGTCTGAGTTTCAAAAGCGTCATTGCCATTTTACTTCAAACAGGGAAACTATGTATGCTTAATGCAAATATGTTCCTTTAGCTATTCCCCTAACACCGTCTCTACATTCACTCCACCAAATAATTGCTTTGAGCTGTGTGTGTGTGTGTGTGTGTGTGTGTCTGTCTCTCTGTGTGATTATTTTAAACAGAAGCCAACTAGACAATTTCCTTACTATCACTATTCTCCTCGGCATTTAGAGCAGAAACATAGAAATCATTTTTAACTCTCCAGCCCCCCCTCCAGAAATCTAATTAGTCCACCAATCCTGTAGAGTCTACCTCTGAGTGATTTCTCCTATCTCTTGTCTCTTTCTAACTCTTTCTTCCTCAGTGGAGGCTTTCATTACCTCTCAATGTAGGCACATCCTGACTAGCTTCCCTATTCTCTCTCTGTTTCCCTTTCAAATTTATACACCCCTTGGTGTCACCAAACTTATTTTTCTAAAACACAGATAAAAAGTGGCTACCTATTTTTCTGTTCAAGAATTTTCTGTGTTTCCCACTGCCATAAAAATTCTTCATCTTTTTTTTTTTTTTTTAAAGATTTTATTTATTTATTTCACAGAGGGAGAGAGATCACAAGGAGGCAGAGAGGCAGGCAGAGAGAGAGGGGGAAGCAGGCTCCCCGCTGAGCAGAGAGCCCGACGCGGGCCTCGATCCCAGGACCCTGAGATCATGACCTGAGCCGAAAGCAGAGGCTTTTAACCCACTGAGCCACCCAGGCGCCCAAAAATTCTTCATCTTTATGCTATGGTCTCAACCACTTTTCCATCATTACCTCTTCTAGACTCCACTTACATGCAACAGAAATAGCCAGAATCCAGTACAATCATGTATCCATCCACTTCTCATGCCATAAGAGATGTAGCAAAAACGGATGTTTGGTAGAAAACCTAGGTTTGAAATTCATCATCTCCACTTACATAATTGTAATACTTCTGGGTGAGTAAATCAGTTTTTCTGATGTTTAATTTCTGAATGTTCTAATTGAAATGATAATAATATCATCATCCTAATAGCATGAGCATGGCTTTAGACAGATAAATCCTGAGTGGTATGCGAGACCCATTCAGAACATGTTGAATATTTCAAGAAAGCCAATGAAGTGCCAATGGAAGCAGTGAAGAGGGTTAGCTTTAAACTTGGTAGTTTTATGAACTTGTGTAGCTGACAATTCTCTTACAGTGTATTTTGAATCCAGTGGACATGGGCTAGGAAAAAATTCCTTTCCACAATTTTGGAGTTCATGAGATAGTGACTGTAAACAATATTTAGTCTATCGTTGAGAAGGTGAGAAAAATCTACCTCAATATCTGCAATTATGTATCTCCTAGCCAAGACCTCTACATGAGCTATAACCTCAGTCACTAAGTAAAATACCCTCAAAATTTCTTGGGAAACCAACCACAAAATTTGCATAATTGTTTCCTTAGTGGGCAGATATCCCTAATCCTGAAAAGATCTTCATTATAGAATAATGAAGGAAATTAAACCTTTTTATTAATATTTTTATTATGTAATAATTATACATAGTTGGTCATATATGTATTTGTATTTTTAAAGAGAATTTGCTAGATTAAAATATTTAACAAATTCGCTTTCAGAATGTCAAAGAATTAATTTTAACTTGAGATTTTAAGATGAGAAATAGAAAGAATCCTACCATTTGCAGTGTAGTAGAAAATATAAGAGAACTTAAAACTCCTCATAGTTTGGTATAATTTTCAGATATAAAATAATTAAATACTTGGGAAGTTTTGTTTGTTACTCAGATAAAGTACAGTTAGGGAAAACCTTAAAAGGAAATTTAATATATTAAACTTATAAATGCAGGTTAAAATATGCAAGGGGAATTTAATTAAGTCATAAAAACTTCCCTAACAGTGATTGTAGAAATCTTGCTAGATTTATAAATAGAATAGTAAATTATAAATTGAACTTAAGAAGTTAAGTAAAAATCTATACTTTTTAATTTATAATTTATAATTTAAAAATTAAATATTAATTTTGCAAACCAAGAGAGCTCCAAATAATCTTTTCTGAACACAAAAGATTACTTAAAACACTCATTGTACACTGTAGGACTGTTACAAGGCATGAACAGAATAATGTATATGAAAAACTTTATAAATTCTGAAACATTATAAAAAATATTTGTCCTCATTTTTCCTTCTACTTGGTTTTGCTCAGTCTGTTACTTAAGATTTGAAAAGTATTCACCTTTTCTCTCCCCTACATAGTGATTGTCCGTCTATCAAGACCCTGCCAGTTAGTATCTTCTCCCGGGTAGACCTTCACTGTTTCCTGTCCCTCAGTGTTTTGTATTACTTGTATTATTAGTATAATACTTGTTAGACTTTGTATTACTAGTGTAGCACTTTGTATTACCAGTGTAACATATGCATACCCCTAATATTGGAGATGTTTACTCTTTACTCATGTTTCTCTTCTAGAACAGAATTCTGTACCTTCTTCAGTTAACTTTTTTTTTAAGTGAACATTAATTGAATCTCCCTTATGTACTAAACATTGTATTCTTACCAGGAACAGAGCAATTATTAAGAAAGGATATTTATATCTGTGTTTAGCAGATAATGAGTTATTGGATTTAAATTTAAATAGCAAAATATTTTGTCCAAAGAAAACTCTATAATAAAAGTTTTAGAAAAACGGTTGATTAGTTCAAAAAATTCAGTTAATGTAACTAGCAAATAAGAAAAATTCAAAATCCATTAAAGAAAAATTGAGACTTCACCAGCATAGTGAAAAGCACTCACTTTCCCTTTTAGGTCTGAAACACTGTTTTAGTTCAGATAAACAAGTTAAAGGATAGTTTTGCAAAATGATGGGAGCAGTAGAGGCTGGGGGTGGGTGGAGATCGGTGAGACAGAACTGTTTATCTGTAATGAGAATTACTCAGTCAAGGCTGTCTGCCCATTCCTATTATGTAGACTCTGCTGCCCACCTCCCATCCCTTCCCTGCCTTCCAGTCCACCACAATCAACAAGGCTGTTTTCCTTTTTCTTTAGTCCAGCAGTCAATAACATTGATTTTTGCAGCACTAGGTGATTCTCACCTCTTCCCTCATTATCCCCTCCTTCAGGGCTAAACAAAGCCAAGTTCCTGGGTGTGCACCACAGTCTGCAGAACTTGTAAGACAGAAATGGCTAGAGGCAGAATGTAGGACTTTGGGTGGGAGGGACAGTCAGTGCCACAAAATCCCTCAGGAGCATCCTGGGCAGAATATTTTTGACACGATCTTAAGTTAAGGGATAATATATCCTCCAGAGAAAAAGAGCACATAAAATGTCTATCTTCTTCACTGCAGTTCCATTGAGTAGGCTGAGGGGGAAAAAGCCCTAAGGTCCTATTTCCATGTGTAATTCTTACTGAGCCTTATTCAGACAGACAGATACTACTCCTGGGGAAGAGGCCAGCTATTGGGGACGAGCCAAAAGAGCAGCAAAACATAACAGGGCCATCGATGGCCATTGCATCTCAAAAGAAAAGGAAAAATTTACTCAATGAGTGCTTACAGTATGCTGGGAATTTCATAATCTGTATTTATTTTAATCCTTATGACAACCGCATCATGTATTACTGCCCCCACTTAACAGACGTTAAAACTAAAACCTAGAGGGGCACATTCATAATGCCCAAAGTCACACTGCAAGAAGATGATAGAGCCAGTCTTTCTCAAATACACCATACTGCCTTCCAGAACCACTGACTTTTCTTGAGAGTTCATGCAAAATCTTTAATAATTAGAAGGAGTGGAAGCATGACCCCTCTGTTTAGAGATGAAGGGGAAAGTGTTAAAATCAGTTTTGATTCAGTAGTCTTGAGGGAATGATAAAGTGTTTTGTTGGATAGCCAAGAGGAGAGGCACCTGAGAGAGGAAACTTCAAGGACGGGTTAGGAAAGATTTAGCTCAAGCTTGTGAAGAGGTGCCCCAAAGCAGGGTTTTTAAAAGATCAGAAGATGAATTTCAGGTTTCTAGACTACCTGGACTGTAATAACTCTAGAATTTTATGTGACCAATCAGGTGTACCTCAAGTAACACCACCTCTTAAATATTACAACCTTAGGTTTGGACTTTTTTCCCTACCTATTTCTACTATATAGGGATAGATTTTATTGTATGACTTATCCGTGCTAATATTTACAAGCCTTTCAACATGTCTTATCGGCAAGGGAAACTGAGCCAATGGTAGACTGCTTCCTTCTTTAGTGTGTTTCCCTCTCACCCCTCCTATCCCATAATGGGAAATTACCCAATCGTCCATTCTGCTGAGGCATAAGTAAGGGTGATGTTACTACTCCAAGGGAAAACACCTTAGGAATCAAAGCCTTAACAATTAACATCAAATTCAGCTATAACAATTAATTTCAAGCCTAAACTCTCAAGTGGTAGAAGAATACAGGTGTCCCTAAAGCTGTCTATCAGTTTCTGAAGATACATTCTCGAACTGTGCTGTACAGTAGAGTGGCTGGCTAATCACTTGTGGCTATTAAGCATTTGAAATGTGGCAAGTCTGAATTGAGATGCATTATAAGTGCAAAATCAATATTAGATTTTGAAGACTCAGTATGGGGGAAAAGTAAAGTATCTCATTATTATTATTTTCTTGATTACATGTTTAAATTATAATATTTTGGTTCTATCAGGTTAAATATAATGTAGTACCAAAATTAATTTTATTTCTTTCTTTCTATGTTATTCAATATGGTTACTAGAAAATTTAAAAATAGATATGTGGCTGATATTTTGGTTCTCATTATATTCTTCTTGGACAATGGTGATCTAGAGGCTAAAGGGTAACTCATTCTTCCCATGGATAACCTGGTCCTTGACCAAGATATTTTGAAGGGGTTTTTATAATCAGTGTGGTTAGCAGTCTTTCTCCCTCTCCAACTTTAAGAAGGAGGGATAGGACTTTTTCTAACCTGGTGGTTCTGAGATCTTAACACAACAATTGAATGTTAGACTCTAAAGGGAATTTAGAGTTTCCAAGTTTTAACTCTCAACTGAGGTTCTGAGAGGTTAATGACTGAGAGGTTAATAAAGTCCAGTGCTTTTCCCATTCAAATGCATCACGTCTCAAATGCATGGCCATTATTCCTGATGAACTTAAATGTTTATACCATCTTGGGAAAGCACAAACCCTGTCATTTGGGTGTGGGCATGCTTTTTTGGAATAAAGCTTTCTCTTCTGCCCTGTTGCAGTGTGGTTCCAGTGGAAAACTCCTATCTGAACTTAAAAATTATATACTAGTTTAACCTTCTTAGTGGATCCTTCTGGCCCTATGCAAAATTAATCACTTTCCACTCTTCCTTGAACTACACTGCCCTACTTCAGCTCCAAACTCATGGCATAGTATTGACTTAAGTCAAAGTGCTTATTTTATGGGCCTAGCATTGGGTGTATGGTAGGCCTGCAGTAAATATTTATTGAATTGAACTGTTTTTTGAACACTTTCGTAGACTGTTTTTTACATCCAAATTCTTATTATTCTCTAGGTGACACTACATAAAAAACGGGGGAGAAAAAAGCCTAACCTCTCTTCCTCTCTTTCTTTCTCTCTCTACCCCTATATGTATGTATGTGTGTGTGTATGTGTGTGTATGAATGTGTGTATTGGTGTATGTGTATTTTTAAGTCACCCATACTTGCAAAACGCTGTCATGTGTTGGAAATGCCATTCCTTAACACTTCTCTAAATCTCCCAGTTAGTCATATGTTGAATTTCCTCATCAAAGAGATCTTCTCTATATAAATGAAGTTGGACCTGTCAGTCAGGGGCGGATTGAGTAGGCCTGAAGAAGCCATGATTCAGACAATCTTATTTCCATGGTGTATGCCTTAAATGCCACATCTTCAGTCAGCAGTTAGTCTCCCATGAAAACAAAATTGAGCTTTGCATTCCCTTTGGGTTTTAAAAATGCACATAGAGGTTTGTGCTGAGAAGTGCAAATGTGTAGCCATACTAGTGAAGCATTCTTTTTTGGTCCTTTGGCTTTCTCCAGGTAAGATTTAGAAATGGCTTCATTTCCCCAGAAAATGGATTATAATTTTCCATAAATCCTGTCTATCGATACCTTTATTTTAACATTAAAAATATATATAGGGGGTGCCTGGGTGGCTCAGTGGGTTAAAGCCTCTGCTTTCAGCTCACGTCATGATCTTGGGGTCCTGGGATTGAACTCCACATCAGGCTCTCTGCTCAGCAGGGAAACTGTTTCCTCCTCTCTCTCTGCCTGACTCTCTGCCTACTTGTGATCTCTCCCTCTCTATCAAATAAATAAATAAAATCTTTAAAAAATATATTTATAGTATTTTAAAGAAAGAGGAAATGAATTTTTTTGTTTCATTTTGTTTAGCTTGCCATGTCTTGGGTTCAGTTCCTTTCTCTCTATGTAGGTATGTCAGGATGAGAGAGAGTCTGAATATTTAGAAATCCTGGTTCTAGCCCCTCGACCTGACTCTTCCTATTTTATTCTCACTGCTGACACTCATATATTTTAGGCTGCAGAAGTGAAAGACCTATACTTGTAACAGTCCATCATATTCATGACTGATACAAGAGATAATGAACTTATAATGAACTGTTTTTTGAACACTTTCACAGACTTTTCTTTATATTCATATTATAACAGATTATAAACTCTTGTAATGGGGACTCATTTATTCAACTTTCATTCATTGGACATCAACTGTGTTTTAGCCACAGAGGCAGGTCCATTCATGTATATATATTTTGTTTGTTTGTTTGTTTTGTTTTTGTTGTTGTTTGTTTGTTTCTTTGTTTAAATCCCTGTTTCAGAGCTGAGGTAAGTAATACTAAGAGACATTAAATGATCTCCCCAAAATCATTGCTTAGAAGTATTAGATCAAGCACTTAAACTAAAGTCTTCACGGTATTAAAAAACTTGTGCTCATTCAATAACATCCCACTACCGATCCAGAGTATAAAAGAGATTGTGGCTCACAGTAGGTAAGACTGGGGGAAATCTGGGAAAGTAAGTCAAACTACGTAGGTTTGAATCCAGATTCTACTAATTCTCAGTCATTTGACCTTGGTCATATTATATACCATCACTGAGCTTCTACTTTCCTCATCTGTAAAATGTGGATAATTATATTATGTACTTCATGTGGTTGTAGTTAGGATCATATAAATGAATCCATATAGTGGTTTTAGTAGAGGAGATGGTATTTAGTAAGAGCTCAGTAAACATACATTTAATTAATTAATTAATTAATTTTTTAAAGACTTTATTTATTTGAGAGACAGAGAATAAGCACAAGGCAGTAGAGGGGAATGGGAGAGGGAGAGGTGGATCCTCTGCTGAGCAGGGAGCCCAAAGCAGGACTCTATCCCAGGACCCTGAGATCATGACCTGAGCTGAAGTCAAATGCTTAACCAACTGAGCCACCCAGTTGTAATATTATTAAAAGCAATAATATTTGTCTATGCCTCCTTATAGTAATTATTAACATTTTTAGCACTTATTAGGTTACTATATTTGGTATTTTAACTGTATTAACTTTTCACAACAGACTCAAGGTAGATATTACACTTCATTTACAGATGAGGAAATGAATAATGAAAAGGTCCTTATTCTAAGGTAATACAGTTGACAGGTGTTAAACTGGAATCAGAATAAAAGTCTAGCTAATTCTAATCTCTTTTTTCTTCCAAGTTTTTACTTAAATTCAAGTTAGTTAGCCTTATAGTGTAGTACTGGTTTCAGGAGTAGAATTTAGTGATCCATCACTTACATATAACACCCAGTTCTCATCAGGAGTGCCCTTCCATCACCCATGTGGCCCATCACCTACCCACCTCCATCCATCAACCCTCAGTTTGTTCTCTATCATTAAAAACCTCTGATGGCTCGTTTCCCTCTCCAATCTCTTTCTATTGGGCTATTCTGGCTCCTGGAATTTCTTCCCCATCTACCAAATAGAAGCTATTAGGGTTGGGTTCTGTCATTAATGTTGTAGTTGGATCCTCAGAGGGTAAGAAGGGCATGAAAATTGAAGTGTAGCCTTCCAACTGCAACAGTGATGAGCTAAAATCCTGGTCCCACTACTTCCTGCTCTTATGCACTCTTGGTAGATAAGGCAGCTCTGGTACCTGAGTCCATCATCAACACAAATCTCTATTTCAGCTCAAAACTGATATTTCTACCAAGGTTCACAATCCTATAGATCTGGGTGGAGAGACCCTCACTCAACTCCTCAGTGACTTGATCTGTCAACGTGTATAATTTTGGAGGCTCCAGAAAGAGTCTGATTCTTTTGTGACATTGTTTTGCACTAGAAAGTTCCACCAGCTGTCCACCACCCTTTTTCAGACATCTTATTTTTTTCTCCCACTTCTACTATTGCTACTCTAATAAAGGTTCCTTTTCTTTCTTCCTGGAGTTCCTATAATATATTCTTACCTGGAGTTTCCTCCATCTATTCTTGACCCACTCTAGACTGTTTTTTATAATGCAGCTGGAGAGATTTTTCAGGTATGGGTTTGATCATGTCACACATCTGCTTAAAATGTTGAAAAGTCTTTCCCTCACTCTAAATACGTTTTACAACATCTTGTGTGATCTAGCTTCAGCCTACCCATCTAGCTTCACTGTCCATGACACCCTCTTTTCCCTATGTGAACCACACTCTCTTTAGTTCCTCCAAATATTAGACTTCTTTCCAGTATAACCTTTGGTACATTCCCTCCCTAGAATGTCCCCCACCATCTCCTCATTTGGTTAAGCCCTACTCAACCTTTGGATCTCATCTCAAACCTCCAACCTTCATGAAAGCCATCCTGCTTCTCTACTCTAGATCTGGCCCCCGGTATAAACTCTCCTATTATCTGAACCCATTGCTAATAGTACTTACTACACTCTACTGAAATATATGCATTTCTTGGGTTAATTACTGTTTCCCAACTAGCCTGCAAATTCCACTACGGTAGAAACCATAGCAGTTTGTCTGCATTACATCCTCAGCCTTAAATACTATGCCCTGCATTAAATATATATCACATAAGTGAATGATTAAATGACCTTTGCACTGTTTCTCCAAAGGGGATAAAGCAGACTTATTCAGTATGAGTTTCCTGCCTTCCTAACAGCATTGGGCTTGAATCTGGAAAGGAGCTCTCATTCTTTGTGAGTGGGGAATTCTAGTGAGTGGGGAACATGCTTACTTGTTTCCCCCAGGACTCAAAATGCCCTCATGTAAACAGGTCCATTGGTGGTTCAAAGGAGTGATTATTGTATAATGAATTTCTATTTTCTGCTGGATGCTATTTAAAATCTTTACACTCATGATAGTTTCTTTATCTTCATTTAAAAGTTCTCATGTAAACAGTTTTACTGACTCTTTTAATTCTCTAGATCTTTCCTCTGCATCAGTGTATCTAAAAATTTACTGTCACTAAAAATCACCTGGAGAGTGTGTTACAACACAGACTCCTGGGTTCTACTCCCAGAGATTGTGATTCTTCATGTTTGGGGATGGTCCAGAAATATGCTGTTCGGCCCTTTGGCCATGGACCACACATTTAGTAGCTCTTTACTACACCTCAGTACCTCTAAGAATTCCTGATATCCCAACCCTGACTAAATTTCCTCACTAAGCTCAATCCTCTATTTCCTACTCTGTAAAAAGGAGAGACAGTGATAGTTCACTCAGTATCATAGGGATATTTTAAGAACTGCATATGATAATTTGATATGCAGAATATATAAGGAGTATAAAACCCAACATTGATATTCTCTGTTTAACATTTCATATCTCATTTGTAAGGAGTTATGGGCATGATAAATGACTGAAGGAGGCAAACATTTTTTATAAGCTGTCAGTTTATTTTCTCCAAATTATCATGTCTCCTGTCCCAGATAATATATTTTTGTTTGATATTATATCCATCATCTCTCCTTCTCTGACCTGGAGCACACTAATAATTGCTACCCCTTGGCTCTGTGTGTGTGTTGCTCTTGCTGTGGGTAACTGGCAACAGATGTGTCAAATTACCAGGTGCCTTTCCTTTTACAACCATGTCTCCCTGTCCTACCTGCTCTATTTTGGTGTATGTTAAAGTTAATTTGTCAGGACTGCAGAAAAAAAAAAAGCCCCTCAAAAACACACATGAAATTATTTTAGCATTAGTTCAGGATAAAGATGAAAAAAGAAAGACATTTAGTTTGTTGCTTAAAAAATAAAACACATAGTGTATTCCTCTAATACTTTAAATGGCATTTGACTGATAAAATATTTTGGATAGCCCACGTGACACCGTTAGAACAGTTATTTGGGTTGAATTTCTTAAACTAGGGATCTTAGCCTAGACTAGGCTTTAAATTCCGATATTTACACAGTCTTAACCTTTCCATCTTTACTTTTTAATCTTTGAAGGAGTTTATATTTTTATCATTGCTTTGATTTGCTTATAATTCAGAGGATCATTGGTTTGGGGGGTAGCACAATAGTCCTCATCTGCTGTTTGAATTTTGGTTTTGCTTTCGGTTTGGGCTTTGGCTTTCCTTTCAATTTTCAATTACCTGACATCAACCTTGTGGCTCCTGGTTCATGGTTTGAAAGCACCTGATCCTCAGTCTGACAAATTGTCAGACGGTCAATAAATAGCCTAACGCGCCGTCACGACGCCTGCGTCTTTGGCCTCATCTAATCCTTAGGTGGTTTATCATCTCACGTTACCGTAAGAAGGATGAGTACAGCACAATAAGAGAGAGAGAGAGGCCACATTCACATAACTTTTATTACAGCATAGAGTCGTGATCCATTTCGTTATTGTTGTTCATCTCTTCCTGCGCCTAATTTATACATTAAGCTTCATTATGTTTAGGTATGTTTAGGAAAAAACATCATCTATTTAAGGTTCAATGCTATCCTCTGTTTTAGGCATCCACTGGGGGTCTTGGAAAGTCTCTCCCACAGAAACGGGGGCACTGCTCTACTAAAAACTCCATGTTAGGGACATTTTATACTGTACCATATGTATGCAATCAGCACAATCCATACTCTGGGGAACTTTACAGGTCAAATGGCTCTGGCTTTTCAACAGATGAATGATAAGGAAAAGAAAGATGGAGTAGAAGCCTGTATAAAGACCTAAGACAATGAGTACAAGAGACATAAAATTAAGCTGGCGTGTTCAGGGATCTACAATTGGGTGAATAGACTATAAAGAAATACAAGAAAGAAGTTATTTATAAGAGTGATAGTATGAAGATTTTTAAGGGAAAGGAGGAGCTTTGATTGGCCTGAAGTACATACATACTTCTGTGGTAGCTGGGAAAATTCAATTTCTTTCTTTTTAATATTTTTCAAAATTCTATTTCTTGTTCTGAGTGGTGATTCCAGGGGTTTTGCCTTATATGATTAATCAAATTATATGTTTTCTGTGGCTATCTGATTTTCTCTTTTATTTTCCAATGAAACTTTAAAACACAGGAAAAAAAAGGAAAAATCAATTTTATTACCAGTCTTTTTATATTTCAAATTTAAAAATCCCGGAAGGATACTGTGTTAAGAAACAGGTTCTGCTAGCACCTTTCAGCGGCAGAGAGTGAAAGCATTTAATGTCTACTTCATTTAAATTTTACATTAAATTTTACAAAGTTCTTTGAGTTTAGAACAGCGTTTTACCATTGGAAGAGAGGCCGAATTAGTAGAAAAGAGGATCCTGGATGCAGAACAAAGTAGTAGAAAAACTACTACAATTTTGCAATTTTTAAACAAAAATTCAGATAGAACCAATTGTAGAGAGGTATACAGTAGGGATCCTGGTAAACAGTAGGTGCTCATTACACTAAATTTCTTACTACTTTCCTTCCTAAAATGCAAGAGAATATAGTGTGTTCCTACCAGGTTAGGGCTTCAGCAGTGGAGAGGAGGGCTCCATTCATTTCTTAAATATTTACTTTTCTTCTTCAGTGTATTACACATTGCTTTATTAGAACTTCTCCATGACCATTTAAGACCTGCTTATTATTCCCATTTTACCATTACAGAAAAAACTAAAGGAAACAGTTTTGGTAGATGGGCTTAAAAGTTAAATAGGCCTTGAACCTATTAGGGGCAGCAGGAAAGGCCTTTCCAGCAACAGGAATAGCCTGTGGCAATGAGTGATAGCAGGGAACATAAGGCCCATTTGTGAAACCCTATAGTCTAATGTTGTTAGAAAATGAGATCAAAGAAAGTAAAAGTAAGGACATAATGTGAATATCAAGGTGAGAAGTTATTACTTTGTAAATTATGGAAAGTTATTGAGGTTTTGAGTGGAAAAACAACATGCTATGAAGTTTCTGCAATATGACTTTGTTGACGGTGCATCCTACAATATAAACTAAAGGCATATAATTACAACAAAAATAAAGCTTAGAAAAAGCTAATCTTAAAGAAGTGCTTCTTTACACAGTGGGTGGGATATAGATACAGGTTTTCACACTATTAGATACAGGAGAAAATGGTTTTTACATGTTAAGGTTTTGTGTATATATTGTAGAGTTCTGCCAGGAAGGTTTTATTGGTTTTATACTTTCATTAAGGGTACATGGCAGTACCAGTTTTAAAGAATGATTATTAAAATTGACTAATTTCATCTTGTTTTATAATATTTGTTAGTTTAGTTAACAATTTTATTCCAGTGTTGGTTCATTTCTTACATGTCTCAACATTGTTGAATGTTATGGGCTAATAGTGACTTGCATTTCTTCATATATGAATTACCTTTCATATTATCAAGGGAAAAAACAGGAACTTTCTTCTGTTCAACTGAGAAACCTTTTATATATTAAGAATACTAATTTGTATCTGCCACCTGTTGCAAATATTTTGTCTGTGGGGAATGTAATCTCTATTGACTATTCATTTTGATTTCTATGAAAATTTCTATGTATAGGTACATTTTACTTTTAACACCTCCAAACTTGATTCTCACTAAAACCATTTGAAGGAGTTGAAATGTGGTAACTTAACTCTAGTTTTACTTTTGTAATTATGACTTTTCTAAACTTCTCTGAAGTGAAGATATTTCTGTATATTATACACACAATACTGGATTCAACTAAATTCATGTACGTTGCCAAATACCAGGTATATGAAGAAGCATGAGAGGTTCTTGGCCTGAGGAGTTCATGTTGCAGTGGGACTTAATGGAATATATGAACATTTTCCATCATGATGATGTAAGCAGACTCTGGAAATAGAGGTGCGTGGGTAACTATGCCTCAGGGAATTGGGAAGAATCTTGAACTAGATCTCAAAAGGATGAGTAGGAGGTAGGAGATTTCTGTTAATTAGAGCGTAAGGCATGAAAATAGTGCAAGTCCATGATCTTGTTTTGGGAATATCAAATATATCTGCTGCTTACAGTTTTCAGTGTGGGAAAGGTGAAATTAGGTATGGTCTGGGGTAATATTATATTCTCTACCAAGAGATTTGCACTTTTTCTTGTTGTCATGCTTTATACCACTACCAGTTTAATTTTTCTGAAGTTTTAAAGTAGGGGTGTATCTTGACCAGACTGGTGTCTTTAGGAGGGTGATTCCTGCAGGAGATTTGAAAGATGGCCAAGAGGGTGCCTGGGTGGCTCTGTGGGTTAAAGCCTCTGCCTTTAGCTCAGGTCATGATCTCAGGGTCCTGGGATCGAGGCCCGCATCAGGCTCCCTGATCAGCAGGGAGCCTGCTTCCTCCTCTCTCTCTGCCTATTTGTAATCTCTCTCTGTTGAATAAATAAATAAAATCTTAAAAAAAAAGAAAGATGGCCAAGATGTGCAGTCAGACAAAATGGGGAGAAATCTTAGGAAGCTTTTTTAATTGGCCAGGAAAGAGAATGGTAAGGGCATAAGGAGGAATCTTAGAGAAGGAGAAACCAAGACTTCGAAATTTCTAGTTTGGTTAACTAATAGATCATGGTATTATTAGTTATTTTCAAGCATTTAAACAGAGAAGAAATCTGGAGAAGAGAATCAGTTTCCATATGTTGGGAATGATTTCCCAATGATAAACCCTGGGAGTTTTTCAATTCACAGTACATGTGCCCTTCTACATCTCCAGTATGAACACTAATCTGAAAATAAATATTAGGGCATCATCACCACATGGATGGCAGTCAAAATTGCAGGTGTGGGTGATATATCCCAGGGAGACTGTGAAAAGTGGAAAGAGCTGCCGAGTTATGGACAGAACCTTGAGGGATACCAGCATTGTGGGGAGAGATGCTGTGAAGGTGAAATCAGATTGTGTGTATGAAAGTACTTTGTGAGTAGTAATGCACTTTGCAGGTATAAGTGATTATTATGATGATGAGAATGATTATGGATTTCAACTTCTGTAAGAATTCTGTAAAAAGGATGGATTGAAACAGAATAATTGCCATTTTAACCTCAGAGGCATTGTGAAAGTCTACCAACAAATGTTTTTATAAACACTTTTTATAAAAACATTTCAAATGGTAAGGTAAAAGAAGCCTTTGTCAAGACTAAATAGGAGCCAGAGTTCTTAGTTTTGCTTGTTCCAACTGAAGCCATGGATTTACCATCTGGGAATTTGTAGTAACTGTAGGCAAGTATGTTACCACTGAGTCATCCCCCATGGAGTACTGGAAAAACAAGGCCTGGGTCCAGATTTCCATTCAAGAATTTTACAAAACTGCCTTCTAAGAAAGCCCAAGAAATTTTCATGAAACAGATTGGTTTAAAATTTGTACATAGTTTTTTGCTTGGATTTATAATCATTAAAAATATTTTTAAGGCCATTGAAAAAAATAAAATAATTCTTCATTATCACCTCTATATATTCAGATCCCCAAATACTTTCAAAACTCCTGTTTTTTATTTAGTATGTGTATTTAGCCTTACTTTTCATCCTAAATTGAAAGTAAGGAAATACTTGCCCAGTAAACTATGTTGTAGTGCATTAGAAATAGCTATTGAATTTGAATGGGAATATGGAGATGTTTGTATTCCACCTTTGATATTTGTTGATGTGGAACTTTACTTCCACAGTCTTCAGTTAAGTACATCTGCAAAATGGGAGTACTGACAGCTAGTGTCTGTTATATAAATTAAAAGACCCTATAACAGCACGGACATTTTAAGATGTAAAAACACTTTATAAGTTTATGGGACTATTCAAATGTGAAATTACAATAGCTAACTCCCTCATGACCCTGAAAGAAAGGATTCAGTTTTAAAAATATTCTGGTTGATAGAGTAATAGAGTGTAAGATTAAATAACTCTTACTAAATGTTGATTCTTTTTTTTTAAAGATTTTTATTTATTCATTTAACACAGAGAGAGAGATCACAAGTAGGCAGAGAGGCAGGCAGAGAGAGGAGGAAGCAGGCTCCCTGTTGAGCAGAGAGCCCGAGGAGGGCCTCGATCCCAGGACCCCGAGATCATGACCTAAGCTGAAGGCAGAGGCTTTAATCCACTGAGCCATCCAGGCACCCTAAATGTTGATTCTTGAAAGACATCCATTTATAGATTTTGAAATTGAGGACTATGTGGAAAATCCCGATTGGCTATTGACTGTGTATCAAAGCCAACATACTCTCCAGTAAAGGGTCTGGGTAAATTGGCTAGGACATCTTTCCTTCTATTGATTGTTGGGAAGATTGTAGAAGGTCGTTCCTCCTTCCATCTTCCCCAGTTTGTGACCCAGAGTCCTTGGGTTTATTAGAAAAAGGTACTTAGTGACCCCTCCTCTGGTCATACTCACTGAAGGTTGTTGTAATTTTCCATAGCATTTATCATATAAAATTATGCGTTATGGTTATTGGTGTGGGTCTTTTTTTTTCTGTTAAACTGGCAACATGGCATGGAAGGGCATCAAAAATTCTATCCCCATGAGGCACCTGGGTGACTTGGTTAACCGTCTGACTTCAGCTGGGGTTGTGATCTTGGGGTCCTGGGATCAAGCCCCAGGTGCCTCGCTTAGTGGTGAGTCTGCTTGTCCCGCTGCTACTCCCCCTTGCTCATTCTCTCTCACTCTCAAATAAATAAAATCTTAAAATTCATCCCACATTTAATTCACAGTTTCATATAGGGGCTTACTAAGCATTTGGGGGGGGAGGGGGAGAAAAGAAAGGACAGAAGGAAGTTACAAGGCTTAGAGAATTACAGTACATTTTCCTAATGAACCACAATGACCATGAATACTGTATAGTACAAAATAATTCTGAGGCTGATAATTTGATCTAAAGTGTTTAAAACAAAATATCCTCTAAAACCTTAAATAACCTGTATAGATAGGAAGCCAGATAAATAATAAAAGAGGGAAAACTCCCAAGAAATAGATTTTCATTTCTATTACAGAAGATTATTTTTAAATGTGTGAAAAGTGAATCGAAGAGCAAAATTCATTTCATTTTATCTTCAGTGATCTAGTTATGCATGATCATAATGTTGTTTCTTATTACAAAAATAGCCACAGAATTTAATACTGTGAATATATACAGTGTTATATCTATAATTGGTTTTTATATTTTTAACCACTGAGCTTTATGATCTCAGTAATATAGTTGACTAATGGACATTTTCAAATTATTATAGAGAAGAGTGTATTTTATAGATGAATGCATTTCTCTAGTTATTTGTCTTTTCTAGTGGAGACTAGAGTAAAAGTATCTTGAAGACAGGCAGTCTTTCACTTACCAGTGTATTCTCAGCACCTATTGTAGAGCATTAGCACATAATTAAGAACAGAATATTTGTAGGTTGAATTAATGTCTATATTACTTAATTTATTTGATGAGAATAAAGGTGGTTTTGATGTTTGAGTTAGGCTTTATATACAATTTAAAATTTTAAATTCATATCTATATTTTTGAGAACAAAAATGATTTGAGGACAAGAACTTTGAGTGTGTTGCTTGCCAGAGAAGAAAGGTTTCAGTAATATATTCAATATTGCTTCTAATAAAATGCACAAATTATTAACCTAATCTATTGGTTGTACGAAATAGGTCAGAACACTTCTTATTACTAGCCATTGTAGGAAGCCAAAGGTCAGAGGAGATGTTCTTAATGATCTAAGGCAGATTCTCTCAGCCTAGAAAATTCCCAAGGAGTTAAGTCCTTTTCCAGTAGATGCTGCATTAACTCTTTCAGGCCGCTAGGGTACTATTGAGTGCACTGAAGCTGCAGGTTACCAAATGGTACCCTAGTGGTCTCTCTCTATTACTGAAGCTTCCAGAAGGGCCTATGTCTTTCCAGAGAGCAGTTTCAACATTGGAAAAATCTGGTCCAGTGTATATTTTCCCAAGGTGAAGCTTAAAGGAAATAGCTAGTGCATAGCTTTACCTTGTAGCACATAGTGATTTCTTTGTGTAAATGTACCTCCGAACAATGAAGATGCTCTCTGCTTCCCTTTTGCTCACCACCGTTTCCAGGGGAATTAGAAGAGATGATGGTGTAGCTTTGGTTAAAAATGGAAATTTGCATAATATAATGTCTTATGTGATCCAGTAATGTTGGTACTTTGGAAGGGGCGGTGGGAAGAAGGGCGGTTATGAAAGAAAAAGGTCCTGCGTAGCTTTGGATGTTAACAGTATTCCACAGTGAAGTCCCTTGGGCCCCAGTAATTGCTAGATACAAGTGAGATTAGGAACAATTGTAGTCCTTTATCTTTTAATTTAGTCATGTGGGCTAGCTAGGAGGCAACATTGTTGAAATAATTGTGGCAGTGACTCAGATTTAACATTTGCTACACAATTAGATTTTCTTTAGGTCAACCATAGCAGATCAAACTTTGCCTTCAGCAAACCTTCCTCAGATCTATTGTAATTTCATCAAAGAGTGGTGAAACATGGTACTAGATGGGGTTTAGTGTTTGAAGAACCATCCCACATTCATTTTTCCATTTTTCATAGGTTTTGATGTTTTCTCTGTTCAGGGTAGCATCAGTTTTATTCATTAAATCCTTTTTTCAAATATCAGATCATCTACTAATTTGTTCCCTTGGCCTAAGTTTAAAGCCCGTTTTTAGTGCCTCATTTCAATACTTCTTTACTCACTCAGTTACTCATTCACAAAACATTTAATGAGTCCCCGCCACGTAGCTTCATAGCTTCTGAACTAGTGCTAGGGATACAAAAATGAATAAAATTCATTTGCAGCTTTCAAGGAGTTTTACAGTTGAGTAGAGAGGTAAATGAATGAATAGTTAATACACTCTAATAGAGGTATACACAAAGTGCTACAGAAACACCAAATGACCAAATTCAGTCTGAGACTTGAGGGGGAAAAAATACAGAGGAGTAACATTTTAGTAGGACCATGAAAGGTAGGTAAAGAATTTTTAGAAAAAAAAGGCAGAGTGGAGTGAGAAAATTACTAGGAAGGCAGAGTGCCATGTAGAGTAGAACACGGAAGGGAAGCCATGTGAAGAATTTCCAGGGAAGGATAAACAACTAAGAAATGATCCTGAATTTGGCAATAAGGAGTCTTATAATATTGAAGAGCATTTTCAGTGGAAGAATAGGGACAGGAGGTCGTTTTCTATGAAGAAATAGAATTGTAGGGCGCCTGGGTGGCTCAGTGGGTTAAAGCCTCTGCTTTCGGCTCAGGTCATGATCTCAGGGTCCTGGGATCGAGCCCCACATCGGGCTCTCTGCTCAGCGGGGAGCCTGCTTCCTCTCCCTGTCTCTCTGCCTGCCTCTCTGCCTACTTGTAATCTCTCTCTCTGTGTCAAATAAATAAATAAAATCTTTATTAAAAAAAAAAAGAAATAGAATTGTATAACAAAGTTAGTGCAAAAGAAATTGAATGTTCTTTCCAGAAGATTTACAGGGAAGAAGATAAGATGTTAGCTGGAGGAAGGAACATGGTTTATAAAGGCTTTGGAGATGAGGTAGATGTGATATTTGAAGCTGAGGAAATAAATTAGCAAAGCAAGAAAACAAGATAAAATTCTTAAAAGGCTCCTTTTAGTAATTTATTGCACTGTTTCAGCTGATTAGATGTTTACCTATTCCTCCCATCTCAATTCTGTGCTTGAGTGCTATAGACTTACTTTAACGAAGTTAGTCACAGAAAAACAGGATCAAAAAAGTATGTTTTAATCATATGTAGTGACTATTTTTGTTGTTCTGTCTTTGCAACCTGAAACCAATATTGCCACTTAAAATTATTTTTCACACTAAGATTTGAGTTTGTGAATTATAAAGATCCACTTTCAAATTTACCTTAAAGTTTGCCATCTTGAGAATAGATAAACAGGGTTAATTTGGAAACAGCCTTCAATCATTTTCATTTGTGCTCATGTATTTTCCCATCAATTACCCTTTATATGGGTAAAAACTGTGTGTTCTACATTATTTCTGGACCATTTTACCCAGTATTTTCCACACAGATGTCCAGTTAGTGTGAATTATCTTAAGTGGTTTACTTTAATGATGTTATAATCCTTGGGCTCCTGCTTTCCAAAGCCTCAATCTTGGAGAGGCTATATGTTTGAAATGGAAGACTTTTTCCATAAAAATTAATATCTAACTTTTCTGTGGTCTTTTATTTTTTTTAGGGATATCACATGAGAATCTAATCTTTCTACTCTCCTGGAAATACTAGAAGATATGACGATGAGCATTTTTAGAAGGGTATTCACTCTCATAGGGTATATGATTAAGAAGATCTTAGGAAAAATGATCAAGTTTCCTAGATATCAGAATACACTCATGATGAAAGATAAAATATAAAGATTATTTTAATTCTAGGAGGTTTTTCTTGCAGAGTAATAGAGAAGGCCATATCCTCTTTCTAGGGTCATTTCATATCTATTGAATAACTTAAGGTCATTTAATAACTATTGACTTAACAAACATGTTTAGGGCGCCTGGGTGGCTCAGTGGGTTAAAGCCTCTGCTTTTGGCTCACGTCATGATCTCAGCGTCCTGGGATTGAGGCCCGCATCGGGCTCTCTGCTCAGCAGGGAGCCTGCTTCCTCCTTTCCCTGTCTCTCTGCCTGCCTCTTTGCCTACTTGTAATCTCTCTCTCTGTGTCAAATAAATAAATAAAATCTTAAAAAAAACATGTTTAACCCTATTGCTTATAGCATCATTGTATATAATTGCAAAAACTGGAAATAGCCTACCTGTCTATATATTGTGGCTTATTTCTATACTGGAATACTATACAGTGATGAAAATGAGTGAACTGCCCACATAGGCTGCAACATGGATGAATTTTAATAACAATATTGAGTATAAAATACACATTGAGATTCTATTTACATGAAGTTCAGAAACAGGCAAAAGTAAACACTATTATTTAAAGTTATACATATGTAATAAATAGAAAAGCAAAGGAATAGTGAACACAAAATACTCTGGGGGTGTTGTGTGATTTAATTGCGTGGGTACTTCATTCAGTTGGGTGCTTCAGAGACATTGATAATGATACATTTCCTAAGCTGGCTGATTGGCGCAGGGAGGTTCATTTTATAATTTAAAAAAAGGGCATGTTGTGTTCATGCTCTTTTATATGCATTTTTTTATAATAAAAATTACAACATTGTCAGGCATAAGGCAAAAAANGGTTCATTTTATAATTTAAAAAAAGGGCATGTTGTGTTCATGCTCTTTTATATGCATTTTTTATAATAAAAATTACAACATTGTCAGGCATAAGGCAAAAAGTCAATAAATGGTAGGTTGTATTATTAATATGGTTACTATCTATTCAATATTTTGTTAAATGAGTCACAGCTTCTATCACAGATTCATTAGATTTTCCCCCAGATTTTCTGCTATTAATGAAGACATGGCATCATAGCAGGAATTTTTTTTTCATTTTTTCAAATGATAAAGGAAATTTATTGAATTGTGTAATTAAGAAGTCTAAATGTAGAGAAGGCTTGGAACATGAACTGATTGAGATGTTTGCAATGCCATGAAGGTTTTTTCCCTATTTCTGGATGATTCCCCAGGGTCTGTCTTCCTATATGTTTATTATCTTCAGACTGGCTTTTGAGGCAAAATAAGAGTACTTCCTGAGCTAAACAGGCCTCTATGCTTCTTTTTGCACATCAGAGCTGGAGAAAGGATGTCTTTTACATAAATATCCATCAAAGTGTACACCTTGGTGACAAAATTCTTATAGATAAAGTTATGACCATGTCTATTATAGCAGGAAATCTTGAAAGAAAAAGTATTTAAGCATCTAGATCTTTAACAACAGTTTAATTATTTAGAAACATCTGGGTGATTGGCTAAATTCTCCATCTTCATCTCCGTGTTTGGAACAATTTGGTGGAATGTACACTTGTAGAACTTGGACACAAGTGGGATAATTTACTGGTGGTACAATATATTACAGATCATATCTTCCGAATTCAAAATAGAAGTGTATAAAATGTATATGAAAGCTAATGTTTTAAATAATTAGGTGTGTCAATATTTTACTTTCCATGTGGCCTTTTTACAGAAAATTTGACTAAATCTCATTCTTAATTTCATTGCTTTTTTTTGTGCTCACTTCTAACTGAACAGTCACCCAGTTACTAAGAATAATTTGGATGTCTACAATGTATCCATTTTTATATTAATACATTAAAAATATTAATAGTTGTTTAAAGTTTAAAAAGTGGCACTTGCTCTGCTTACATGTACTTCCAGGTTCTTTATCTACTGTCTGATCTCTCAGATTTCATAAGCTAGTAGTTACTCCTCACTCTCAGCTGACTATTAAAATAAATATAACTTTGCACTTAACTTGACACAGGAACTCCAAATACTTATCTCAAATTATAACTTCAGATTAATCAATACTCATTACCTATTTAAAGTTTGGCTGAGAGAAATGGTAATTTTGGGATTGCCTTAAAATCCCACAGAACTCCTCCTAGAATATCTAAATTTACTTACTTCTCAATCCAGCACTGGTGCTTCCCACTAACCCCCAAAACTACTTGATTGAAATATAGTTCGGAATGATGACATAGGTGAATCTGGTAAAAGAAACAAAGCTATGAAATCATTGCTCCATCTACTGTAATGTGCTATCACCATATTTATCTCTAAGAGAACCCAGGAAAGAAATACTTATGTGGCCTCATTTGACTCCTGAGTAGTTTGCCTTGATATTCTTGGTCTTTTTAAAAATGATAAGGTCACTGTGAATCAGGTCACTGATTGTGTCTTTTTTCAGTCATAAACTAAGTTGCTTTGAATCATATCTGTGGCCCTCTAGCATATGTTCCACAGCTAAGTGCTTTTTTTCTTTGCAAAATACTATCACTGTGGTTTCATAATATTTTTCCTACTTCTCTTATGTTTCCAACCCCCTGTAATATATATACCTTATATAATTGTATATAGTTATATAGTTTTTATATATATATTTATATAGTTTTATATGTGTGTGCATATATATTATATATAAATGTTTATGTAAGTGTGTGTGTATATATATATGTACATATATATATACACACATATATAAATGTTTTAGATAAGAAGTNTATATATATATTTATATAGTTTTATATGTGTGTGCATATATATTATATATAAATGTTTATGTGTGTGTGTATATATATATATACATATATATATACACACATATATAAATGTTTTAGATAAGAAGTGTTAAATAAGTTTCCCAAAATCATGTAACTTATAATGGAACCAATATTTAAATCTAGTCTGGTCTTTCTGACTTTAAAGCCTGTGTGCTTTCCGTGATACTCTTCATAGAGTACCCATAATTTGCCAGATGCTGTTCTGTTTACGAGATATTCAAGATTGAATGAGACCGTCCCTGCCCTATGGAGATTTCTGCATTATGAGGACAGGAGAACTAAGCTGGCATAGCTAAGGCATGGAGCTTAGAGTCTGTAAGAGGCCTCAGTGGCTGTGTAGATGAATAGCAGAGGGACTGATGAGTTCTCACACAATGTGAAAGGTTGCTGGAAGGAAGGGGCAATTTAGAGAAAATTATATAAGTGAAATGCAAGACAAGATTTCTGCCTCAGTAAAACTGTCTCTGTAGGAACACAGACTAATTAACATGAAAGAGTTAAAGAATAATTAGAAGCCAAAGTTTTGTTGATGACCTTGACTATACCAGGGTTCAGAGAAGAGCAATAGAGGGTGAATGAGAGCAGCCAGGAAGCTTTACCCAGGAGGCCAGGCTTGAGAGCCTTTGAAAGATGGGAAAATTTAATCAGGCAAAGAAAGGATGGCATCGCATACATAGATTTATAGAATCCCGGTGCCTATAATTCAATTGAGACTGTGTTCTATAAGCCTCACAGAAAATTGGTTTCATAAAATTCTAGACACTTCTGAGATTCTTAAATTTCTTATGTGTATGATTTATAATATCCAATGAGGTCATAAGCACCCAGAGGCCTAAAGCTGTTTCTTTTATTTCTTCTGTATTGCCCAAATGTGCCTATGGCAGTGCTCTAAGCTAATAGTTTCCAATAAATGCTTATTGGCTATACCATCACCTTATGAGGTAATAACTTTAATAGCCTCTACTTGTGCACAGTGCTTGTGTCCTAAACAGTTCCACCCATAACATTTTTAAGACTTGAAGCAAAAGTACACATGGAGACCATGTACTACATACTTAAAAGTTCTAAATCAAGCTAATGAACTGTTATTGAATATGTTTAATGTTCCTACTTCAACACATAATCTTTCAGAATGGACATGGGAGTCCAGGTTCAAAGTGAGGCCTGTTGAGGGAATTCTCAGACTCTTCAGAATCCCTAGCCTTAAGAAGGTAATAAGGGAAGAATGAACCTGAGACCCTGGTCCAAGACCCAACTTACCCACCTACCCCCAACCCATCAGCTTTATCCAGCACTGGCTCAAATCTCATGCTTAGAATTCTAGACACTCCATTGCGTTTTTGAAAGCTTCACATTCATTCGAATTTATGGCTACATACAGCAATGGCTGGTCTACCAACAGAATAAGGATTAGGGACATAACTAGAGTCTAGAAACAGGACAATTTGGACAGGGGATTAAGGGTTTAGTTCCAGGTGGGTGGTGCTTGGGCTCTAGGTAGATACATGCCCTTCATCCCACAAATTTGACATGGGGAGGAGTTTTTGCTGGAGGTGGGCCAGAGTGAGGCTTATGACCAGAAACCATGGTCAGAAGCATGTGCCCAGAAGAAGCAATACCTGTTGCCAGGTATTGTGCTGAACAACTGAACATTTGATCAATTAGAAGAACAGACATTAAAACTATTTAACTGGCCTGCTCAAGTTCTGAAAGGCAATATATAAATGGTGAATTTAGGGTTTGTATCCTAGTCTATATGACTTCAGAGTCTCTTTCTTCACTTGAGTGTTTTTCAGGTCTGAAAAACCTACTTCATTCTCTGGTTTCTTATTCTCTCTTATTCTTCCACTTCAGGTTATGAAGGCAAATGGGGGAAGGAGCTAGGGTTGGCAGGTGCAGGGAAGGAGTGACAGCAATAAAGGGCACATGGGAATTTTGACCTTGAAATTTGTGGGAACCAAAAATAGAAAGGGAAGATTCAAGAAAGTGCCTTTACAGACAGATGAGGGATTAGGATTACCCCTGTGGTTTTAAAGTACTGGTAACACCCTTTACATATTTAGATCTTTTTTAAAGGGGAAAATTTTGCATAAGTCCTTGATATTATTTTTATTATAGAACTATTACTTGCGGGTGCCTGGGTGGTTCAGTGGGTTAGAGCCTCTGCCTTCGGGTCAGGTCATGATCTCAGGGTCCTGGGATCAAGGCCCGCATTGGGCTCCCTGCTCGGTGGGGAGCCTGCTTCCTCCTCTCTCTCTGCCTGCCCCTCTGCCTACTTGTGATCTCTCTCTGTCAAATAAATAAATAAAATTTAAAAAAAAGAAAAAAAATATTACTTGAACACATCGGCATAAAATATATAACTTTTATTCAACTATTAAACAAACATAAATTTAGAAAACAAATATAAACTAAAAATACCTCATTCATTTATCCATTGATTCAGCAAATGGCTAGCAGGCATTTATTATGAGCAAGGCCCTGGAGATGTAGCAATGAATAAGACAGGTAAAGCCCCTTCTCCTATAGAGTTGCGGTCTAGATGGACGAAGTGAATATTAACAACTGTTATTTAAAATGAAGGAATGATATTTTGCTGAAATGGAATCTCTGCTCACAACTTAGGTACAATCCCAACAGCCTCTGAGTTTGGCATGACCATACCTTACCACATATCCTAAAATGACTCAGTCCTCTAACCATTTGTCAGTGTTCATGTTACTAGGTATCCCATGTACCAGTTGGTTTCTATTCTAAAGCATTTATATTTAAGTGTGTAACTCATTAATCACAACAGTTAAATAATAAGTACATACAATTATAATCACAAGCATTAATGTAAACCCTGCAGTCATGTATTAGTACTCAGTTATAGTGTCATTAAGATGATCCCCAAAATCTTGTTTAATTAAATAGATGCTTATACAAATAAATACAAACTTATAGAGAATTCTAAGATCCATAAGAAATATCCACAAAGCCTGGTTTGACAGATTTTGTTTAAAGATCTTATTTATTTGAGAGAGAGAGAACAAGCAGTGGGGAGGGGCAGAGGCAGAGGCAGGAGCAGACTCCCCACTGAGCAGGGAGCCTGACTTGGGGCTCATTCCCAGGACCCTGGGATCATGACCTGAGCCAAAAGCAGACACTTAACTGACTGAACCATCCAGGTGCTCCAGACAGATATCGTAATAAATGATGCTTTATGCTTTCTCTTTCAGTCTGACTTTTAATACTGTCTGGCCTCCTTGAAGATAGGGACTGATTGCTTTAGATCTATATCCACAATGTTTTTCATGTATCTAGCACCGAGTAGATACATAGACATGGTTTTTGAGTGTCTGAACAGAGGAATGACTGAAAATCTCTGCGTTCAAAAACACTTTATTTTTTTGCTATTGAAATCTGTCCTCCAGACCTTTATTGGTATCATAGAGATAATTTTGCTCTGCATTTTTAAACCTACAGTTGTAAATATGCCAACATTATGTTGTTTTTCATTAAGACTAATTATTTTCAAACAAAATTTGAGAGAGAATTCTCTTCAGTTTAATGGCACTCTTTTTATTCATTGATACTTTCCTTCCATTTTTATCTCATGCATAGGGTTGAAATGGTGTCCTGTGTGTGTATGCATGTATTTCTTCCTTTATTATTACTGTGTATACATTTCAAATGTTGACTAATAGTATTACACCCAGTATCTATCATGTTACTATTTATCCTTAATATAAAATTAAGGCACATTTTTATAGGTAGTTTCAAAAAACAAATAAGCAAATAATAAAATATCACATTCCTACCATGAAGAGGAAGATGCTGTTATTTTATTTTCTGGTATAACCTTCGGTCTTTAATACATACATATGTCCAAAATGAAAACCAATAGCATATAATATTTTAGTATATTTATAGTATGGCATATTTAAAACTCATAGAGATGTGCTGGTGTGTAAGAACGTCAGCCAGGATGCCAAAAGGAAATCCACGGTATATACTGCCACCACACAACTGAAATACCCACAATATACACAGCTTGGAAGCACCTGTGTTTTCTGGGAACCTGGGTGAAGAATGGTAAGAAAAAGTCTAGGTTTCACGAGTGACTAAGCCAAAGCCCTAAGAATTGAAGTTGGAGAGAGGCAGGATCTTGTTGCTAGGCAACCGGTATTCCAGGAGGAGACCTCCAGACAGCACACCGATGTTCTGCCCCCCAGCGTGTGACATGTGCTGAGTTTTTGCAAGGTTGGCTAGACTCTCTATGCATGCTGGCTTCCGAAGTCCAGCATGTGTCCTGCCCTCCTCAGCTCTGTCTGCAGCCCAGATGGAAAAGACAGACAGCTCTGGGACAGATCTTCAGTAGAGCCCCTGTGGGCTTGTGGTGAAACTGTATTAGACACGATCTGTCAAGATCTGGCTGTCATTGGCTTTTCCTGTCAATGACTTCAGTGTGGTGGGGGTGTAGAGGAGTCTAGACTCAGAGCCGGAAAAGCATACTGACAAGTCTTTTCAGGCATATTCAGGACTTGGGGGAAAAAGCTGGAGCTGGGCAGAGAGAGGAGAACAAAGTCTGTTCCATCCCCTCTGGGAAGAAAGCACATATCAGATTCCTACAGAATTGTCAGTGTGACTTTCTTACTCAAACTCTGGTTCTTAAAAAAATGTGACTAATCAGCATCCCCAAAATGCAGTGTCCTGGAGGACCTGAGCATTCTACAGTACAATTAATCATTTGCCTGACACCTGAGAGGTAACTTGTACCTTTTGTACTTTTCTGGAGCACAAAGAAGGAAACTACCAGTTACTGAACTCTTAAGCAGTTTCTTAACCACATATCCAATACCCAAAAAATACTGAAAATAAAGTTTTCTTTTTACTTAATTAAAAAAAAACTGAGAGAGACTTCAAGAATAGCTAAATCAATCCTGTATACCCTTCAATTATATCCATTAATTGTTAATATTTTGTCATATTTATCTAGAAAATAAAAAGGGTTTGATAAGTTTTCAATAGACTAGTTTGGCAACAAAAGTCTGTCTAAAATAATAAGTAGCTATTTACTCAAGGTCTTTATTCACTCTACTGTGGTGACAATATCCATATATTTCATGGCAAAACTATTAATTAATTATGGGGTATCATCTCAGACTCTACTGGGGTGTTAAGTAATATATGGTGCATGCATCTTTGACCTTCCTGAAATCCACATACATGCTCCGAATTCCAAATTACATTTGGATGTAAGAATTATAGATGAGGGATTATGGGCTTGGACTATGTGCTAGATACTATACCAGGCAAATGACTTTTTTTTCTCCTTGAATCTGTATAGCAATTCCATAGAGAAATCATTATTTATGTAAGTTCAGATGCATTAAGGAATTCCCCCCAGTGTCACATCGTTAATAAGTGGTAGTTCCAGGATTTAAGCCCAGGTGCATCAGGCTCCATCTTAGGGCTCTCCACTATTCACTATTGCTTCATTTCACTGTCCTTGTATCTTTGAAAAAACAGATGATAAAATATCCTAAGGTTGCAATGGTAGATATAGGGTCAGCTTAGATTCTACTGCCTGAGGGAGGCACAGTGGTTTGCTTCCTTCTGCCTCCTGGCTTGGCAAGCAGGAGTCTTGTGTAGATATCTACATCAATCCCTAAGTCAGTGATGGATGAATCAAAACAAAGAGGTAGATGTACATGCCATTCTTGAGTACCCCAGCTCTCTCAACATGATGGCTAACAATAGGGGCTTTGCTTTGGAAGACCTCCACCATTCATACTCTTCCAGTCTTGCCTTCAAGGTTTACTAGCTGCATGAATGTCCTTAGCAAGGTATTTAGTCTCTCAAAGCTTTACTTTCTTTATCTCTAGAAAGAGATAGTAATTCTTAAATTATGTAGTCATAAAAGAACTGGTGCCTATCATATAATCAGCACTAACCAATATGCAAAATTGTCATTATTATATCAGCCCCTATTTGCCCTGCTATGCTCCAACAATGTCCGTGGTGGGGTGAGTCTCACCAAAATATGATTTCTATTCTCCATTTTTTTTCTTGTCCATAGTAATACCAATTTTGTCTAATAGTGGTTAATTATAATATGATCTGTTAATTTTCCCCAAGCCCTCAGATTTCCATAGCTCTCGGTAATGCTGCCATCTCATATATTCTGGTAGCATTTGTTCTCTTTATTACTGACTACAACTTATACTCCATAGCATTATAATATTTGCCTTTTTAAGTAACTATGGAGATTAGGATCAATGTCTTTATATTTCTTTGTACCTTTATCGGTGGCAAGCCGTAATAGTTAGACCCTTGAAAAATACCTAAATAAACATTTGTGATTTGAATATGGACCTTTAATGAGTCCTCTGGTTTATTTTTGAGAACTTCGGAATTAGAGTTGGGACTTTTGAGGCCTTAAGTCCAGGATGCGAGGCCTATGTATTACCTACCTTCCCTCTTCCATGGAAGACATTAAAATTTAGTTGTGTCACTCACCCGGGTGCACCACAGAAGCTTTTCAGCTATGGTCAAGGCAAGGTTGGCCAGTAGATCCAAACTGAAGCTCTGGATGACACATTGAACATACGACAGAAGGATTTAGATGAAAGCAGAGCCAGCCGGGATTCCTTGATTGTTCCTGGAAAGCATGAAGGCAGACAGGATGGCTACTGATAATTCTTAGAGACAGAGAGATACAGGATGGGAGCTAAGATGAAACAGGCCTCTTTTCATGGAATTGCAAAAGAGACTAAAAAAGTAACAAGATACATGAGCAAGAAAAACCCTTGTTTGATTATTAGCCTGTAGTGGGCTATCATGGAGGGAAGAAAAAGATAGAAGAAACTATGAATAAATGAGAGCACTGAAGGTGTATTGTTGTTGCTGCTATTATTATTCATAGTATTTCAGAGAAACTTTCAACTCCCAGAAATAGTCTTTCAGGTAATGGATTGGTAAGGGGAGATTTGAATTAATTAAATGCAGCTGGATAATCATGGATCCTAGTTATATCAGACATAGTAGTCATGCTAAGGAAAGGGAGAGCGACCGACCCCTTTAATTTTAGCCGGGGAGACAATCTACTATAGTGAAAAGATACTGGGTGTGGAGGCAGACACACCTGGATTTGAATTCCCACGCCACTGATTTCTAGGAACATGACCCATGGGCAAGTTAACTTAATTGCGAGGCTCTGTTTTTCCATATGTAGCAATCAAAGGATGCTACTTGGTAAATTATTCTTTATTGCCCTAACTTAATGAAAAATGTATTTAATGCCTATTCTCTTGATTCTGGTTAAGTGGGGCCAAACTGCATTAAGCTCCAAACTTTTGTATTAACATGTTGTCACCAGTGGAAATTTGCGTAATCCACATCAGAAGGGAATATAGAATTAAAAGAGGCATCCCACTTGTAATAAACTCCTTTTAAACTTTTTATGAATTTTTTGCCATTTGAAGATTCTTCTCCAAGTATGAATATAACCAGATGGTCAGTGATAAAATTCAAATCCCAAAACTTCCTGATATCTATAGATGCCAACGTTTTAGCTTTCATTATCAGCTCTCCAGTAAGCTTGAATTAAGCTTTGAGCTTCTTTTAAGGGAGGCTGTTTTGCTTTTGTTTTTAATTATAACCCCACATCCGGATGTTTCCAGTGCACTTCTTTGGAGAGCAGTTTTTATGATTAAGAAGTTAATTTTTTTTTCTTCAACATGAACAGATGGTACTTTTCAGTGTCTTTTTAAAGGTGTTCCGTATCTCTTGCACAGCAGAACTAAAATATGAATCGGACATTGTATAACTGAAAACTTATGGAAAAGGAAAGGTTCATGGTTTAGAGTCTATATCAGCTCTTCTTTTTTTAATATTTTATTTATTTATTTCACAGAGGGAGAGAGATTACAAGTAGGCTGAGAAGCAGGCAGAGAGAGAGGAGGAAGCAGGGTCCCCGCTGAGCAGGGAGCCTGATGCGGACCTTGATCCCAGGACCCTGAGATCATGACCTGAGCCGAAGGCAGAGGCTTTAACCCACTGAGCCACCCAGGCGCCCTATATCAGCTCTTCTTACTGGAGGTTTATTCTCTTCCTTTTAGTAGCATTCTTGGGTCACTTGACGTTATTGAGATGTGAGTGAAAATATGAGCATATGTACCTCCTTGGAACTTGAGATGACCTAAACTTGAATATTTAAAAAAATTAATTGCATATAAATTGTACTTTATGCTAAATCCTTCAAAATTATTTTTAACATGCTTAATCTTTTGCATTGATGATTTGATTGTGTTTGGTCTGGTCACATGTGAAGATTAATGAACATAAATATTTTCCATTAAACAGTCTTCATTATCCTCTCCTGAACAATATGTTTTCTACCCCTGCAGATCATGGGGTTGCTAACCAAGTGAACTGCTCAGTTAAGATGATGACAAATGCTTGGCAAATGAAGTGACTTGGCTCCTTTATGTTACACTGTTTTTAGATGCATTCCAATATTATATAGAGAATATACAAATATAAATAATTTCATGCATTGGGGCTGCATCTGAATCCTTTCTGACAATGGCACCAAGAGATGTTTGAGGGTAGGCTTGGGAATTGTCTTTCATGTTTCCCAAGACAGGTACAAGGTCTGGAATCTCCCTTTAACAAGAATAACTTCTGACCATCTACTTTCTTTTTCCTTCACATTCACTAGCCATAATAGATCGGTAGAAGATACATGACAGAAAATAAAAGGATCTTTTTGTCTCTTCTTTAATTTTGTTAGTCAACAGGTACATATTTTTCCTGTATTATAAACATGTAGTTCCCAGAAAAAAAAAATGGAAGTAGTCCTAGGAACTATCTTGAGTGTGGGGAAGTGGAAGAGGCAACTGATAGAGATAGATGATAAAAAACTTGTGCACACTAGCAGCTAACCTCAGCTTGCGTTTCAGTGTCGCTCATTCTTCAAAGCCTTCCTTGACCTTCCCAGGCTAGGCTCATTCCTCCTTTCCTTTGACAGTCCTCTACTCCTCTAAGGGATTCTTATGTTCATGAATTTCTCTCTCCAGCCTGTCCCTCCATGGAACAAATCCCTGTTTTATGGATCTTTCAATCTCTGGAACCCAAGACTTTACCTAGTGAAGAGCAGACACTCAGTAAAAATTTGTGCATTTGTTTAATTGAATTTCCAAGGGGAGCGTCTTTTCTTGAATCTGTTCAATCACTGAGTCATTCTGTCACTGCTTGTGTTTTGTTTCTAGTAATGACTTAAAAATCCATTTAGTCCTTCTGGCCAGTGGAGCATTAAATCCTTCACTAGAACACTGTATCCTAAAGGGACTGATGGAATGGTGGTGGCAGTTTTCACTGCTAATAGCAGGGGTTACAGATAATGAATGCTTAATGTGCGCCAGACACTGTGCTACATGCTTCTCTGATGACATGGGTATTTTTATCTCCCTTTTACAGATAGGGATACTGAGACTTTAAAGAACTAAGCAATTTGCCCAACTTCATAGAGCCCGTAATATGCAGAGTCAAGAATTTAAGTCCTTTCTATTTGACTCAGGTTTCCATGGCATTAAACATTATTCTCTACTGCCTTCTTACTGTGTCTGCCTTGTACGTGCCATGAAATCATTAGATGCTTACGAAAAATCTGGCTCATTAAATTGGTTTTTTTTTGAATACTTACAAACTTTTCAAAGTCATTTCAGATATAATCTTTTCCCTCTAGTATGTAAAAAACTTTTGCCTGAGTGCTGGTCTCTATGAGGTTAATGGCTATGCTTTCTCTTTCACCATCTAGATTTGTTAATGGAAATAGTGAATAATGGGTGTTAGGACCAGAACAAAACCTTCTTAAAGCAGTGTGCACATCATCTACCTCATATTGAGTAATTTAAAAAGTATTCCTGAAAATGAATATAGTTTGTGTGTGTGTGTGTGTGTGTGTGTATTTGTGTATCTATACCTATATCTATATAGATAGATAGATAGTCAAAAGTTTGTTGATTGGGGTTACATTGAATGACTACCCATTGCTGACATTGCTTTTGAATTTCGTTAGTACTTCAAAGGTAAAATGCTTAAATAGCTCTGAGGATTCTTATACATAATTTTATAATTTATTTTTCTGTTTATCTTTATTCAATCCAGGTATCATATCACCCATTTCTTTTTACCTTCTATTTATAAATTAGAATGTAATGATTGCTTAGAGACCATAAGGGTTTTTTCCCCCACTTCAGACAAGTCAATAACTGTGAGATTTAATAGCTAAAGATAAAATGGTTCTATTTTAACTAGAAAATGCTTGACTAAGATAACTCTCTAACACCAGATTGTGAGGCCATTTGAAATTAATTTTTCCCCTTTTTTCCTCCAATAATTGTCTATAGCAATGGAACTCTTTATTTGATAAGTAAGGATGTAAGTATTTATCCTGGCTTATGTTTTGATTTGGGGGGAAAATTACACTCTAAGATGCATATATCATATGTGTAAATAGCTTAAACTCCTCAATGTGCCATTGTTCTCAACATGATGCTTGTAATGAAGTGGTTAAACAGTCCTCTTTGGGCTTCCAGGTGCCAGGCTAATGCATAATGTTTTGCCACAGGAAGTCTCAGGGTACCTATGTTTCTGCACAATTGACAGTTTCCTGCCAAAAGGACTTAAAGTGCCACAGAGCACAGACTCTACAGAGAATGCACACCCAGACACAGAACATTTTAGAGTCACTCAGTTGTTGCTTACATTCTGCTGAGGGCAATGAAAGACATAAGGCCTCTAGAAGAAACCTAATAAGCACTCAGTCACTTAAATGAAATGGCATTTTGAGTAAAACTATGATTTAAATAAGTTCTCTGAAGGAAGAGGTGAACATCCTGGCACTGATGGTTTCGGTCAAGAATTTGGGCTGCCAGAATTTTTCCTCCATCCCCACCCACGTAGATTAAGGGTAGGTGCACCATCATCAGTAATTAGGGAGGAGAAACAGAAGAATGGGGGCTCATATGTGAACAGTAAGAGCTCTTTAAAAGTTCTGTATATATTTCTCCTTTAGGATTGTGGATTTCATCCTCCATAAAATCTTTCGTCATCTTAAGAAGGACTTGAGTTAAATCAACCAATCAAGACTTCGTGCCCAGAAAGGGCAAATCCAGACACACAGAATGCCCCTCTCCCCCCATATTACTTTTTGTGAGGGAATAAAGATGAATAGAATTTACTAAAAACCTTTTTTAAAAAGAAGATGGAAGATTAACAAGATCAATCTCAAACCATTCACAGTCATTGAAAAAGAAGAATGAGCAGGCATTTCTCTGTCTGAGAGCTTCAGAGCCCTCAGGTGTGGTCTCAACTCCTCTGATTCCTCTCACTACTTACCCCAAATGACTATGGCAGCATCTTGTCTTGACAATTTCTGACTTGTAGGGAGAAAAACAGCCCAAACTCTCGCTGCTAGAAGGAAACAGACATGCCCCACAGGCATTTTTGTTTTCCTTGCTGACTTTCTTTTGGTGTCAGCCCCAAGCCCCTTCCCCACAAGGTACTGCTTCCCTCAGCACTTGGAATTGACACACTCGAGGAGGGTGCTATATGTTTCCTTCGGGATATTTGTTACACTTCCTTCATTTTTCATGTTCTTTGGAGGTCTCCTTAAGGAAGGAAAATTATACTATTCGAGGACATTAGGATTAGAGTAGTGAATGTTTCCTTTCATTTTGATTGTTGCTACCATCCCTTTAGTGTCCATGAGAAATTCTGTAAAGCAACCTGCGTCTTATGAGGGCAACTCAAATCTGAAAGCAAGATCGACAGATAAATTAATATATAAATTTAAATTATGTATTTTGAAACAGACACTTAAAATGAATAGAAGATGGAGTCTGTTCCCTGTTTTGGAAACTAAGTGATTCTAGATGGCATTTTGGGCCATCCCTGCCCAGGATAGCATTACAGGCTCTCAGAGATATGGGTCCTCAGTCTTTGGGCCACCTGCAGTTGCTTACTTATTAACCTCTTACCATCTGCCTCCCTGATTTCTCCACCAGACATCATTATCACTGTAACACAGTTGGCCTTGCACAGTGGTTCATACCTGGTGGCAGCACCATCCCCCCAAGTACCTGTTAGAAATGTTTGGTCACATTTTTGTTTGTTGTGATGAGTGGAGAAAGCTATTGGCATTTAATGGGAGGAGGCCAGGAGTGCTAAGTACCCAGCAAGGTACGAGACAATAGCACACCTGTCTGCCCAGAATATCAGCAGCACCCCCATTAAGAAACAGTGGGCCTCTGGAATTAACACCCTAATTTGGAGAAAACTAAGCTGGTTCTTGACATTGAGACACATTATTGATCCTGGATTCTTATAGAATGCTTCCGGCCTTCTTCAGTGATTGGGCTGTGATCTTCCTCATTTGGCTTCAGCCTGAGAGAAGGGGAATATTTGGCAAAGAGAAATTCCAGACGTGTGCTTATCTTTGTTTATGTTTTTCCCTCCTGTTGGGAAGCTGACAATGAGAACTCGGCTTTAGGCAGATCTGTAGATATGTTTTTGCTCAGATGCCTCTAGCTACAAAAGTGAAAACTCACACTAGGCAAGGAAAAGGAAAGTGAATGTTACAGTCCTTCCTTTTTATTGCTGTTAGAATGCCTCCAAAGGGAAGGAAAAGTAAAACATCAGTGCTGACTGATGTTATAGGTATGAGTGTTAGCTGAAGTGCTTATTAAGAATGCAATGTTTGTATAAAGAAGGGCATATAGGAAAGATTCCTGACTGACGAGATGGCTATTTTATCTTTTCATACACAATCAAATCACTTATAGAGAATGAAGAGGCATGGTAATAAAGTATCCAAGTGATGGTTCCAAGGATAGCAGGAAAGAATGTAGAAAAGTAAAGTTTGATCAATTTCAAGGTTCTGGTCCAAGATGATGATGTAGGAAGACCCTGATCTCATCTCCTCCTACAGACAAAACAAATCTATATCTATATATGGAACAGTTTGCTCTGGGGAGACAAAACAAACCAAAACAAAACCTAAACTAAAAAAACTGGCGAAGCAGCCCCTTCACATCAGGCATGTAAGAGAGTAACCACATGGAAGTGGATAGGAAAGGCTGAGAAACACTCTCACCATAAAGCTCACACCCTGGTGTGGAGACCCACAGTCAGGAAGGAACTGAAAACCTGGAGCTTCTCCTTGAGGAGCAAAAAGGGTTTGTGTTCTCCCATCCAAGTACTTCTAATCTCATAAAAACAAACTGAGGGTTACTGGGGGGTGGGAGGGTAGGGATAGGGTGGATGGGTTATGGACATTGGGGAGGGTTTGTGCTTTGGTGAATGCTGTGAAAGATGTAAGCCTGATGATTCACAGACCTGTACCCCTTGGGCAAATAATAAAAATAAAATAAAAAAAAAGGGTTTGTGTTCCATATTGGGCACCCTAACTTTTAAGATCAGCACCTGAGAGATGAGTCCTTAAAACATCTGGTTATGAAGAAGAAAAATAAAGTTCAGAACCCATGGGGGATGGGAGAGGTAAAGAAGAGACAAGAAATTGACAGAAGTAGCAATGAAATTTACATCAGGCAGTCAATTAAGTACTTGAGTTTATTGTCCTGTTCTGATCTACTTTGGGAAACTCTGGTTATCATTCATCTCATTTTGGATTAAAAAACAAAGAGTAACCAAAAAAGCATACTCAATTTTTATCCAGTCCATAAAACAAAAAAAGCTTTTGATAAGTTTTACATCTGCTTATAAAGTTCCCCAGATCAATATTTTAAAAAATTAATTAAAATATTGTGAAATAAGCAAATCTGATGTAAAACTGTTACACACCTAGCATTATAACCTATTACCTAGATTTTTGCTGAAACAGTGTCTGTAAGCAAGAACTTCCAGGAACAGACATGCCAAATATCTGAAACCATGTCTATAATTACTTCCAGAAATGACATGACTTAGTTCAATTTTTCTTTTCCTGTATTTTTCTATTTCCTTTTAACCTCTTCCATTGGATTTTTAAAGTATGAAGTGCTAAAGGTCTTGGAAATGAATAACAAGTTATTTTGAGTTTTTTAAGTTACATCTTGAAATGTTTTCAAAACCAAGCCTTGTAACCTATTGTCAGGATAAGATAATAGGAGGCTTTGCAAATATCAAGGCAAAGGTCACAGCTGGCACATTCTTCTCCAGGTCTGATCAGCAGGCACTTTCTAATTTTTTTTGTCCCCAACTTAGTTTTGCCCTAACACTACTCTGATAGTTTGAAGATAGGATGACGAATATATACTTCAGTTGGTTGCAATATGCTGCTGTTTTATTTTTTGATGTGTTCTCACATTCCTCATACTGTTATTTATAATTACATCTGGCCCACCAAATGTAGGCTCCATTAGCGTTTTATCTCTGTATCTCTAGTGTCTAGAAATGTGCCATGCCTAGTAGTAGGTGCTCAATAAATGCTTGTTGAATGAGTGAGTAAATTAATAGTTCATTTTCTTAATTATTTCATACTTCAAATCTAGAGATCATAAATTATTGGAAGAGTTTGAGCCAAACTAATTCATGTGTACTTTCCTTGGGGTCACCTAATGCAATACATCAAGCATTCTGAACACTCTTGAATACCGTGGAAAAAGGGCTGAATTTTTTTTAACTGTATCCCAAGCTTAGTTCCTTAGATGTTCTGCTTTGGATTAAAGGAATGCTATAGTAGAATAGTTGTTACATGGAAAACAGGGTCTATATTATACCATTTAATTAATAAGTCATCATTTATATGTTAAACATCTGCAAAGCAATACACTTATAATTTAATAATTTCATTTTTATGTAAACTGGAAAGGTGGAAATACACCTTTCAAAAAATTCAAGATAAACCAACCATGTCTCAGACTGTTTGTACCCTAAACTCAGTCATGTGTCATTTAATTTGTTGGGCAGATGGCAGCCTGATGTAGTAGGAGGGGTTCTGAACTAAGTCATCAGGATAGCTGGACACTTCACTGTCTACATGTTTTAATAAGGATTCCCAGTTGGAGGTGACTGATGCTCGGAGTGAGCTCTCAGTTCCACTGAAGTCTGTCTTTGTCTTATAGGCAGAGTTGAACCAATTCTGCCTTCTGCTGACTTTTTCCTGTTTATTTCCTTTGTCAGACTTGGGGTTCTCCTTTGTGCAGCTTTACAGTGATTTCTTTCTCTAGTAAGTATTTGCCTTCTCTCTGGTGAGCTGTTTCCTCTCCATTCATTTTCATCTACTATGACTACTGTATTATCTTTGTCCCAAGTGATTCATAGTATGATTGTTCTTTAAAAAAAAATCACTTCATAGTGCTCTTCTTATTTTCAGCTTGCTTGTTAAAAGCCCTTAAACTTGGTTATTTTCCTAGGCTTTCACTGATTTGGAATTTTTCTAGAAACATCTGTTAGTATAAATTATGCTGGACTTTTTTATTTTTTTCCATTTGAGTACCAGAATTCACTGCTCTAATATGGGGCAGTGGTAGCCCCATATTTGTGGTGGAGAATATACAAAGTGCTCTGCTGCATGGCTACGGTATTCTAGGGATTGTCAGTAAATAGTGCGTCATTACTGTGCATAGGCCATGCAAATCTTCCCTGTATCATTCCACTTTTAGTACATGCGCTGCTGAAGCAAGTGTGGGATTGTTAATAAATAATGATACTGACAATTGAACCTCCCATCCCTACCACCTAGGGTTTGCTTTACACAAACAGACCTAGTTCCTGCCTTCCAGAATCCCAAAACCACATTGTCCTTACTTCATCAGATGGCCATGTACCTCTTCCCCATCCTGCTTCTTGACATCGTAATCATTAGAACACACACACCACAACGAGATCACTTCTCTGAGAGCTCTCATTAACCACTCTATCCTAAATGCATGAGCGTAATTGCCCTTCTAACCTGTTGTCTTATGGTATATAACTGTCATAAGCTATCAATAAGTTATGAATTTCTGGAAGTCAAGAGTTAGATTTTGCTTCTTAATAGTCCAAGATGTCAAATATTTCCTTGGGCTTTTTTGTTTGTTTTTGTTGTGTTTGTTCTGTTCTGGCATTCAGTCAATACTTGGTGATTTTTGAGCATCCAGTTGAACCAAAAATTCCAACCAAAAATCATGCTGTTTGTGAGGCAATAGGTGTTTTGTGGAGTCATCGAAGGAGCAATCTATTTCTTCTAATGGCATATGATTATATTTGTTGATTGACTAACAGTCATTGTGGTCACTATGGCAGACCCAGAGGAGCTAGAAAAAGGAGGTAAACAGTCCAAAGGAACATGACCATTTCACAACTGTAGTGTTGTGGGGGATATACTCTCATTTGTGAGAAGCTTCATATTCATGCTGACCAGAGAAGACCTAGCAATTCATATTTTACAAACACAATCTAACCTCAAAACTATACACTGAGATTTCTCCAGTCTCTGGAAAAACTGGAGTTCTAGTTGCTGTGTGAATTGAGGGCCAGATAAACAGGCTTTTGGCATGGCAAACCCATCCTTCAACATGTAGGAAGTCAGTGGTGAAGGCAGGCTCATCATGTTCTTCATCCTATTCATTATAGAAAATATTGATTGTAGTTGATTTGTTAGATTTTTCCCTTTAGAAATGATTTTCCATTTCCGTGATGACTAAATAGATTTTATTTATTAGCCAACTTAATGAGCTGGCAGCTTGTTATAAAGAGCTACTTATATTAGCTATTTATTCTTAGGAAAGTTTCTTCTCTAATTATCAGGAACTTTATTAAAAATGTGGAGTTTGGGAAAATGTCTAGAAGAAAGGGTGGATTGCAAGTGAAAAAGGGAATTATGACTTTTCTTCGACTTTTATTGAAGTCTCTTTGTTCTTCTTTTAGAGCTTATTTGGGAACAGAAATGAGAGAAGGCAGATACTGTATTTCTGATGATGATAGGTAATAATGACCAGGAAAAAAAAAAGGATCCTGCTTCTCCCTCTCCTTCCCACCTGTGAGATAGATGTCTCTCTCTCTCAAATAAATAAATAAAATCTTTAAAAAAAAGAGATATACCGCATCATTTTTTAATAATAGGCCACAGAATTCTGGGCGATCACGTCCTGCCAGCCTTCTCTCATTGCCAGTCTGTCTTTCCCTCCTTGTACTACAGCCTCACTGCTTTCTTTCAGTTCTCTAACTAGATCAAGTTCCTTCCCATATTGGAATTTGTACATGCTTCTTCCTTTATTTGCAGTTGTCCAAGGATTTTCTATCCTGTTGTCACCTTAATTCACACATCTTCAAACAAAGACTTCCTTGATTCTGTGGACTGAATTGTGCCTCCACCCCACCCCACATCCCCCCCAGCCCCCACCCTCAAATTCATATGTTGAAGCCCTAACCTCCAGTGTGATGGTATTTGGAGAGAGGGCCTGTGAGATGCCTTTAGATGCCTTTAGATGAGGTTAGAAGAATAGGACCCTCATGATGGGATTAAGGTCCTCATAAGAGAGATAGCAGAGTGTTCTCTTTCCCTGCCCACCCCCCTCTCTGAACCTCTGCATCTCCCTGTTTCTTCTCTCTGCCCTGTGAAGACATAGCAAGGGGGCAGCTGTCTGCAAGTCAGGCAGTGAGCCTTTACCTGGTAGCCAGTCGTGCTGACACCCTAATCTTGAACTGAAACCTCCAGAACTGTGAGAAAATAAATTCCTACTATCTAAACAACCTAGTCTATAGTATTTTGTTTAGGCAGCCTGAGCTAGTACACTCGATTAGCCACAAACTCGTCAGTGCTCCCTTTTATCCATTCTCAGAGTCTTGTTTTTTTTTTCATCTTTTTTTTTTTTTTTTTTTTTTTTTTGTCATAGAGAGAGGGAGAGAGAGAACACTAGCAGGGGGAGTGGCAGGCAGAGGGAGAAGCAGGCTCCCTGCTTAGCAAGGAGCCCGATGCGGGACTCCATCCAAGGACCCCAGGATTATGACGTAAGCCAAAGGTAGACGTTTAACTGACTGAGCCACCCAGGTGTCCCTCATTCTCAGTCTTTGTGCTTTTATTTTTGTCTTCTTTGTTAAACATTAAGCTTGTTGAGGTTTTTCTTGAACACTCTTCTATTTCCAATCCCCAACACAGTGTTTGGCATATCAAAAATTGTATATTAAATGATATTTGTGTGAAATATACAATTACTGTACTTTCTTACCAAAAAAAAAAAAGACTTTCTATCTTGGTCTATGTTTTTCTTAATAAAACTTCATCACAGAAAGGTATCCCCTCCTAGAGTCCTTTGATTTCATTGACAGCCTCATCTACTTGTTACCACAACAACCTTAGGAAAAAGCTGGCAGTGGAGGTTGGGTTATTGAAACCAAGAATCTTCACCAGGGCTCTTGCTCCTGGGAAAAATGGCAGAAGATGCCAGGGTTTAGTTTTCTCTAGGGTTTTACTTCCATGTTTTTACTTCTGCTTTGACACTTTCTTTGATGTTTATATATAAGGTTATTAAGATGAAGGGTGGTATCTTTGACATTTAACTATCATGATAAGAATATACAGCTCCACATTTTGTGGACTGTGGTTATACCATTGGCTATCCCTCAGTTGTCAGCTGACCTGATAACTTCATTCAGATGAGGATCAGTTAGCTAATCCTTAGCATTGTTCAAATTAAATTTACTCTTTTTTGGAAGATGGTTAATGAGCTCAAAGGGCAGGTGTTGTTCAATGGACCGCAACATGCTTTTTGAAAATTCTATGGAAAAGAACAGAGATGCTATACTTCTGTGGAAGAGAACAAAATTTCTTTCTTTCTTTTTTAAAGATTTTATTTACTTATTTGAGATAGAGAGATGTAGAATGAGAGAGAGAGAGAACGTGAGAGGGGAGAGGTCAGAGGGAGAAGCAGACTCCCCACTGAGCAGGGAGCCCAATGTGGGATTCGATCCTGGGACTCCAGGATCGTGATCTGAGCCAAAGGCAATTGCTTAACCAACTGAGCTACCAAGGTGCCCCGAGAATAAAATTTCTGAACAAGAATGAGTAATTCTCCCTCTAGTCTCTTTAGGGAATCTTTGACCTTTCATAGTGAAATGGCACAAGTGACAGAGGATTTTATGGCTTTCCATGCTTACAGCTCAACTTTCGTTGTCTTGTCAAGGCTTTGGTATAAGTATTAATTTACTAATGCTGCTGTAATGAATCACCCCAAACTAGGGGTTTAAACCAACACAAACCTATTTTCTTAAATTTCCTGATACTGGAAATCAGAAACAAGACTTAGAGGTACGAAAGTGATGGTGTCAGCAGAGCTACATTCCTTTTGGAGGCTCCAGGAGAGAATCTGTGTCCAGCTTCTGGAGGCAGTGTACATTCTTGGGCTTGTGGCCCCTTCCTCCACCTTTAGAATGCACCCTCCTGCCTTCTCCTTCAGTCATCACCTTCCCCTTTCTGACCTGACCCTCCTGTCTCCCTTTTATAAGGACTGTTGTGATTACATTGGGTTTACCTGCATAATCCATGATAACAGTAATCTTCCCACCTCAAGCTCCTTAAATTCAATCACATCTTCAAAGTCCCCTTTATCATGTATTGTAGCCTATTCAGAAGTTTGGAGATTAGTACATGTACTTCTTTGCAGGGAGAAGAAGGAAGCATTATTCTGCCTACCACAGTGGCATAGATCTAGCAACTTCATATTTCTAAAAATGCCAGTTAGATAGGATTTAATTCAAGGAACAAAAGTTAAGTCATGTCTTTTTCTCTAGGTGCTTAGGGTTGCGATTTTCCTACATAAAATGCCGGCTATATATTGTAGCTGCTTATTATCAGTCTCTTCAGTTAGGCACCTATTTTTGCTCTAATGTGACGGGTAATCATTTGTTAGCTGAAGTTAGATCACTGATCTAATAGAAATTGCCTATGAGAGGCACCTGGGTGGCTCAGTGGGTTATGCCTCTGCCTTCAGCTCAGGTCATGATCTCAGGGTCCTGGGATCAAGCCCCACATCGGGCTCTCTTCTTGGTGGAGAGCCTGCTTCCCCCTCTCTGCCTGCCTGCCTCTTGGTCTGCTTGTGATCTCTCTGTCAAATAAATAAATAAAATCTTAAAAAAAATAAAGAAAGAAAAAGACATTGCCTGTGACACTGTAAAGAGAGTTAAGAGTTTTAAAACATGTGAGACTGTGCATTCCATACTTAACGTATTATAGCTCACTAGAAAAGCAATGTAAATACAATCCAACTGGGTCTTCTAGGTACAACCTAAATGTTATCTCTTCTACAGAATCATCGCTGACCTCTCTAGGTAGAACTAGGTACTGCTTCGACCTTGCTGTGGTAGTAGGATGTTGATGACTCTGTTGTAGCGTTGACCACATTGATGTACTGATCTGTTTACATGACTGTCTCCCCAAGTTCTTAAGGGCAAGGACCCTGTTCTGTTTTTCCAAGTAATGATGCTGCCTACAGCAGTGTCTGACACATAGCTTGTGTTTTCCTGATGCTTTTAAGGGAATGACTTCTTTTGCAAACCTGTTTGGCATCTCTTTGTGAATCATTGGCAGTCTAATTTGTAACAATGGTTGAGGAGTACAGTGATGAGACTGGCTGCAAAAGTATAGGTGAATTGATAGAAGTCTATTCCGATCCCTACAAAAAAAGTCTGAGTTCATGTCTCTACTAATGATGGATCAGTAGCAGCATTTCCCAACACAAAGCACGTAGTAGTACATGATCAGGTCCTGATGGAGTTGATAAAGAGAAGTATGCCCTCAGAGGAATATGATGGGTTATATGCCTTTGAGTGCAAACTTAAAATACTACATTAATTGAGTAGAAATCAGATCCAAACAAAGAGCTGGAAATATGTAGTTTTATATAGCTAGGTTCAGAGCATTTGAATGTGACAAAGTTCTCTGTCCCATGAGGAATGTTTAAACTCAATCATAATCCCTTTCAGTTTACTTTTTTAACTCTAAAAAAATCACATGCTTTTCATTTCTTTTTTTAAGTTTTATAGAAGTTTAATTGATATAGACAGATTGCATGTATTGTGTACATTTTGATAAGTTTGGACATATGCATATACCATTCCACAGTCAGGATATTAAACCTACCCATCACCTCCAAAAATGTCCTTGTGTTCTTTTATGCGTGTGTGTCTTAATGGATCCTTTTAATGTATTTTAAAGTGTACGATATCATATTCTTAACTAGAGGCACTATGTTATATAGCAACATCTAGAACTTATTCATCTTGTGTAACTGAAACTTTATACCCATTGAGCAGCAACTTCTCATTTTCCCCTTCCCCAAGACCCTGGCAACCACCATTCTACTTCCCTGAGTTTGACTATTTCAGATATACCTAATGTAAGGATTGCTATATAGTATTTGTCTTTTCATTACTGGCTTATTTCACTGAGCATAATACTTTCCAGGTTTATCCGTGTTGGGGCATAGGGCAGGATTTCCTTTTTTATAACTGAATAATATTTCATTGTATGTATATACCACATTTTTCTTTATCCACTCATCTACTGAGGACATTTGGGTTGTTTCCATATCTTGGCTATTGTGAATAATGCTGCAGTGAACATGGGGAACACAAATACCTCTTTGAGATCCTGATTTCATTTCTGGTTAATAGCTGCCTTCACTGTTTGGTTATTTAGCAGTCATCTCAGAGTTTCTTTAAGCTCCATTTTCTAGAGGTGTTAACACCAAATAGCATGTGCTATAGGTTGTGGTTTCAGAATCTTCAGGGTATTAGTCTGAAGTTTCAGAAATTTTAGGGTATTAGGGTCTTTTAGTCACTGTATTTGTAATAACTCTCCCAGCTACCCTGGCTGATGCTTTCTGGAAGTCCTGAGAATACCATAGTCAGTGATTTCCAGTACTGACTCAGTATCAGAATCACTTGTGGTGCTTTAGAAAAACAAGAATCTTGGAATCCACCTGAGATTCTCATACAGGAAGCCTATTACATACACATGGCGATGAGTATATGGAAATAAGCACAGAGATACACATATAACCATCCATCTACCTATTTGGCATTTCACTTCCTTATTGTCAACAGCCATTGGGAGTTTCTTGGGGAGTAATTCAGAACTGATCAAATGGGAATGATACCCCAATTTTTCTCTTAAGGAAAAAAAAAGAAGCCATTAAGGAAAAAAAAAGACATTCTTATGTCACTTTCTTATACACTACTAATCTAGGGGGAATCAACCATAACAAGCATATTCAGAAATCCAGCTGGAATATATTAGTTTTTTCTTTCTCTAGGTCACTTTTTAAAGCTTGTAAAAGAGCAAGATCTTGTTAGGAAGAAAGTGAGAGGAAGAGATTTTTCCATTTTTGTCTCTGGTCTCTAACTGTTCTCATCCTACTTCACAGGCTCCTCTCTTCCCCCCTACCCCTAAAACATTGCTGTTTCCAGGCTTGATATAACCCATCCATTCTCCTTAGGTGATGTAATTCATTCAAATTAGGCTTAAAATGATGCTAATGACTCAAATTTAAATATCCACCTTGAGAGCATCTGTGTATCCCATGCTTTGCATGTATAAAATTGACCTGCCTTTATGTCCACTAAAGTCTGCTCTATCCTATGTTTTCCAGCTCTTTAGTTTGCACTTTTATGTCTTCAATTACCCAAGTAATAAATAGGAAACCTTCCTACCCATCTCCTGCTCCTCATCTTGGACACCCAAATCCCATGTAGTCTACTTGCTTAATTAAGGGAAATTCAAACTATCTGTTCTCTTCTCTTCTTTCCCTTCCCTATTGTCTTAGTTTACATCCACATCATTTCACATGGAATGCCACAATAGAAACTGATTCTTTCCACCTCCAGGCTTACAATCTATCCTCTCTGTTGATGGAAGTGATTTTCCTGAAACATAAATCTCATCATGAGATTCTCCTGGACTGTTCCCCAAAATTTCAATTACTTTTCATTGTCCATACCATAAAATCTCTAAGTTTATTTTGGTGCAGGAAATCCTACAAGTTTTGGTCTCTTTCTTTAATACTACTGCAGACCTTTCCTCAATGCTCACTGAACCTAAAACTCTAGTATCCTGAATCCATACATCTTCAAACACCTGATGCCGTTTCAGGTGCTTCCCTCAACTGCCTTAGCTTGAGGCTCTGTCCTACATCAACCTCACCACTGATGACTATCTTCCAGAATAACTTCATGGCCACCTTCTTGATGAAGTCTTTTTTTAAGACCCCATCCTCCAGAAGAATTGAGTACTTGTATCTTTGTGTTTACACTTGGGTCACATTTTTCCCCCTAAAAGTGATAGACCAGATGGATGTAGTGAAAGTGCTGTGTGTACTCATGTTTTGGATTTCTGATTAGGTATACATATGATTCTCCTTTTATATCCTGCAGCTTCACTGGCATTTTCCCCAAAACCTACCAAACTAAAGAGAATATTCCAAAATATTCTCAGTACTCTGCTTTAAGAAAAACTGGAAATACCAAATTCAAGTTCACAAAGTACACAAATTCATGGCTCGTTACTCATGTACTCCAATCAGTATTAGGTAATAAGCCTATTTGGCATCTAGTGTACCAGTCATGGTGTTGGTCTCTAGAGTTCAGAAGTTGGGAACACACAGTCCTTCAGAGAATGTAGTCTAGAAGACAGAAATGGGGAAGTACGTTAAACAAAATGATTTATTTCAGGCTTTCTCCTAGCAGCACTTTTATGAGGAGCTTTTAATGTATATTTTGAGTTATGTAGAATCTTTTCTGCATATTTTCAGTTGGTATGTCAGATTCTTAAAATGTGCCACACTTATAGATTCTATAGAAGTGCTATTCCAAATCGAGAGAGGAAGAGGTCTCCCCCCCCCATTTGGATTATATAAGGTTCAAACTTTTGGAGCTTTTTAGAACCACACTACTTTCAAAAATGGCATTGAAGAGAACCATCTTAGCTCAACCTTGTCAACTTGCCTGTGACGTAGGAAGGCACAAAAAGCCTCAGCCATCACATTCAGCTATCTCTTAGGTGCTGTTCATGGCATCTGAAGTCCTGAAATTAGGGCAAGCCCCTTCCTGAGCAGGAGGCAGCACTGTGGGCACCAGAGGTTACTCACTAGCCACTGCCTGGTGGCTCTTTCCAGCCGTGAACCCTAGAAGAGAAATAAGGATGATATCCGTGACATGTATGTTCACTTCTGTTCAACATTAGAGAGACACGAGATGCAGAGACATCGTGATTTCCTAGCAGCTCTAACAAACAGGAAAGTGGAAACTTCTGTGTGTGATTTTGTTCTTCCCTGTTCTTAGGTGATAACATTTCCCTTAGATATGTAAAGTTTCATGTGCCCCATCATTTAGGGGTATTAACCAAATGATGGCTTGGCCCTTTCCCTCAGTCAGTGTCATCAGGGCTGGTCCCCAGATCTAGAATCTGAAAGCTTGTAGTATTGCCAGATAGGACCCTATTGAGTTAGTCAATAACTGTTTGCTTCCACTATATGCCAGGCACTTTGCTAGTAAACAAGATTTGCAGTCATTTCTTCTGAAATATTGGCCACCTTCCTGAGCTACAGATCCCTTATGTGAATGAATCATACAAGTCTGTGTGGGAGGTCAGTCTCTCCTCAGCCCACCTCTGAGTCTGAGAAATCCCTGCTTTGTCAAGTATCTGCAACATTGACACCTAGTTCTTGATTCCCCTCCAAGTTCTTCCACCTCGAAGCCTAGGGGATTTTTAGCCGTGAAGGTGGGCAGCTTTGGCAGTTCTCATCCTGTGTCCCCCCAAATCTGCAGCGGGTTCTTTCTGTTTTTCCAGCCAAGAGAGACTTTTCAAACTCTAAATCTGAAAATGGAATCCTTGTTTGTTTGTTTTGGTGACATCCCTTACTTGAAGCAATGGATGCAGAATTGCTTGGCTGACTAAATGGAACAAAGGCCAAGGGAAATAAGAAAATACATATGTTTAGAAAGGCTTGTTTATTTAAAATATTTTCTGTTCCTAAAAACTGCTTGGTGAGCCTTGAATTTGGACAAGAGATTCAATAGCCTTACTGGATAGTCTGACTAGGTCCGGAAGACACCTAATCAAATATGCCTTCTATTTAAGCCTCGCAAATCTTCAGTGACTGTGATAGTCACATGCTTGTCTTCCATAATCATTATTGGATAAGGCATTCACACCTTTTTCTGTATTTTTCCCCCTTTCTTTTGATACATTTGCATTCTAAAGATATGTCAATGCCAGAGTCTCCTTGCTGCCTCTGTTGGTCCCAAACCTCTTTTCCCATTAAGGAGTAACATCATTACTACTTTTGCTTGTCAGATTTCTCTAATTCACTGCATTTTGAGTCTTCTATAAATCTTGACTTTGGTCAAATCCCTTCTTCATTAATGTTGATGATGTTTAACCTTACACAACAAAGGCAAACCAGAGAGAAAATATGGCTTTGAAAGCATGGCAAATATTTGGTTCCACATACCTTCCAAAATTTGAGCCTTGGAACTCAAGCATTACTTACCTAACAGTTCTAAAGTAGTAAGTTAAAACAGCTCTCCCAGCTCACCATGGCTCACACTCTGCTTCAAGCTAAAGGAATCCATATTTCCAATTCTGGTTAAACCTCAAAGACTGGCAGAGATGTAACTGTAGACACTTCCGGCATGTGTTCAAAATGGAGTCCATGTATTAAGTGAAACCACAGAAGACACCTAAATGTGGAATATAGTGGGAGTTGGATTTTGTTTCTACATGTGTTTGTTTCTATGACTCCCTTGAGGCCAGGAAGTGAATATTCTTCATCTTTGAATCCGTAGCACCTAACAGGGAAAAAAAGGTGTCTGACAATAAGATGTACTAAATCAGTGTTTATTTAGATAGGTTGAGCTCAATCAATTTATTCTTAAAACACCATTAATTTATTTATCAAATATTTATTGAGTATCTACTATGTAATAAATGTTTTAGGTACTTAGGGATACTGGAAGAGCTTAACCACAGCTCATAACTTTGAGAACTGAAGGGGTAGATAGAGTGCAGTGGAAAGAGCAACTCATTTTTGAATCAAGGCTTGAATTCTGTTTCTACCACTTTTCAGTTGGGTCACATTGGACTATGTGAAAGTCAGTCACCTTCCCTCAATATAATCTTGCTCATACCAATCATAACTTCTAAATGAAGTCTTACTCCAAGACTCTCCTTGCATTACAGACTGAGAATCTTTCTGGTCTTGTCTTGGTCTCTTTCCATGGGCTGTGGGTGTTCATTTGTTTTAAATGGTTTGGAAGAGACAGAAATACACTTGGTCAGGCTCAGGTTCTGGCAGGAATCCATCTTGACTTTGATGGTTCTCCTGTTGTCAATGTGCCCAGAAGCCTAAAGCAATGGGAGCTCCCATAGAGGGGCACAGAATAGATGTGTTTCACATGTAATTGACTGAAAATTGACTGAAGGCTTCCATCATTCAAGACATCTTAGAAAACTGAATGTTAAAAGGAGTGGTATCTAGCTTAATCATTCCCTCAACCTTTTGATCCTCTTCCCTGTTGGTAATCACTGCTTAGCATATTTTTTGCTGCTGAGAAAGTGGGCAGGCAGCTGCCACAGCCTGTAGCAGACTCTGAGGTTGCTCCTTAGGGGGTTGGCAAGGGATACCTTGTGAAGCTGAGGGGTTTTGTTTGTTTGTTTTTTTAATGTGTTTGTTTTCCTTTACCCTGGAGAGTCTGAGCAATCAGTCCCGGGCTTTCCTTCTCGAAACTGTGTATGCTTATAAAGGAAATAATTTAATCAATGTGTGAAAGTGGATTTTTTTTCTAAGCATTTTTTAGCTTTGATGGCTAATTTATGTACATGTTATAGGAACTTTGTAAATCGGTGGCTTTGTTCGATGCAGTCTGTCCACACTGACTGTGTTTGTAGGATGCTTTTGTTAAGTAATATAGGCTAAAATTTTCTTAATTTAAAGTTGATAACTACTCATCACTTTCAAAAAGTTGCAGTTAATTATATGGTTATTTGGCTACATTTGGAATTGTGGATGATTGAAATTTGCCATTTTCTTCCAGACATTTAGTGTCTAGACTCCCTCCCCCCAAGAAGGCCATTCTGAGTCATGGACTCACATAGGCTAAGAGAGATAGGCGTTGATAGACTCTGCTTATCCAAACAGGGGGTATAGTGAACGGATTTCTTCTAGGTTGTATAACAGTATACCTTTTATAGCCAACCTTCCCTCTTAATATATATCCTAGAAAGGAGATGAAAATAGGCTTCACTTCGAGTGCCAACTCTGACTGATTGCTAGTGGTCCCTTCAGTCTCTGTTGGGAAGGACTCTAAGGCTGTCTCCCGTAGAGAAGAATGCCTTCATTGGGTAGCATTGTGTACCATGCTGCCACAAGAGTCAGGCACAGGCACATGCTGGCCATTATCCCTGTTGGACTATGAAGTTTTATATGTATCTGCTTCATAGGAATGATAGAGACTAGCCTATTACATATTTGTTATGGACAGAGCCCTAAGCAGGGTACCTTTAGCCTCTGTGAAGTCCTTTTTACAGATCTTTAGGCAGGTTTTCCTTGGAGTAGTCCTCAGGTGGTTTATTAACCTGCCCTGGCAGATAATGTCTCTGTATAAATAATTCACTCCCCAATATATTGGATTTTCGTATCTCCATGCCTTTGTTGAAGCTGTCTTCCCTATCTGAAAACGCTGTCCCTTCTTGGTTAATTTGTGGAAAGTTTTCTCTTCATGGGCCACCTAAAATACTGTTTCCTCCTCTGTCAAGCTCTCTCTGACTTCTTCAAGCAGGATGGATGGCTCTCTTTTTCATCTCTCCAAAGCAATCTGTTGAATCTGTATTACCACACCTCTCATAATGCTCTATAATTACTTTTTCACATGCCAGAATCTAGACCAGAATATTAGACCTATGTTTGTAGACTTGAAGTGTATGACACATCGTTCAGAAAAAACTACAGTTCCTTACTTAAAACTGTTGAACGTCTAAAGGATATTTATAGAAAATACACTGGGTGCAAATATGGTGGCGATGGTGGCTAAGAGAGTAGAAAGAGGGAGATAGTAAACAGGAGAGAGAAGTAATTGATGCAGAGTCTGCCTAGAAGACAGTAAAACTATATAAAATTAAGGGAGAACATTTATAGGAAGGACAAGGAAACAGATGCAGGCTCAATCGGGTATGAATAGCTACAGACTCGGCATGCCCTCAGTGAGAGGATAGGGTTGACTCTGCTCTGGGTGTGTATGCCCAATAGACTCACAGCTTCTCTGCAAAGAATCTTAGTAGTAAATTCTTGTTTGGTCAGAAAAGAATTAATTGGGGGCTCAGATAACCTGGAAAGCACACATCCCTTCTAAAGGCTTTCAAATTCTGTTTTAAAAAAATATGATGTATGTCAAAGCAATGGTGTGTTTTGGAAGAATTGAGCTACAACCTTTGAAGCCCTTTTGCTTGTGCTGGTCAGTTTCAACAGATCTGTGTAGATGTGACTCCCCTGTCCAGCATATTGCTCTCCATTGTCTTGAAGAGAGTACCCTTTCCCAGGCAATGGCCAATTCCCTTAAAATAACCTGAAATGTTATACTTCATAATGAAATTTCATGTTCTTTACTTCAATGAAACCTTCCTGAACAAGATTAAACAATAACAACAACATAATGACATAGAACTGTCTCCATTTTAAATATGGGATAACTCAGAGAGGTTAAGCAACTGGTTCAAGGCTGCAGAAAACAACATAGCTTGGCTTTAAACCTAGATTCTCAGTATGCTCTAAGTCCCATGCTCTGTAGTTGGAACTTGGATAACTCTTTTGCTCTTTGTTTTACCACATTATTTCCCTCACTTCATTAATTCTATATGTTCCTGTTACATTTCTTCCATTAGCCTCTAAGCTCCTTGAAGTTCTTACAGAAGCCCATGTGGTGCTAGATGGTGTCGTGTTCTTTGCAGATATTCAGTATACATGTTTAATGAGTAAATAATGAGGGAATAAAAGAATGTAAGGATTAAAGAAGAAGAGAAATAGTAAATTTAGTAATCACACAACTATGACTAGATGGTTTCCATTTTCTAGGACAAATTAATGCATGTTAAAGACTAAAGGAAAGTCCACCTGAGATACTCAGCTGAGGTGACATTATGAAGGAAGAAAGGAAAAGAAATTTATCAAGGAAAATTGTCAGATTTCCTCAAATAGAGAATTTTAGGTGGAGAGGGCAGCCTTTGGAAAGGTCTGAATGGCAAGACCTGGCACTGGGTCAGAAGCATTAGAAGAATGAAATTGGACAATCCATTAGACTAAAGACTTTTAAAAATGGAATTGTGAACCTTTTTATCCACATAAACAGCCAGATCTAAAAAAACTAAAGGTCAGCTTTAAACTGTGATGAAAGGATCTACATTAAAAAGGTAAAGCTATTTAAGTGGTCAGGTGAATCCTGAGCTAATGTGATTTGGCTGATGTGAATTGCCTTCCTTGGGGAAGGCGAAGATAGGAAGCAGGAATGAGGGCACCAGGTGGTGTTGTCTGTGCTCTTGGAAGGAAAGGAAGGAGGCAGAAAGGAACTAATATTTCCTAAACCCCATCTAGGCACCATGGTATGAATATGAAGTGTTCAAATGATAGAAAACTGAGACGCAGAGAGGTTGAGTGATAACGGAAGCGAGACAGCGGGTGGCAGGGCCGGGTTGTAAATCCAGCCATGCTCAACTTTTCTCAGGCTTCTGAACATCTCACATTCTGTCTTATTTTCAAGATTCTGCTGTCCCCTTTCTCCTTCCTTGTCTGACCCTTTTTACCAAGCCATTTTATCTGTCTTCTGGCTCTCAGTAGATTACTACCCCAGAAAGAATTTTCTGACCTTCAGACATGAGAAGGGCACCACTTTGTTCCTCTCTTGCTCCCAAATAATGTAAATGAGTCCAACCTTGTTTTGTTCACTGCACTACTGGCCCGTAAGTCAAGAGGCAAGATGGGGTAAGGAAAGTGACTTTATATGGAAAGTCAGCAAACTGAGGAGAGAGTGAACTATTGTCCCAAAGAACAATCTCCCCTCAACATGAAATTTGAACCTCCTTTATGTTAACAAAAAGGGGAAATGGGAGGGGTTTGGAGTCAGAAGATGAGGGTTGTCTGTAGACATCTCAGGAAAGTTGTGTAAGTTCTTTGTCCTTTGTCAGTTGATATTTGCATGCAAGAATTAGGTCGTGTCATTCCTGTCAATCTTAAACAGCATAGTCATTTCTGTACACACTTATCTCCTTGAGGGAGGTAGTTTTGGTTAAAAAAGCAAGTTTTTGCAAACCTCAGCTATAAAGCAAAATTCCTTTGTTAATTAACATACCCATGTTCAGGGCTACTCAGAAGTTCCTAAGCTATGGGTCACAGCAGCAAGGGAAATAGAAGCAATATGGAGTCGGGTATGCTAAGTGTGTCCCTGTTAGAATGCCAGTTAGTGGTATTTCACATACTGAATTGTGATTATTTTGTTTACTTCTTTGTCTTCTTCTTTTTAACTGTGAGCTCCCTAAAGGCACAGACTGCATCTATTTTACTTTTTGTCCTTAGCTCATAGCGTAGTGCAAGGCACATAGTAGGTGTTCAGTATATTAGATGAATAAATAATTGAATGTTCTTTATGACTCAAAGCTTATGCTTTTCCACTTTTATTTGTATCTCCCTCAGCTTTTCCCTTCTTGGCTAAGCCAATCTCCATTTAGCTTTGGGGGGAATTCTCGTCAACATTTTCATTTTTCTTTTGTGTTTCATGTTAAGTGTTTTGGATTAGATGCTAAAACACACTATCTTAGGATATTTAGGTATTATGTCAAGCTGCCAGTAGAATGGCAAATGAAGAGAAGGCAGAGTTTGGTCTATCATTGCTAACACAGGTGTCCTTTATGATTCTTTTGTATACACCATTAGATTATTCACCAAATGAATTTCTTTAGCAGTCAACCTGGAAATATAGTCTACACATGAGATCACTTTCCAACAGGAGTTGGAGGGGAATGCACTTAATAGTGTGAAAAAAAGTACCGTTAATATAGATGATCACTTTAAACAGTAGAAGATTCTACTCCATATGCATAAAATACATTCTACCTACAAATGAAGCCCTTGCTTCAGTTGTCAGAAGATTACTTTCTAAGAAAAGTCAATCAATCAGGAAGTACTTAATGAGCTTTCGGGCTATTGTGCTGGGGCCCGCTGGGGGTAGAGTTGGAATGATGACAGAAACAAAGACACATAAATTATTGGCCACACCTGAAGGAGTTTACAACATTGTAGGCTATGATTAACACATGTGAAACAATTAAGAAAGCAAGGAGGCGTGTTGTTTCATGCTCACTTATGAGTCAAGAAAATAAATAGAAGAGGATCCCAAAGAAGGTTGACATTCATTCATTTGCTCACTCAACAAATGCTTATTGATTTTTAGTTGTGTGTGTGAAACATTGTGTTAAGCCTGGAAATGCTGAGATGAATGCTGTTAGTCTCTGTCACTGAGGAGCTGCCTGTGTGTTGAGATTACACGTATGACTTGTGGCAGTGATTCAAGGGATGGCAAGGCTGAGAGGCACACCCATGATTCTCTGAGAAGTCAAAAAGACTGCATAGAGCAACTGGCTTTTGATCCAGGTATTAAATCATGGAGACCCTTTTGCACTTATCTCAAGAAAAAGTAGGTTTTGTTTTTGTTTTTATTATGTTATGTTAGTCACCATATAGTACATCATTAGTTTTTGATGTAGTGTTCCATGATTCATTGTTTGTGTATAACACTCAGTACTGCATGCAATCTGTGCCCTCCTTAATACCCATCACTGAGCCAACCCATCCCCCCACCATTTTCTGTTTTTAACCCTGCCTGTACTTCTCATTGACTGCTGGTTAATGACTCGTGCTCTCAGCAATGGATATTAATACAGCGCTGAAGACAATGAAGAGATCAGAGGTATTTTGCTACAAGTGTCGTATTTTATAGAACCTCATCGAAGTGTTTAAAGTTTAGAAGGTTACCACTTGCTACTTCCACAGATTAATTATCATCTAATATTCTTTTCCNAATGCTGAGATGAATGCTGTTAGTCTCTGTCACTGAGGAGCTGCCTGTGTGTTGAGATTACATGTATGACTTGTGGCAGTGATTCAAGGGATGGCAAGGCTGAGAGGCACACACATGATTCTCTGAGAAGTCAAAAAGACTGCATAGAGCAACTGGCTTTTGATCCAGGTATTAAATCATGGAGACCCTTTTGCACTTATCTCAAGAAAAAGTAGGTTTTGTTTTTGTTTTTATTATGTTATGTTAGTCACCATATAGTACATCATTAGTTTTTGATGTAGTGTTCCATGATTCATTGTTTGTGTATAACACTCAGTACTGCATGCAATCTGTGCCCTCCTTAATACCCATCACTGAGCCAACCCATCCCCCCACCATTTTCTGTTTTTAACCCTGCCTGTACTTCTCATTGACTGCTGGTTAATGACTCGTGCTCTCAGCAATGGATATTAATACAGCGCTGAAGACAATGAAGAGATCAGAGGTATTTTGCTACAAGTGTCGTATTTTATAGAACCTCATCGAAGTGTTTAAAGTTTAGAAGGTTACCACTTGCTACTTCCACAGATTAATTATCATCTAATATTCTTTTCCTTTGATTTTCTAACATTACTCAGATTTTAATATTTAAGTTATATTTTGGTTTTATTCAATTATCAGTTACACTTTCATAGATTTATATCCTTCTAATATATTGGGTTTTTTTGAGAACAGGAATTACTTTTTATGCTTTTTTTATTCAGGGGATGAGAGAGAAAAGAACAAATGTTTATTTTATGCTTCCTTCTAACATACATGGCCATACATGTTTGTTGTATGTAAGCATATAGGATGTTACAAGAACAATGCTGGGTGCTTTATGTGATATTTAATCTATTTAATAGCCCTTGAAATATGTTACGTTAATGGGTTTCACAGATGTGTAAACTAAGGTACAAGACTAAGTGTATTGTCCAAGGTCNTGTGATATTTAATCTATTTAATAGCCCTTGAAATATGTTACGTTAATGGGTTTCACAGATGTATAAACTAAGGTACAAGACTAAGTGTATTGTCCAAGGTCACTTAAATTGTAAGTGCCTGAGATGGCATTCAGACCTGGGGTATTTGCATCCTCTCCTCTTTTCTACCACTTCACAAAATGTTAGTTTTAAAATATACAGAATATATTTTTATAAAAGACAAAAAACTGATTAGTACTCTTTATTGAAGACCTTTGTTTCATTCATCATTCAATTCACAAAATATCCTGTTACGTGCCAGGAGTTTTGGATTCTAAAAAGAAAAAAAAAAAAAACCCTGCATTTTTTTTCATGGAAAGTACTGATTAGTAGCAATAAGATACCTTGAAGATAACTGGGAACTTTCTTAATTCATCTCTTTCAATAAGCTGAGGATTCTAATAAGGTCCACAGTGTCTTATTTTAACAGAAATTATAGTCGGTCATCTCTCTAGATCCCCAATGTCTTTTAGGCCAGAGGCTCTCTTATTAGAAGCTGACTTACTTTTTCCTTTTTGCAAATAGTAGC